>BGPT01000662.1:68646-197306 GCA_003297045.1 Symbiodinium sp. clade C Y103
AGAGTGTCTCCCAGGAGTGTCTTCCCAAGAGTGTCATGTCAGGAGTGTCAAGAAGGTTCGTGTGAGCATTCGGGTTCGTGGGCTGCATCTTGTTTCATTGGATATGGGATATGTTATGGACAAATACCGAGATACAGTGGGGATAAAATGTAGTGATATGGTGGTTTCCTAAAATAGGGGTACCCCCAAATCATCCATTTTAATAGGATTTTCCATTATAAACCATCCATGTTTGGGTACCTCCAGCCATTAGGAAACCCTCATATGGTGACCAAAATCCAACCATTGATTTGTCCTGGAATCCGTGTATGTTCGCATTCGGGGTCCTCGTCATGATTTTGTAGATGGGATCTATTTGTCACTTCTTAATGGGATATATTGTATATATATATATATGGGTAAATTATAACGACCTCACTTGACCTCACTGGAATATATGGTTAGTATAGGGAATCATCCCCAAATGGCCTTAATTCAAATTAGTGAATTATTATAATTTACCCAGATGTGTATGTATGTATATATATATATACATAGATGGGGTATTAATCGGACATGTCAATTAATGGATTGGTTGAAGGGAAAATCTACAAGGAAACCATGGATTTTCCCAAACAACATGGGGTTTTCCTGTAAATTTTCCCTTCAACCAATCCATTGAACATGTCTGGAAAAGAATAAAATTACAATCAATCTATGGGACTACACCCAAATCCTGGTGTCATATCACATTCATGTGCGTTCACGCATCCTGGGTAAAGGCGGTTTGTTGAAGGCGTCTAAAACAATGGGCGGAATCAACCAACAACAGGGGATTGAATGGGATCAAACCCATGAACTAGAAATGATGGCTGGATGTTATAAAATGGGGGCGTAAATACCCTCTGGTAAACTAACATAACTATGGAAAATCACAATTTTTAATGGGAATATCCACTATAAATGGGCCATTTTCAATAGCTATGTTAAATTACCAGAGGGTAAATTGCACTTGAAAAATGGGACGATGGTTTCTACACTATCAATGGCTGGGACGATTGAAGACCGATCAGTCCAACATGATTTCAAACCATCCAACCTGGGAATACCGTGGATATAAACATGAGGACTGGCTGGCAGTCCACAAACAATATTGGATGTGGCATTTTGATGAGTGGGGAACGATTCGTATCAGATATGAGTGTTGTTTTTTGGTTGTTTTGCGCCAACAAAGATGGTGACACTGCGCAATACACAATGGTTTATAGTTGATTGTTTTCTCAATCATATCTGTAATGATTTTCTATGATTCAGGTGGACATGTTTTCTATCAGTATGATAGCTATCAGTTCCACGGGAATGGGGATCCTGGGCTAAAAAATAACGTTTCAGGGTAGTGAATTACCCTCTGCATGGTAAACTAACATTTGTGTACGGAAAATCAACATTTTTGATGGGTAAATCAACTATAAATCACCATTTTCAATAGCTATGTTAGTTTACCAGAGGGTACTATAATTTGCTTAATCATCAACCTTAATTCTTGGGTCGTTCACCTTTTCGTTGACCCCGTAACTGAGGATCGAATCACCACTGCCGCTGCGCATTTGCACCGGCTGGCATGTTGTAGAGACGCTGTGTTACTGGAGTGATGCTTTGATGATCCAATTACCGGTACCCTCTGGTTCTTTTGAGATAGCTACGGGAAATGGCCCATTGATAGCTATGTTGAATAGCCAGAGGCTAATTGATGGTTTAGTTGATCCCATCCCCCTAAAAACACCCCCTTTATAAATGATCCCCAATATTTGTCAATCGGCCAGCCCGCGAGTTTCGGGAGCCTATGGCCACTTTGAGTATAATATAATAGCCGGCGCTGCGGCTCTCGTTGCGAGAGCGAAAGAGCTAGGCCTTTACTTACCTCCAAAGCGTGGTGAGGGCATCTTGAGTTTTAGATCTCTTCGGAAATAGGGTAACAGCCGCAGAGCAGTTTACTCCTGAAGAGTATTCTGGCCATTGGTCGGTGCATGCTCTTTGGAATAAGCGTTACCTTCCTCATGTTTACACGAAACCAGAGTTGTTGGCCGTGAAGGAGAAGGCTGCCGAAGAGTTGGTCCAAGAGTTGGCCAATCCAGCTGAAGAAGATCCTCCTGATGTGGTCACTGCTGCAATTCTGAAGACCTCTGTCGAAGTGTGTGACCAAATGGCTAGTATGAGTACAGAGCCATGCCACATGGACGATGCAGTTTGAGCTTATTGGAACAGCTGCGGAATAGCAATCCGGCATTGCGTGCACAGTACAGTGCGAATAGTACCATCGTTTTTTGCTGTTCCATGGACGCTCCATGTGCCACATGATGAAAAAACATTTTTGCAATATTTTGCAATCGTTTTCAACCAGTTGGAAGCCCTCCGAAACCATGGTTTCTAGGGGATATGGGGGGTGTTTAATATTAGGGTGACGCGATCAGTAAGGGAGCCTTGAATATCCTTAAATCTGATGTGTGCTTTATTATAACTCATCCAGATGGCTGAGAATGATGCAATTTTGAGGGTGCGTATCCCCAAAAATGGAAGTTTCATATCCCCCATTCATTTTTTGGCGGGTGATGATGAAAGCCACCAAGATCTTTGGAGCCACCAACCGTTTTGTTGAGTTTTCAGGTTCTTTGGTTGTGGTTATGACTCGTTACTAGTTGTGACATGTCAAAACTCTTGAATACACTTCATGACTACTAGGTACTATAGTTTTGACATGTGATGATATGTTAAAACCCTGGAATGGTTTTGTATGATGATTATATCATATCTGTCATTTCATGGTGTAGCATCATTTTCAAAAAAAATGATTTGGAACGAGTGCATGAACCCATCAAGTTGTCCTAAAGCATGATACTATTACGCCATGGTCAAAAGCTGGATGTCATTAAGCCATATCGGGGGGATGGTCATCAATCCATTCCTAGGGATTTATGTACTCACTATGGTCGGATTCCCAATATGGAATGGATGATCAGAAATCATGTTCCATCATGTACCGTGTTTTGACCATGGCAGATTATATACCAGACCATATACCACTGATCATATACTATCATATACTATACTATCATAGACCATAGATCATATACTATCATATACCACTGAGTTTTTTCCAGACGGTTATCAAGAGATTCCCAATCACCGAGTGTCACTGATTCCAGCTAGCAGGGATGGCAAGAACCCCTCGACGCATTGAAATCATGAAGTCACGATTGATAGATGGGGAAAATTGTGTGGGGAGAGTAATGGGATTATGACAGAGATTACAAATGATTTCCAACCATCAAAAATCGATAAAAATCGATAAAAATCGGAATTTGACCACTATAACTGTAGATGTAATGGGATATAATGGGTGCAGTTGGAGTACCAATCAATAGATGTAACCGCTAACCATGGTGTTTGAACCCCCATAAGCTGGGATATGGGATGTGGGTCCTCTATATGGAAGGTGCAAGTCGAACACTCAACATGGTCAGTTTTCGTTCTGCTATTCCATCCACGCTTGATGGTCACTGACATGCAGGTTGTTTGCCGCGAAATGTTTGTTCAGTTACATTCAACAAAAAGCATCAAGGTAACTGGAGTTATTCATTCTTGTTGGTTATACACAAACTCCATGAATACTATCAATTGGGGATGGCGGGTAAAAATCTGTGGTACCATGGATTAACATTCATTTGCCAATTGTTTTCAAATTCACGATATTGGTGATTTCAATTGCGGCAATTGGATAACACGGATTTTGATATTTTGCCAGCTCAGTGGGCGTAAATTTATCAACCCAGCCCCACTTCAATACCTCTATTGACAATTGATATTGGTCAATTGAGTCCCTATGAACAATTGGTCAATCTTATGATGATAGTCAATCCATGTCAATCCCCTTTTCTTTTTTTTTGCAATCAGCTACAGCTAGAACTTGCGGAATCTGAAAAAAGCAGAGTAATCAATCCCTCATCAAAAACTATGATACCCTTTTTGCTGCTCGTACGTCCTGAATACCCTCTGGTAAACTAACATAACTATGGAAAATCACCAATTTTAATGGGAAAATCCACTATAAATAGCCATTTTCAATAGCTATGTTAGTTTACCAGCATTTTTTTTCCGCGCGGCAGGTGGTGGCGGACCCACGACTTGGACGACTGCCACACGGGCAACCTGCACGAGGCGCGAAGCGGGAAAAGTCAGGTGAGTAGAGACCACATTGGATACACTGGGGGTTCAAACATCAAATATGGGTTAAGATGATTATTATTGTTATTATTGTTATTTTATTCTCATTACAATATGGGGCTCCCAGTCAATAGCTAAGTTGGTGCCAATCACTGCAATTTCACTATGGTTTTTGATACGAAAATAACTATATAGTATTCATGGGGTTTATAAACCAACAAACATAACTGGGGGGCCCCACATTGTGGGGGTTCAAACATCAAATATGGCTTTGAAGTTTGAAGCATCACTTTCTGACATACATTTGTTTCACCATGAAAGATATCGGGATATCATGGCGAAATTATGTGTGGTTGATGATAAGTTTGGTGGTTATACGGCTATACCAACTGTATTTGAATATCTAGTTGTCCCATGTTTAAACCTAAATTGGATAAGACGGGACTAGAATCATGGATAGAATATTATATAATTGGATATCATAGAGATAATGGTACCGAATAAGAAAGATAGAATGGGACAGAATGTGTTCAAAGCCTGTGTTGGTGACGATTATTTTATCCAACAGGGGATTGTGTTCATCCATGAACTGTGAATCCCTGCTCGTGTGAGTAGGGACCAAAATATAGTTTGAATGGGGCTTTAAAGATCAAACATTGTGTTTTTTCAGTTTGAAGCATCAAGCGTATTGGGATAGAATTGATCACTGATGGTTGGATGATTATTAAAATGATGGTACGCCCTACATTTTCCATGGCTATGTTCAATAACCAGAGGGTAATATGATACATTATAATATTGTAATAGATAACCAGCCAGTACAGTGACAGTATAGTGACAAAACTGCCGGATGATTCAAAGATTGGGGTACAAAAATCCAGTGTCAGTGATCAACGCTCTTTTCTGGTGGCCATTTATATAGTCTTGTGATGATGATTTTCCCAGCGGGACCAAATGGAGCTCCCGGCAAAAAACCCGAGAAAGCCTCTAGAAAACCGAGATAGATATAGAAAACCCACCGTTTCGTAGGGCCCGGGTTTGGTCCCCAAGTGTTCCATATGTTTTTAACTGTTTGGAGCCTGGACTTGGGCAGGGTGACTTGGAAGGGTAAATCAAATAATATCCTATTATTAGCCATGTTAAACTGTATTAACCTACCATTTTATCCCCATATAAAGCCATATTAAAGCCATATACAAGCCATATACAACCGTATAAAACCCTATCAAACCCTGTTGGAACAATATTAATCCTTATTAACCCATACAAAACCCTATGAAATCCCCAAAAAAGATATAGAAACCATCTTATTTCCATGTTTGATTCGCTTTGACCTGGCCGGTGCAGGCGGATGAAACGCTCCAATGGGCCATGTATGCTGAGGCGGAGCTGGTAGTGATTTTTGGGTTTTTTTTTGGATTTTTGGGTAGTACAATGGGCCATTTATCCATTTATTGTATAGTACAATGGGTAGTATATGGATAAATGGCCCATTGTACTACCTTAGCTCCATTTGACGAAGGTACTAGCCATTGTACTATACAATATATCATGTTGAAAGTTGGGATTTTGAATGGGATGCTAAGGTGATTTCCCCTCTGGTAATCAAACATGGCGTGCTGGAAAATCTACCATTTAGGCCACGGGGATTTCCCAGCTAGCCGCGTTTGATTACTCCGGAGTGTATTGGTGTTTAAAGGGTGTTTACGGCTGGTTTATCGTTGGTGGATGTCAATGTGAGTTGGTTTCTTGATGGAATTCTGATGGTTCTTAATGTGTCGTCAATGGGATTTTCATGGATATGAATGTGATGTCTGATATTAATGATTATCACTGGGACATTTTATGACTTGTCGATGTGAGAACTTGAGGGGCAAAGGTTGCAGATTTTTTGGACAGGCACATCGTGTAATTATCCTTTGCGTGTGAGGCTTGATGTAGGCAGACCCAGGGCTTTCAACAATATTTGTTTCATGCCAATTGAGCCGTCAACAAAATGCCTTGGTTGAATTTGCAACTCAATTTATTGGGGATGATGATAATCCATAGTACGGAAACCTATCAACCAACTAGTTTTTACGAGATGGGATCGGTATTCTTAGTGGCTCAATCGTTTTCACTTCAAAAAGGTGTTTCTTGCCCTATAGTTTTGCACTTCTAATCTGAAAATGCTGATGATTTTGAGGATATTCCCAGAAATTTGCCAAATGTTAAGCCATGTTAAGCCTCCATCCCATTTGGGGCATGTCAATGGCCACCTCTCTTGGAATTGTGATATGAGGCCAATTTGGGAGCACATTCCCTGAAATTTCGGCCTCTACCTCGCATGAAGACCGATCACCAATACCGGGGGTCGCAGTTGAGCTCATTTTCACGGTATAATCATGGCTATAGCGTGCATCAACAGCAGCAACATGACGCAACATGTTCTGGTGCGCAGTCAAAAAAATGCCATTGGAGTCGCAGATGCGTGGCCAAACTGATTTCAGCATCGGGGTGTAATATCCATACGGCTTTGTCTGAAAACGGAGAATACACCCAAATGGTACTAAGTACTATGAATGTGGTAAACACAATAATAAACCTAACATTTGGGGGGATGTTGTATACCATCCATTTATGATGATTTTGGGAATTGTTTATTATTGGCTCTACTACGTATTGTTGTGGAACATGATGATCCAACCGTGGATTTGCCACCGGTAGCGTTGGCTCAATGGCGGGAATGGCAGTATCGCGTTGGTTTCTGGTGCTGGCGTTGGCCGGGCGCCTCAGAAGATGTCATCCAACCTGGTCCTGGCCCTTGTTGGAGTTTTCCAATGGGAATTACCCCAAAACTAGGGAATCTTGTTTGGGAATATGGTTTTATTTTTTGGGTGTTCCTTAAGCACATCCAAGACTTTTGGGGAAGTTGAAAGTTGAATGATCTTTGACCGAAAAATTGAATGATTCTGATTTGTCAGTATAGGATTTAGACCATCAAAAACCAAATTTGCTAGTTGCTATGGATCAAGACCAATTATAGCATATTTGGGGGGATGAACCAAAATCGAGACTGAGATTGAACAAAAATCAAATCTGATGCAGCACAACGTGGTGCCCTGCCCCCAGCTATTACAAGTTGCTGTTGAAGCTATATCACAAATCCTAGTTGTGTTACCCTTTGGTAATCAAACATATTCAATGGAAAATCCACCATTTATAGATGATTTGCCCATTAAAACCTCCATTTATAGAGGATTTCCAATTGCCACGTTTGATTACCGGAGGGTAGTTGTAAGCCTAGCTTGGCAAAGTAGGGGGCACCACCTAGAAGTTGCACAGTGTTCATGTATTTAATCCGCGCAAGGATTGTTTCACAAACAACTCCTAGCATCAACTTCCCAGTCCTATGATGCCCAAATCCACATGTGTTTGATGAACTTTCCACAATCTTCCCAAACATTACATATATTTATTTAATTATGTTTACATATATTTACATATAATCATATAGTTACATATACGCACCCTAGATTGCTTACATTTTCCCAGGTATTGACAGATTCCTTTGCATGGAACAAACCATTAGGAAAACAATAACATTACTGTAACTTTCGAAACAGTTTCATAATCTTCCCAAATATACCATACGATTGAAAGGACCCTTAGACGTAACAGCCCACAAACTTCCCAAAAAATCCGATCTTCTTAAAATGATCCATTTACCATCATTTACCCAATACCAAATGTATCAGAGTGAATATATTATCAACAGACCAAATAGTCAGCCCCCCATTCTGTTGGTAAAATACCAGTATTATCCCGTTCAAACCATGAACACAGTTGTCCAGTGATTGTTGCCAATACAGATTTTCTAGATATATCAAACCACATAAAACCAAATGAAACTACCATTAAACATCCAACAGTGGTTTTCCCCATGGTATCCCTATTCTGTCCCCATTTTAGATTGGCAAATCCCAATTTTAGGGTGTATGCCCGTTGAAGTATCATATGTTAGAGGACTAAACATCCACAAAACCTATAACAACCCCACAATCCCTATTTATTAGCCATTATACCGCCATTTTTTGGATGAACACTGTTTGGGGATCAATATACCTGTGTTCCAGTTCCAGTTTACAATAATATCGTTACATTATGTTTCGTTAATACGTACATCCATAAACATATAGTGTTCCCAAATATGGTATGTGTATATTATATTCTATATTATATGTAATCTACGTTTAAGCAGATGGTGGTGTCATTGGGAGGTTACCATTATGTGTATATTGTACACATGTGTACATATTTGTATATTACGGCAAATATACCAATATATATAATTATATATATATACACCAAATAGTTGATATCAACATACTATGACTATATCACCATATCAATATATCATATGTTGCAACAAGAGTACCGTCATTTATCAAATTTACTCCATCTATTGTTGCTCAACAATCTATCAGTTCTCAACCATATCCCCATGTTTGGTAGTAGCAAAAACGGCAAATCTCCGGGCCATGGAGTTCGTGAACTCGTTTGTAACTGGATTACCTTCTGGTTATTTAACATAGCTTTGGAAGCCATGGCCCATTTATAGATGATTTATGGTGATTTCCCTATTAAAGATAGTGATTTTTCCATGGCCATGTCAAATAACCACAGGGTATCATTTTGAGTTCGTGGTTTATAAACCAGTTTCCAACTAGGTATCGCTAACAAACCATGGCCAATCCAAGTAAAGGTTTGCAATTCTCCGGACTACTATCCCATGTTTATCCCATTTCAAATCATATTAAACCATCTATTAATGGTGTACCCTCTTAGTAGTTATTTGTTATCTGATCTCATCTCTTATCAACATCTTAGCTGGTGAAACCACGATTATCTTATGGTAAAACCACAAGAAATAGCTATCTTCATGTAAAACCACGATTCCCCTCTGGTAAACTAACATAACTATGGAAAATCACCGTGCTATTAATGGGACAATCCACTATTTCAAGGCCATTTTCAATAGCAAACTGTTAGTTTACCAGAGGGTATCCCATTGGTTTCGCCACAGAATTCACGGCCTTGCCGTCCCGTCGTCGCCAGGCCTTGGCCCAAGACGATGGCACCTGCGATGCCCAAAGCGGACAGTGCACCAGCGACCCGGGCGCACCGCACGGCGGGACCTTGGTGGTGTCTTCGGCATCGAAGACGTGGTGGTGACTTTGAAAGGTGGAACAAATGTGCGAATCAAACATGGAAATAAGGGTGTCATATGGTTTTATAGGGTTTTAATATTGTTCTTTTTTGGGATTTTAATATAGGGTTTCATAGGGTTGAAAGGTTTCTATCTCTTTTTTGGGGTTTCATAGGGTTTTATGTGGTTTAATAGGGTTTAATAGTGTTCTAATACAATGTGGGGCCCCCGTTCGATAGCTAAGTTGGTTTTAAATATAACTCCAACAACTATGGTGTATGATACGCAAATAACTATAGTATTTATGGTGTTTATAAACCAACAAACACAACTAGGGGGCTCCACATTGTGGGATTAATGGATATTAATGGGATAATAGATAACCTGGACAACAACCATTTGGGGGTTTCCAAAATTGGGGGATACTGCAAAATGTATGGTTTATAATGGATAATATCATGAAATATGAATGGTTTTGGGGTAGCCCCATTTTAGGAAACCTCCATATGTGGATTGATGTGGGTTTTAATGAAATGTCAATTGAATTTTGGATTTGTTGTTAGTAGAATGTTGATGGAGTTACATGAACGTTAATGGACATTTCAATGCATGGATGTGTTGTTATGTAGTGGCTGTAAGTGTGTTAAAGGAGTTTTGTAGTATGTGTTCTTTGTTGTTCGTTTTATATCATTTTATCATAAGGGAACTTTCTAATGTTTTGTGTCTTAAGTTTTTGTAGTGTTAGTGGAATTTGGGATTGCAAGCATGGAAAGTGATTTCCCTACCTTGTCAGAAGTTGGGTTGTGTATTGGATTCTATTGGTTATTGGCTTAAATGCTCTGATTGAGGTGTAATGAGGATGTAAAACAATGATTCCTATATGAATGTATTTGTTTAAATGAAGTATAATGGTCTTGAACCGACAAGATGACATGGTCAGTGGCTGAATGACAGGTTTATAACAGAATGATTGGTTGAATGCAATGAAACCGAATTATGGTCTTTTAGACTCCACTCATGGCTGGTTGGTGTTTCCACGATTGGAATGACGATTGAAATTGACATGTTGATGATATTTCTTGGTTTAACCAGTACATTGCGATATTCATGGGTAACATTATGATAAACCCAAGGGGCTTTGAGGTATCAGCAGCGTTCAAACTTCTATTGATTCATGATTATATGGGATTGTACTAGCTTAACTATGCTGGATCTGATCACAATCCATAGCGGGAATCCTTTAAAAAACCCACCAGTATGAAGGGGACACCATTTCGGATATTGAACAGTGCTCATATGATTTGAGACACCCCCGAAACGGCTACATCGACGAGACGGCTGTTGTCATGCTTTGGTGCCAGAAATGGTTGGTGGATGACTGATGGTCAAAAAGAACACGGAGGTGTTTGGCAGGTTTTTCCGCTCAATCAATATCTTCAAGCAACACCCATTCTCAACGGTTGGTGATGGGATGCTGGTAAACTGGCTGTTGAACGGTAAACTAAACTGGGGATGAGTCAAAATCCATGATACGATAGGGCTTAGGGGAATAAACATCCGTTTTTTACCACCTAGTTTGGCACCAGGGTACGAGGGTGTTGACACATAGTCAACTAAACCAAGCACTTTGTTTGATATTAGATATTGATGAATGAACGTGGGTGTACGATATGGCCAATAGTGTAGCACCTGGATATATGGATAGATCACCATAGATATACCCAAGTACAATGGTGATATCAAATTACCCTCTGGTAAACTAACATAACATAGCTATTGAAAATGGCCATTTATAGTTGATTTTCCCATTAAGAATTGTGATTTTCCATAGTTATGTTAGTTTAGTAGAGGGTATCACTCATGATTGTTGTTTTTCACAATTATCACAAATATTCATGTCACCAATTGTTTACACTGATATCACTGATGATCATCAAGACAAGTTTATCAAAAATCGTGGAGCACACACATGCTTTTTTTTTGCGTTGACACACGAGTGTAACATATTGTATTGGTCAAACCACGACTGCAACGACACCCCAAAGTAGGATGGTCGGATGTTCCAACTCGGCTGGTTGGTCCATGGGTACCATATTCACAGGAGCCATGTGGAAAATATCTGAATCTGAATTGGAACGACCTCACACTGACCTCAGGGTACCGTAGATGATCAATGATGTTAGAATTGTGGGAATCATCCGAAGATAACATTCAGATACCCTCTGGTAAACTAACATAGCTATGGGAAATCACCACTTTTAATGGGAAAATCCACTATAAATGGCCATTTTCAATAGCTATGTTAGTTTACCAGAGGGTAAGCTCATTTCAGTTTGATGACATGTTGTAATCCCAGCGACAGGCTACCATTTGTGTCCGTACAAAACGACCCAGGATTTGATTCTGGCAGATGACGCAGCGCAGCTGGACCGAAGGTTCTGATGTGCTATGGTCCAATCATTGCTGATTTTCCAACAAAAAGGAATGGATATCCCCAGTTGTAGCCGGTATGGTAATACCAATATTGTAATACCTGGTATTCACAATAGTGTATCCAATATATCATACGCTTCAGAATCTAAATGCTTCGGAACTTGGAACAACAGCCGTTGTGCTCCCTACAAATATCTCTCCACGACGGAAATTTTGTCCAAACCACTGGCCCCAAACCACCAACGTAGCGATGCCATGACCATAGAAATCGTGGGATTTGTCCATGAAAAATGGTGATTTCCCATAGAAAAACATGCTAGTTACATGTTAGTTTACCAGGGGGTAGTCATTGGTTTTTCATGTTTTTTTGCCAAATAGTCGAAATTCCCATGTTTCCTGCATAGCCTTTTCTTTACTGTGGCCATTCTGAAAAACGCTGGCAGCCTGGCCCTTGTGACCCAGCCAGAATGGGGGGCTGACGAGAAAAACCCAGCCAATTGTAGTGATATCCCTGAAAATCTGAAAAAACCAGACTCAATTGACATCAATTGATCAGTGGATTGGTTTAAGGGAAAATTTACAGGAAACCATGGATTTTCCCATCAAATACAGAGGTTTCCTGTAAATTGTCCCATTAACCAATCCAATGAATTGACCTAGTGATGAAGCAAGTTTCTATTTTTGTGTTCCTTCCTGTGCCATGGACACACCAAGGTTTCCCCAGCATCGCAGTACTATCTTTTTGATAGAAACTCTCTGTTTCCTTTATTGGATTTACCCTCCGATAATCAAACGTGGCAATTGAGCATGTACCATTGAGTTCGATGATTTCTCCATATAAACCTCCAATCATAGGGGATTTTCCATTACCACGTCTGATTACCAGAGGGTACGACAATGTTCAAAGGGGGCCCTTCCTGAATGACACGTTAATAACATTTAATAACCATTAAATAACCATGAAATAAGCATTAAGTAGCCATCAATAACTAGCAATATCTACAGCTGAGGAAAAAGATGATCGCGTCCACCAACGCCAAGTTGGAGTTATCTGAGCGTCAGGCCTGCCGGCGTTTCGTCGTTCACGTCGTGGTGTTTTCGTAAAGGTGGAACGTTGGTTTGTAAATCCATGCAACTATAGTGTACATAATTCTATATACCCTCTGGTAAACTAACAGTTTGCCATTGAAAATGGTGATTTATAATGGATTTTCCCATTACAAATGGTGATTTTCCATAGACAAATGTTAGTTTACCAGAGGGTATTCTATAGAGTGATAGGTAAGTTGCTGAATGACTAGGTCAATTGGCGTTTCTGGGAGATATCCTTTGGTTATTTCACAGTTTGCTATGGAAAAGCACCACAGAAATAGTAGGTAAACCATCGAACTAAATGGGCAAGTTTCCATTCCACACTGTATATTTATATTTTATGGATGGATTGACAATATGATGTGATACCATGAGCAATGAGACATGTCGTGGGATAATGTGATCTGATGTGTATGTGTGTATATATATATATATTTATACATACATGGTTGTGATATGTTTTGCTTTGAACATGATTTAGTCATGTGCGGCTTGCTGAGTGTTGTTTCACTGTGCAAGGTGGTGCTCCTCGCAGTGCGTACGTTTGTTGGTTTATAACATGCATCAAGTCGTTCGATAAATGGATCATAACCCCCACAGTTATTTGATATTGGGAGATATGTTCGTGAATTTCGCGGTTCTCAGATGTTTCATGATTTCAGACCCCAATCAGCCGCTTTCGCAGTGAGGAGGCTGCCAATGCATCCAAGAATCCTATGTTTTGGATCCATCCATAGTTTGGGGTTATGTTCAATTCTTTGGGTACCCTCCGGTGTCATCAAACGTAGCAATTGGGAAATCCCCGAACTAAATGGAGGTTTTCATGGGAAAGTCATCTATAAATAGAGGATTAAAATCCCATAGAAATGGAGGATTTAGCACGCCATGTTTGATTACCAGAGGGTACCCATTGCATATTCCATCTTTTGGAATCACTGTCGGCTTGGGAACTCCTCCCAAAACCGCAAGCTGGGTCCCTCCAAGTTGCTGACAAGAAACCTAATATGAAGATTATACAATGCAACATCAACTACTGTAGTAATCTGTAGTAGTTTATAGTTCAGTAGTTAACTAAAACTATAACTACCTATAACTATTGTTTAACTATAACTATTGTTTAAAGTATTTGACCACTTTAGAATACTATTGTTGTTTTACCCAGAAGCCCAACAGTTGACCAAGAAAGAAATGCGCGTCACAAGATCGTGCTTTCGCTATACCACGGGGGCGCCACCAGGCCTGCGATGTGTCGCTGCTCATCAACGGTGGCCACTGGGACGTTGGAGTGGGATGGAGCTGGCGCTTGATGTCATCAAACGTGGAGATCGCTGGGAAATCCCCGTGGCCTAAATGGAGGTTTCGTTCGCTGGGAAAATCAACGTTCACAAAATGGTGGATTTTCCAGACAGCCATGTTTGATTCCCAGAGGGTATTACTAATTATTACATCATATTGATTGGAAACAACCATCCATTCATCAGCTATAGATAGCTATAGGCCTAAGGATACCTAGGATATACCTAGGGTACCAGGGTGTGTTGCTCATAGCCATATTGCTCAGCCCAGCATGCTTTTGGCCTCCACTTTTGAATCAAGCCAATTGGAGCGAGGAGGAATAGTTCAAATCCTAATCGCTACGTGCTCATGCGAGTCAGTTCATGTGGGTTAGTGAAACACTCCATTGAATACCCTCTGGTAAACTAACATAGCTATGGAAAATCACAATTTTTAATGGAAACATCCACTATAAATTGTCATTTTCAATAGCTATGTTAGTTCACCAGAGGGTAAGTGGATCCAGGCTTCATCCTGCTTATCCCATGCTGGATGCCGTGGCATTTCTTGTTTTGTTGGGCTGAAAGAATTCTCCTCATTCTGGGCAAATGAATCCCACCCTCCTGATGAAAACCTGATTCAGTAATTATACTTCAAAGGATCTCACCATGAAAGGTGATTAGCCAGCAGAGAGCTACCAAATATGGCCTTTTCACCAACTCGGCTTGGTGAACTAATCCCATCAACCTATGCATACCCCAAGAATTACTCCAAAATAACTAGATCCAAAACTAAACCATGGTCAAGTGGGTATTTATAGTGTTGAAACCATGTTTGGTTCCCACAGAGTGGTCAACCACACGGCGGATTTTTTTTCGAGGTTTCTCACCTTTGAAAGGCTTCATGAAGAAAGCCGACTATGAGTCGGTAGTTGCTTGGAAGCAGCTGGCGGAATACCCTCCGGTGTCATCAAACGTGGCGATCGCTGGGAAATCCCCTGTAAATGGAGGTGTTAATGGGAAAATCTCCTAGAAATGGTGGATTTTCCAGTGCCATGTTTGATTATCAGAGGGTAGTGGAAAAGTTATGATCATCTGTTGGAATTGGGTTTTTTCCCTATGTTCAGGCAAAGCTGTGATGGTTCGGGAGGATCTGTAGATGAGTTTTTTTACTGTACTGTATCGTATCATCAATGATAATAACGAACGCTTGTAGCAATGTCTTTCCCTGGATGATTGATGGTTTATAGGGGAACTCCTCTTAGCAACAGCAGCGCGACAAAACCTACTAATTCACAACCAAGTATCCGTCATTCATCAGTCATTTATCAACTGAATCTCCCAATTGCATCCAATTGCTGGTTCAATCCCAGAATTGATAGCTAAATCTCCTTACATCTCCATGTAACCAACCAATTCAAAAACGTTTTTTTCACACCCTGCAACTTGAAGACTCGAAGCCTGCGTTTTGTGGCCGCACATCTGAGAAAACTTCTGAGGGCCACTCAGATACGCAAGGAAATATCCAAAACATCCTCCCCTGTGGCAAGAAGCATCAAAACCTCAGCCTTGAAGGAGATGGCCTTGTAGAGTCCAGGAGGTGGTCGTGCAGACTCTGCTCCAGTGGTGGAGGTCGTGGAGCCTCGAAGGCTACGGCTCCTTTTGTTCAACATTTGTGCGCCCCAAGATCAAAGGAGTCATTGGTCCTGTGGGCCGATCGATCAGTTTTTACAGAAGCACCTCGTCAACGGCCCTGTAAGACTTTGCGCCTACAGGACTTTGCGCCTACATACTCCAACCTTTCTACAGGACTTTTGCGCCCCCAAGCCCTGGCAGACGACAGCTGCAGTGAGCGGAGTGAGTGGACCTCATTGGCCGCAGTTCCCCCGCCTCAAATCAGCGGAGGGCGGAGGGTTGCAGTCGTTTCTTTTGACTCGCGAAAGTGGGGTTATGCAATGAATGCCTGTCAATGAATGGATTGACAAGAAGAAGAAGAAGAAGAAGAAGAAGAATAAGAAGAAAAAACACAACAACAACAACAACAACAACAACAACCACGAACATGAACACACAAACATAAACATAAATATAAACACAATTATAAACACAAATATAAACACAACTAGACAGAACTAAACACAAGCACAAACATAAACACGAACAGGAACACAAACCAACATGCCATGGAGATATTCAATGTGTAACCAACAACCACTGGGGATAGTATCTTGGAAATTCCACCGATGATAATGTCAAAGCCCGGATTAATAAACATTTTTTTTTAGTATGGGGGAGAATCCCCCCAATAGTCATAGTCTAATACTTAAATGATACGTTTGGGGGTTATGAATCCAGGGTTGACATTAAATGAGAATTTCTCAATTTAGCAATACAATAAGATATGGCTGAGATTCGCCCTTTTAAGCATTTATAATATTTTATAATCGTGGTTTGTTGCTGATTGATGAGCTCTGAATCACCGAATCGGGGGTATGGTTGAATCCATGATCTTTCAACCAGATATGGCTATGGGTCAAAATCTATTATCACATAGCCATGTATCAGCTAATTGCACAGGTATATCAGCTATGTTGAATACCAGATTTTTGACGCTGATGAAAACCAGATCAAGCAGATTGTTCCCCACCTGCCAGGTGAGGGTTGTTAGATTTTATCAGAGCTGCCCGCCCGCCGTCCTAGTCCTCGCCGTCCTCCGCCTCCTCGCCAGCTCCAGATCGCAGTGGGCACTGCCGGACCCCATTTGCCAGCTCCAGATTGACGTGGGCACTGCCGGACCTAAACCGCGAGCCCCAGATCCCAGTGTGCACTGCCGGACCTCAATGCCAGATAGAATGTCAGATAGAATGCCAGATAGAATGCCAGATAGAATGCCAGATATAATGTCAGAAAGAATGTCAGAATATATGTCAGATAGAATGCCAGAATATATGTCAGATAGAATGCCAGATAGAATGTCAGAAAAAATGCCTTCAAATGCCATGGTGTGGATCACTCGAAGCAAAGTATTTTTTTGGTGCTAGACATCCATTTACCAGCTATTCTGGATTTCACCAGGGTACAAGGGTTTTGGCCCACAAACATAAGCTGGACGTCATGTTAGTTGCTAGTTCAACTTAGTGTTGTTTCTGTTCCATCCCCATTTTGCAGGAAAAAGACTCTTCTGACACCAAGTTGTTTTTTTTCAACACCCACATTAAGAATGTAACAACATTTCTTGGCATTTGTGCTTACATGTGTTGTATGCACGAGCAGAGATTTACTCTTTCATGTATATTCTTACGTTGATATCTCTCCAATAGATATTTATAGCCATACTGTTTGATTCTGATATCTGTGGTAATTTAACATAGCTACGGAAAAGTACAATTTTGATAGGCAAATCATGGTAAATAATTTATAGATATTTATAAATGGTCCATGTTCATCCATTTTCCATAGCATTCCATAGCTATGTTCAGCAACCTTTAGCCATACTTCAGGGTGTGGATTTCCCTTCGCAAGACCGACCAGCCGGAGGTTGCAAGCATGCGATTAACATCGGGTCATTTGTTCGGATTGTACCTCGGCAATGGAAACAAAAACACCGGGATGATGCGAGTTATTTCTGGGGGGTCTGAATTTAATAGTTGGGATAAAGGTTTAAATAATGCGTGGTATTTTTTGAAGGGTGGAGGGGGCAAACACACTATAGCCAAAAATATACAATCGACATATGTCCCATTTGGGCATTCATACGGATTTGATGGTATTTGAGAATCAATCCATTCTTTGGGTATTTGATAACCAATGGATTGTGGAGTTTGCGCCCCCACCATTTTTGGCGGGCAAGTATTTGGTTGTACTAGCAGAAGCAGGGAACTTAGTTCAATTTCTCAGTCCGATTTCAGACAAACTCAGATGGCGCAAGTACAAAGGGCTCTTCTATTTGGATGTGAATATTGGTAATATTGGTTGTGCTTTCTCCTTGTCATTTGATGTCCCCGTTGTTCAGGTTTCATATATACCCTCTCGTAAACTAACATAGTTATTGAAAATTGCCATTTATAGTTGATTTTCCCATTCAAAATGGTGATTTTCCATAGCTATGTTAGTTTACCAGAGGGTATATCATGATATACCTTCTGGGTATGACTAACATAGCCATGGACAAGCACCATTTTTCATAGGTAAATCACCATTTTTATCATCAATAAATTATGAATTGTAGTCATTGTCCATGGCTATGTAAACTAACAACAGGGTATCTACCATAAACCCGAGGTATGTTAGTTATCAACCAGCTTGGCAAACTATGGGGCAGCACTTTGTAATGGTCCCCTTGAACGCACTCTACAGAACTGAATGTAGATGGTCTAGAGGTCCCGAACCTGGGAAAAGTCACAGGTTTGCTGAAAATTACAGAAAAAAAAACACGTGGATTATTATTTTACATTGACATTGCTACAACTTGTGGGTATGTTCCATGTCCAGTTCATTCCATATAATTTTCTCTTTCGAATTGATTTCCCCTGTGTGACATACCAATTTGATGCGTAAATCTTGCCATGTGTTTTCATCAAAAATGCTGGTTAAGTAATTCTATCGGATTTTCCCCATATGTTTCCCATCATGCCCCATGAAAATCATATGTTTTTCTTGGGCGCAACTAAGCTGCCATGGTTTACCCGCCGCACTTGGCAAGGCCTGTCGTTTTGGACGTGGCCGATGAATCCTTGACACTCGGAAATAACGACCGTGGCAAGCGGTTTCTGAGGTCACAGATTGGGAGAAGATGTGTCACTCAATGGATTGGTTTCAGGGAAAATCGTAACCGGAAACCATCGATTTTCCCATGAAATGTAAGGGTTTTCCTGTAAATTGTCCCTTAACCCTATCCATTGAATCACCACCGAAGCCTGTGACGTCAGTAGAAATGATGGTTACAATGTGGGAACCATCCCAAAATGGACATAAATGGACCAAATATCCAGATAGATGTCCTTTTCCCACTGGTTAAGAGATATGATATATTACTTATTTTGTATGTCTTAGCTACATACTTTTTACCACTGATAAATGTGAATTATGATATTGGAACGTCCAACTTATATTCAAGTTTAACATGAAGTTAACACAAGTCTATCATCATTTCTTTCCCATTAAATTGGCCATTGGAATTCCACACTCCATTTCTGGCAATCGGAGAAAAATATCCGCAGCGGAAATTGCGAAGATCTGAGGAAGGGCAAAAAAGTTTTGCTGACCTACGCGGGTACAAACTTAGCTGTGCCTGAAGTGAAGGGCGACCAAGGGGGATGGCTGTTTGGCGGTTGGGTATATTAAAAAAGAATAACATAAGAATGGAACAATAGGGATGTGTTTGTGTATGTTTGTTTTATCGTTATTGGATTGCAAGATTCCTTCTTTAAAGTCAATCAAGATCGTATTTATACTTGCATTCCCTTTGATGGTACATTTATCTCCATTACGTGATCCCATCATCATGATCATGAATCATGATCATGATCATCATCATCATCATCATCATCATCATCATCATCATCATCATCATTCCACCAATATCCGGTAACTATGTGTAAAGTCCCATCAAAAACCATGTTACACCATATTTGTGGTCTTGCAATGGGGTATATCATCCCGTAAAAGCGAGTTGAATTGAGAAACAAGTATAGTGAGCCCAAATATTTAGAATATACCCTATGTTTAGACAAACCGATATAAATCACTTCACGGCTGTTTTCCCTTAAAAACCTATTTGAATCCTATGTTCCTAACTTTTGTTGGTGAAACTCCATCATTTAGTCCTTTGGCGAACCCGTGAACCACTATAGCATTGCAATCAACAATCATCAGTTGAATTGAATTAACAATCCTGTTGGAGGTTTCCTAAAATAGGGGTACAGCGGAACCGTTAGATAAGAACCGATTAAGAATTTTCCAGCCTACCCTGGGGTTCTTAAGTGCTATAGGTAAAAAATTGGAAAAAAAACTTTTTAGGGCTCGAAAAGTTTCTTCAGGTGCAGCCATCCAAAATAGGGCTAAGGGTCAGACAATCCAGCATGCCAGGACTTGAAAGTTCAGTTTGGCAAAAAAATATTAGGCTCAGAAAAAGGGTCGCGCGGAAAAAAAAAAAGAATAGGGCCCGAAAAGTTTCTTCAGGCGCAGCCATCCAAAATAGGGCTAAGGGCCAGACCAGCCAGCACGCCAGGACTTGAAAGTTACTGTAATTTTCATATGGTTTCAGATCGCGCGAGAGGCCGGGGAAGAAAAAAACTGTCGGGTCCCGAAAGTTTGTTTTTCCAATTTTGCGGCCCGAAGCAAGGCACCACAGGCAAGACAAGGCACGACAAGCTGACAAAAGCCAAGACCAGCACTTCAGGCCAGGAAAGGCTCAGTGAGTCTTGCTGGTGCCAGACCTTGCCTTTCACCTTTATCCTTGCTAACCCTGCCCAGGTTCAATTCCCACCCCCGCCGCCGGGCTACGCGGAAGAGCCTTAATGTTGCAGCCAGCGAACCTTTCTTTCGCGGCGCAACAAAGAAGCTATATTAGCAATCAAGGGTTTTGCGGGGACAGCTAAGCACGTAGGTTTGGAAAAAAAAATTGGGACCCGAAAAGTTTATCCACTACTAACGGTTCCATGGAGGTCCTTGGAAGAAGCCGGCTTGGGTTTGCAGCGCCCAAAGTTTGTTTCAATGGTTTTGCGGGGACAGCCAAGCAGGTAGGTTTGGAACAAACTTTCGGGGACCCGAAAAGTTTATCCACTACTGATTGTTCCATGGAGATCTTTGGAAGAAGCTGGCTTGGGTTTGCAGCGCCCAAAGTTTGTTTCAGTGGTTTTGCGGGGACAGCCAAGCAGGTAGGTTTGGAAAAAAAATTTTGTGACCCCAAAAGTTTATCCACATAATTCGACAGCCACCCCTCCAACCAGGTTGAAAAAGAATAAAAACACAAACTTGGAAGCACCGGCAGAACATACCTATCAATGTTTGATATCCCGTCAAAGGGCAATAGGACCAATGGCTAGAATCCAGGGCACCCTGGGGTTCTTATTTCAATTAGCCGACAGAAAGGGCTAAATCCAGCAATCCAGCCCCTGAAGTTCTTATTGCAGTAGGTTCTTAAACAGTGGATCCTTTTGTCTGGGACTTTCCATTATAAACCATCCATTTTTGGGTACCTCCATTTTAGGAAACCCCCTTGTTATTCAAGAGAATAGAAATGATGGTTGGTTTTATTCACCCATTCTGGCCATAGTTATCCCACTAAACCACCATTTATTGTCCATCACTATCCAGTAATCAATGGTGATTTTTTTATGCCAAACCCAACCTGGTCAAACCCCTTTCAAACCATGTAAACATATATAAACCATGTAAAGACCATACAAAAAAGAAGATTTCAAAACCAATGTAAAACAATATCGAATCATTTCAACCATAAAAACAATAAAAAAAACCTTAAAGTTTCCACACAAATCCAAATAAAAACCAGATGAAAGCCATGTTTTCAGCACCTAAAATTGTTCACCAAGCTGTTCCTTTGCTCAACGTCTCACCGATATGCGAGGTCCTGGAGGCGGAGGAGATCTTCAAACCAGACAAGGTGATCGAAGCCAAGGCACCGGCAGAATCAAATTTGGGGCATGACATGATCAGGACAAGATTATGTGAAATACCCTCTGGTAAACTAACATAGCTGTTGAAAATTGCCATTTATAGTGGATTGTCCCATTAAAAATGGTGATTTTCAATAGTTATGATTGTCCTTTATCCAGATTTGATTTAAGTAACACATTGACATACAATCTGGTTATGACTAACATAGCCATGGAAGCCATGGTTAATTTTGGATGATTTTCCCAGCTAGAAACTTCTATCTATAGGAGATTCTCCATGGCTATGTTACTATGTTAAAAAACCAGAGTGTATGTGAAATCATTGGAATATAGTTAGGGATCATTTGAATCATATTAGATACTTGGAATATGAATTAACCCAATAATATGTCCAATAATCCAATAATAATTTGATACTAGGATAATAATTGGACAATATTACTATCCCCATTATCCCAATATTCACCAATATTACATAATCTAGCATAAGGTTATGGGTCAAAAGCCTGGTACCCAAACGGTACCCTAAAATAGTGTAAGGTTGATGGATATTTATTGCCCCAGTCATGTGGTAATTTCATAGGTTTTGACCCATCCCCATAATTATTGACATGGGTAATACTTGTGATATCTTGTGATGATGAGGTACACAATAATTATTCATATTGTTAATGAGACGATGATTATCATGAATACTAATAACGGCAATGATAATGGGAGAGATGTTTTGATAGAAAATCATATTGATCCCCTCCCCCCAATAGAAATAACACCCGCATCACATGGTCCAAATATATGTTTCTATCCCCTACTAGACCAGGGTTTGTGGGGGATGCTGAATATGAATGCAGGAGGGGATTACCAATGGTAATTGATTGTTTTAATATCATTTCCTGAATTTGTGGGAAATTCTGCCACAACAAATGCAATTATGTAATTCCTGCAACCCCTGGACCCCGCCGGACTGGACGCTTCCGTCACTGTATGAGAAGTAAGATTCTCGGACAAGTGAATGGCAGCTGCCACGGGTCGTTCGCAGAATTGATGGTGGAAGATCATCGAACTCAATGGATCTAAATGGTGGATCTGAAGATCTATTCATAACATCTTTGGTGGCCAGAGAATTAATGGTGGGTAGATAACAGCTTGACCAGGGGTTTTCCATATCTTTGTGTTTGTCTATCATGGGGTCAATCACCATGAAATCCCATTAAGTCCCATCGATTGATGTTAAGTCGCTGGCTTAAATGGCCATTAAATCATATTAAATCACCATGAAACCACCATTAAGTGGATGGTCTCAGCTCCCTTGAAGACCCCCTTAGCTAAAGATTCTGAAGTCCTTGGACGAAAAGTAATTTTTGTGGGTCGCTTGTGTCGACCCACTCTGGGTATGTATGTGTATCTCAATCGTGCTTTACACATGTCAAGATGGACCTTGCAGATGCTCAACCAAAGGGGTCAGACAGAGGATGCCAAAGCATTCTGGATGTTTGGGAATGATGGTGATAGTCCGAATATGGTATAGGAGTAAGTATCAAAAACATGTTTCAGGTGNGGGTCAGACAGAGGATGCCAAAGCATTCTGGATGTTTGGGAATGATGGTGATAGTCCGAATATGGTATAGGAGTAAGTATCAAAAACATGTTTCAGGTGAGCGAATTATTACAATTTATCCGGAGAAGATTGGACTACAGCCTTTCTTCTTTGGATAGAACCAATCGTAGAAGCACCAAATGAATGCTTGATACGTGTGTCTCCTTGCCTGTGTCAGGCCCCTGTTTAAAACCCAAATAGAATAGACTGAAACTTATGTGAGAATNGTAGAAGCACCAAATGAATGCTTGATACGTGTGTCTCCTTGCCTGTGTCAGGCCCCTGTTTAAAACCCAAATAGAATAGACTGAAACTTATGTGAGAATGCGTTATTTTTTGATTGCTATACGTTATCAGCAGTTTATTTGTTTTCCGCATTTTTTGAATACACATGCTGGGGACCTTAGGGGTTAGACTAGGGATGATGATTTCATATTATGAAATCATGATTTCCTGTGTTTTGTCCACCCAAAAAATGCTTTATCAACCACCTACTAACTGGGATGCACATCCATTCATGGCAGTTGTATCAGTCAAATCCAAATTTGTGTCAGTTACAGTTATTGCTGCCGTATAATTCCGTTTCAGTCCAGTTGGTCATACAATCACCACTTTCTATATGGTTTCCTGTTCCCATTATCCCTTCAATTAACCCATTGATATTACTAGTGATCATGATATTTGATAAATAATCATCATACTGATACTTCTTAATATTGTACAATTGATTGCTCATGGATTCTGATTCAAAAAAGTTCATTGAAGCCCTAAAAAGAACAGATTCAATATGTTTCAATATGTTTCATGTTTCCAAAGTCCAAAGCGTAAAACACTAAATATGAGGTGGAAAGGATCACAGGCTATATATATAATATGCTATATTTCGAATAGGGGTTCCGAATTCCCTGAGGGATTTTGGTCATCATTTGATCCAGAAACCATGCCCATACTATGAAGTGTTCTGTACATTCTGCGAAACTCTAATGAAATGGGGATTTTTGAAGTACTTCAATGGTGGTAAATTGTCCAACCCAAAATCACCTGAACGGAATCCCCACTATCACGCGAATACAACAACTCTCTCCACCCAGTAATCCCAGTAACATCTATATTTGTGAAATTCAGATTGAACCATTCAAAATCACACTAGAACCCATTAAAATCCTATATCAGCGGTTGGGATCCCGTTCAATATCACCAGTATTATTGTTTTTTACACTCCCAGTATTAACATGCCCATGTTTACCAGTGAAATCCCAGTAACTGGATAAATTAACTAATCACATTGTTCTGCTACTCTAATTCATACTAGAACATATAAATCCATATAAAACCAGATTTTATACCATATAAAGACCATATAAAAACCATAAACATCTCCAGGTTTTGTCTGACCTCACCCTTTTTTTGGCCAGGCAAGTTATGGCACCACCTCCACGGAGCATCCCTCGGTGGCGGAGCTCTTCTCGGAGCTTGGGAAGTTCTACCTGGGAGGCGTTCGCCGACCGGTCACTTTGTGGGTTAGCCTCTGGTAATTTCTTGCAGTTTGCTATTGAAAATGGCCAGTGATAGTTGATTTTCCACTCTATAGAAATATCCATCAGTTTCCAAGAATTTCACCATTTATATCACCATTTGTAGATGGATATCATCCAATTGATGGTTAATTTCCATTTAATGTGGGTGAAACAATGCCATAAATCACAAATTTGAGAATGGTTGAATTATGGTGAGTCATTGGGGATGGTTTATGATTTTTACAATAGTGATTACCCTCTGGTAAACGAACATAACTATGGAACATCACCATTTTTAATGGGAAAATCCACTATAAATCACCATTTTCAGTAGCTATGTTAGTTTACCAGACCAGAGGGTATAGTCTGTATACGATACTCATCCAACAGTCTATGGGATGATTTTGTGTATGGTCGTCCTGCAATGGGAATCGCTGGAATCGTGGCTATCTAAGACCCTAAGGATTGATACCCTCTGGTAAATTAACATGTTTCTTTTGAAAATCACATTTTTTAATAGGTAAATCAAGCAACTAAATGAGCCATTTTCAATAGCAAAGTGTTAGTTTACCGGAGGGTACTCATCCAATAGTGATAATCCTCCAATAGATCAATAGTATATATTTTTCCCCAGTTCCGTATGATAATTATCCACTAATCATGAAAAACATGTCCATGTTCTTTTCAAGATCATGTGATATTCATGATAGAATATTATAGTATATCATATGAGTAGAAAACAAATCCAATAGTTACTTATACTATAGATACTGAAATTTGTAGATATGTATATATAGATAATGTAAAGGATACTCATATGATATTCTACTGAAACTGTATATATATACATATATATACATATATATACATATATATACATATATATACATATATATTATATATACATGATGATGTATGAAAATGAATATAGAATGAGCTTTCGTGGCGATTTACTGTTTTCTGAACATATATATATATATCGTTACATTTTAACATATATAAATATATATATATACACATAATGACGTCCATATACATATGTATATATATATATATACATGGATCTATCGGCCTATCGATATATCCATCTATCGACCTATCCACGTACCATCCATCCATCTCTGTATATACAAATATATACCGCCTGGTAATTTTACAATTTGCTTTGGAAAGTTATCAACCTTATTGCATAGGTAAATCATCGAACTAAATGGGTCATGGTTCCATTAGCAAACTGTCAAATTTCCGCAGAGTATACATTATGCAATGATGGTGCATATGCAGATCATTTCATTGGTATATCCATGAATCCATATGCAATGATATTTGTGCATATAATATACATGTCATACTTCCAGGGTGAAGGGACCAGGGGATCCGATGTTGACAGAGGGTTTTAATCAACAAAATATGTTACCAGCAATCATCGAGATGTCATTGAATTTAATGCGAATTGACATTGCATGGTGGTGGATGGCAGTAAGATGTACTCTATGGATTTTATTGTGGAGTGTATAGATGTATATATATATATATAATTATATATTATGTTTATTATCGTTTGGATATACACATGTTTGTATAAGCCCCAGCTACCCCCCTGTCCGTGGTGCAAGTGCTGCGGCTGAAGAAGAATGGCCTCATTGTGAACCACGATGGCGCGGCATTGGCAAATGCCGTCTGATGCCGAGAGCCATGTGGAGCATGTGAAGGCTTGCAAAGGCAAGGCATCAGAACAGCAAGTGCCATCGAAAGGCGCTGCGCAGTTTGACAAGAGGGATCCGTGGAGCAGGGGGAGGGTGCATTTGGTGAGGCTTGCTGCACGGCTCAAGGAAGGGAGATTCCACAGGTACTATAGGAACAGGAGGGAGGTGTGTCACAGGAGATCTATGTGGAAAAGGTTGGCAGACCACAACCACCCTCAAGGGTGGAAGAGGCTGCTGTGGCGCAACCTGAGGACTGTCAGGGAGGGGTGGCTTGGCAGCATTCATTAGTATCATCCCTCCAATTGATACTCAAACAGAGAAGATATGCTAGATAGAATGTCAAAGATAGAATGTCAGAAGATATGTCAGATAGAATGTCAGAAGATATGCCAAATAGAATGGAAGAAGATATGATATGCCAATTAAATAGAATGGAAGAAGATATGCCAGAAAGAATGTCAGAAGATATGCCAGATAGAATGTCAGAAGATATGCCAGATAGAATGTCAGATAGAATGTCAGAAGATATGTCAGATAGAATGTCAGAAGACATGCCAGATAGAATGTCAGAAGATATGTCAGATAGAATGTCAGAAGACATGCCAGATAGAATGTCAGAAGATATATGCCAGATAGAATGGAAGAAGATATGCCAGATAGCATGTCAGAAGATATGCCAGATAGAATGTCAGATAGAATGTCAGATAGAATGTCAGAAGATATGCCAGATAGAATGTCAGATAGAATGTCAGAAGATTTGCCAGATAGAATGTCAGAAGATATGTCAGAGGATATGTCAGAAGATATGCCAGATAGAATGCCCTAAGATATGCCAGGTAGAATGTCAGAAGAAATGCCAGATAGAATGTCAGAAGATATGTCAGATAGAATGTCAGAAGATATGCCAGATAGAATGCCATAAGATAAGCCAGATAGAATGTCAGAAGAAATGCCAGATAGAATGTCAGAAGATATGTCAGAAAGAATGTCAGAAAGCCATTTGAAGCAAAGGCAAATTCTGGGGTTTGAGGACAAGAACATCTTTGATGCTCCAAGTGCGGAGCAGTTTGCTGAGTTTCTAGCCGAAAGACCCTCAGCTCGGTCGATTCATTTTTTTTTTTTGTTTCATCCACTCGTCCCACAGAGTGTCCCTACCACATACGGCAATGCAACTCTATCAGCCCCAACAATGTGGTGGAGACGTTGACCTCTGGTGGTTCAAATCAGGGGGAATTTCAGGACCCTAAACTGGAAGTACTGTACCATATGAGCCCATATTTTGTGAGGACAGTCCATGACATAGCCCTAGACCTTATATATGGTAATCCCAATTTATTGTATTCAAATGGGGGTTTCCAATCCATAGGGGTACCTCTAAATCATCCATTTTAGTAAGGTTTTCCCTTATAAACCATCCATTTTTGGGTACCTCCATTTAAGGTTATTGTATTCAAATGTGTTTTTTCGGTCCCATCCTGGAAATGGGACATGTTTTTCTCGTCCTCTTTGGGATGATGACAAACAGTGTGGTGTCCCCGGGGTGTTTGAAAAAACAGTTTCCAAGGTAGGGTTCTATGAGTGGGTGTTAAAGCACCATTTTGAGGTTGATCAAAATAAGCGTTTTCGAAAGGTTTCTCGATTTTTGAAGACCCACCCTAGGAGTTTTTTGATGATACATAATGATATAATTAAGAAGGTGTAAGTGGACGGAACTCACCATCCGTTGTGACGTCTAACTCAATTGTTATGAAGTTTAACCCTTATAGTTTATAGCTGATTGCCCATCAAACAACCCATCAACAAAGATTTTGGTCACCATGTATAATTGTTCGTTGTATCTCCATCCCCACGATATCTCCATTACATCCCCTTTCATAACTAATATCACTATCAATATCCCACTGCTATCCCTATGAAAACTATATACATGGCAATTGTCATCAATTTTCCCTATGATATATCCATTATATCCCCATTATATCCCCACAAAGGGCGGGGAAATTGCGGAGCGCAGGCAAACTACACGGCCTGACGAAGGGCTTCGATGCTGTGTGGGGCAAGGGCTTCAACACACCGGCGCAGGCGGAGGGGGGCGTTGATGTGGTGAACCTTCTCAAAGATGGTGGAAACATTGATATGGGAATATAATGGGATTATAATGGTAATAGAATTAGTCCATTCTAGGATATTTGATTCCTAACTTGAAGTACGTAGATGAGCCATGGAGTGAATTAACCAGGGAGTAAATAAACCATAATTGATTTTGATATATTGAGACTGATTTCATCCACTACTAAACCATGGTTTCCGAGGATGTTTAATACTACGGGGAAGAGATTGGTATTTGAAGTATTTATATTGACAGGACTCCATCATTATAAAATCCGTATTTAAGACTACGTACTGTATACCCTCTGGTTATTTAACGTGGCCATGGAAAATTGCTAATTTTGGATGATATTGCCATGGCAAAAAGTGCTTGTCCTTTGCACCTTGAGAGATTGCAGTGGTGCTTTGCTGAATCTCATTTGACATCCCAACAGTTGCAAAGCTTGCCAGTCATGCTTTTGTTTCATGCATGCAAATACCAATCATTTTCCAGCTGGTGCTGGCTCAAGTCCTCAGCAGTGATATAGTGTAGTACTGCTTGCTTCCTGTACAAGGTGCTTGTGAAGATGTTCTTGCAATGTTGTCCTTGCATCTTGGAATCCAAGTTAAACAAAAAATTCCAATGTCTTAGAATATAGATATTAAAATATATGATAAACACGCAGCTAGATTGATTGATACTTGGGAATATAGATAGAAAGTTTATGAGTGACGGATCTTTACATCGATATGTAGATGTGAACACCATGCCTTGAGCTCCAATGTCACCCAATCCCCCCATCCCTCCTGCCCAACCCGCTTCCAAGGTTTTTCTTTGGCTTGGAGCAGATGCAAGTGGCTGTGGATGCTTCAGCACTACTGTTGCTTGAGCTTTGCTTGTGCTGTTACATGGTGCTTGTCAAATGTACATTGTGTTTTTTCCTTGGTCAGGTGCTTATGAAGCTCTTCTTACAAAGCTGTTCCTGCACCTCGGGCTTCAAGGGTTATAAAAATGCAAGCATCTAGATGGGTAGACAGAAAATGTATAGAAAAGTGGATGTGCAGATATGCAGGTTGGTAGATGGACAGATCAATAAGTAGAAAGGCAAGCAGGTAGAGGTATAGATGTGTTTATAGCTGGACATATGGACAACTGGAATGGATATACAAAAAGATCTGACAACCATCCCTTCGCCTGCCCAACCCACTTCCAAGGCGCTGTCTCTGGAAACTTTGTGGACAAAGGAAGCCTTAGCATTGCTTACACTGCTGTGGATGCTTCAGCCTCAGTATTGCTTGGGCTCTACTTGTGTTGTTACATGGTGCTTGTTGCAGCAAGAGAGGTGCTTGACATGTAACATCTCTCTCTTTATCTCGATGTCTGCGGCGAGGCTCCAAAGTAACAAAGATAAGTAGTAACCCGCTTTTGCAGCCATGGGAAACTCTGTTAAACCTATGGAATGCTATGAGTGGTGCTATGAAGCTGAAACTTGGAAGTGGCAATGGGGTGGCCAGACTTGGTGGTGGGAAAACAGGCCTTGCGATTGTTCCAAGTGTGGCCTGTACGACTATGAGTGTGGTCCTGGCTGGTGGACTGGGTCTGGCCTTGTCTGGAGAGGGGCGGTACCACCAAGATTCGAGGAGTGGAAGGAGGAGCAAAGGGTGTGGAAGGAAGAAAAAAGAAGGAGGGAGGTGGCCATCCAGAACCTGCTTGTTGTGGCCCAGAGGCTGCCCCTTTGCCTTTGAGGGTGGTAGCTTCCTATTTGGGCATGTGAAAAGAGAGCCCCCACTCTTGTGAGAAAGGTTGGGTTGTGCAGTACCCAAAGGGGCCAACCCAGACCAAGTGTCAAGTAGTATCACCCAAAGACTTCTTGGTTAAACCAGCTGAGGCAAAAACATGTCCCTGCAGCTATGTTGTGGCATGTGGTTCGAACTTTTACTTTACTAGCTGAGCATCACACATCTTTGCCACAAAACACATGTCCAAGCCCATGCTCAATGCTCCAGTGGCTTGTTCCATGCTTTGGTGAAATGTTGCACTGAGGTGCTATAGGTGCTTGTATGGTGCTACCCCATGTGTTTGGGCCTCAGGGTGCTCCTTCTCTTGAGCATGCAGAAAACCAAAAAGTGTTGCAGCAATGCGGCCCTTCTAAATGCTTCAGAAACAAATTTGCATGGCACACATGTGTCTGTGGTTGCTTACACGCCTTTGGCTCAGAGCTCACAGCTGACAAATAGCTTGGAAGACTGCTATGCGCTGTCTTGAAGACTGCTGCCTCTTCTGGCCTGCGCAATGGCACTTACTGTGCTTGTGGTGACTCCTCAGGAGCATTTCGCTGATGTTGAAGCAACAGCCAGAAAAGTGTTTGTATATTGTGGTACCCAAAGTGCTCAATGCATTGATGAATTTCAAGCACTTGCACAAGAGGATGTGCAATTCTTCCTGTGATTTCTGCAAGCCTAGTTTTTTGCATCGCTTAGATTTGAAGGTGTTGTTCTTGTGAGGAGTTTCTGTTGGAAAAAGGTGTGCAGGCTCAAGTCTTAGAAAGAGAGCAGGCTGGAAACTGAGGATGTGCTTATTTGCTGTGGAAAACAAGGTTTCCATTGCTTTGCCTGCCCACCAGTGTCATTAGACTTTGCCCAGGCTTCATCTGCCAGCTACACCAAGCTGAAGGATACTGTCACTCACTGTGCATTGATTTTTGTGTGCCTGATGACCAGCAAGCTTTTTGTGCCAAACTAATTCTGTCAGAAACATTGCTGCATCTTACCTTGTGAGGCCCAAGGCATTCATACTGGTGGCAGGATGAAGGCCTCATCTGCCAAGGTACATTGGACTGTCACAATGCATGCCTTCAACTAAGACTATTGCCCTAGCATTTGCACAGAAAGCTTTGGTTGTGCAGGCATGTCCATGGCTCTTCTTCCTAATGATCTTCTTTGGCCTTCCTGCTTTTGCCCATGCACACCCCTTGGTGATGGCAGCAGATACATTCCGCCATTGCTTGCCCATGGCAATGCTTGTGGCAATGGTGGTACCAAACAGGGGCCGAAGCGGGAGCCCAAGAAGGGCGACTGAAGGAAACCAGGCTGACATGCCAAGGCAGCCAAGGGTGCATGGCAGGGTTTTCCCTGGCCTTGACCTCCCCACAAGCTTTAAGGTATTCACCTTTNAAGGAAACCAGGCTGACATGCCAAGGCAGCCAAGGGTGCATGGCAGGGTTTTCCCTGGCCTTGACCTCCCCACAAGCTTTAAGGTATTCACCTTTGTACTACCTTTTTCAACTTTTGCAGCAATGCACATGGCATGGCCACAGAGTAGTTCCATGGTGTTGTCCCAAAGGAGATTGCTAAACAAGTTGATCCTCCTTGTTGGGAGATCACACAGCATACCACCTGAAGCCCTGGAGCGCATCACTGCTTTTCTAGGCACCCTGCCCCAAAGGCAGAAAGCCATCAGCCAGTGAAAGTGTACACACTTGTGCTTGCTAGTGAAACTTTGATGACCAGCTGTGGCACAAAGCAAGATGGGTAATTTTCCATGGCTACGTTGAATAACCAGAGGGTAAATTTGTATTTACCACGTAGTGTAGAATTTATATGTGTCTTTGACCACTTCCACACCATTTGTCCATCCAAGTTGCCATTGTTTCGGAGAATATTTTGCTATAAACGGGGTCATGCAATTGTGTAAATATAAATACTAGCCATTGCTGACCAATTAAAGTAGACAAGGATACCAAGGTATCTTCCACATCCATGGAAAAACCATGTAGACACACATTTATCTTCAAACCATCTATCAGTTTCAGGTCTCACCCGCAACCATATCTGCAAAGAAAATAAAATATATATTGTATAAGTTGTGTGTTGTCAAGTTGTGTGTGAGTAAGTGGTGTGTTGTCAAGTTGTGTGTGAGTAAGTTGTGTGTTGTCAAGTTGTGTGTGAGAAAGTTGTGTGTGGGCAAGTTGTGTGTGAGTAAGTTGTGTGTGAGAAAGTTGTGTGTGGGCAAGTTGTGTGTGAGTAAGTTGTGTGTTGTCAAGTTGTGTNTTGTGAGTAAGTTGTGGAGGAGCGGCGGGCGGCGGGCGGCGGGCGGACGGCGACGGGTACACAACAAAAAACAACAACCCCACACAAAGATGTGGGGAATAAAATATATATTGTATACAGTACACATAAATACTAACCAACTGAAAAGACAAAACAAACAAAGTACCTAAGATTGACCACGTTATCCCATCTTGACCCAGTCCCCCAACCTTTCATCCCCAGGTGCGCGCTTCGTTGCCAAAGGGCAAACAGGTGGTGGCCTTCCAGAACCGAAATCCGGTGCACAAGGCGCACTTTGAGCTACTGGCACCTTGGATGCGTGTTCTGCGACGGATAAATCTGGGGCCCTGGGTGGGTGGCTACAAAATAGAGCGATGACTTTTGGGTTGAAACCTGAGGGTCAAATCGTTTTATATATAGACCTGTTTTTTTATGTTTTTTTCATTTACCGTGTGGTTATTTAACATAGCCATGGAAAATCCTTATAAATGGAGGTTTTAATGGGATCATCATCCAAAATTAACAATTTTCCATGGCTACGTTAAATAACCACAGGGTAACTATAGTTAGTAGATGGATTGCAATTGGATTGTTGTTCAACCCAGTTACCAGGAATCGCGACTTTTTCCCATGGCCCATCTGGCCAGGCTATGGAAAATCACCATTCATCATCCGTAAATGCACCGTTTTCGGCTATTCAATGGGAATTTCAGGACCGCAAAATGGAGGTATTGTATACCATATATAAGGTTCAATTTGGGGGCATATCCCCTGAAATCTAGCCCTAAAAGATAGTCCAAAAATATATGTGGTAGGGACCTCCAATAAGGAGGTGCATCGAAATCATATCTCAGTCATATCCAATGATATTTCCAGATGGCTATTTCTCATAGGTAATTATTCCATCAATGGCTCATGGTTTCCAGAAATTCCACAGCATTTGCTGTTAGTGAACACCATTACTCAACCATCAATATCCTATATTATTGTCCCACGACATTATCCCATTATTATCCTTATATAAAACCATACAAAACCATACAAAACCATACAAAACCAATACAACTGGCGATTTTTCCCATGGATTTCCCTAACTCCTACGCTGAGGTTCACGCCAACAAAGATGTTGAGAACAGCATCATCCTGGTGCATCCCACCTGTGGTCCCACGCAGCCGGGTGACATCGATGGTGCCACGCGTGCCTCGGTAATGGGTAGCTTTACTACAGTGATGTTGTATTGTCGGTAAAACAACAATAAACTACCCATTTTGGAATGGTTTATACCACCCATTTATGGTGATTTGGGGGACGGTTTATGATTGTTTTACCTACATTATTGTGTTTTGTATTGTTATATTGAAATTGTTGTGCAATCCTAGTATATATGTTTTATTAATTATTATCATTATTTGTTATTGGTGGTTTTACAATGAGTTTTTTCTTTGTTAAGAAAACACATAAATAATGTCTGTGTAGAGATAATGATTAAGTGATAATATACTAGTCGTATATATGCCCTATGGATCCAGCCGTACCTTCGAAATATTTCTATGTTCAAGGATGGTTTTGTTTTTTGAGATGGGATAATGATACTGGGATAATAATGATAGAAGTATATGGATACTAACCAGTAGTGGGGATACCCAGGTGTGACTGGATGGTTTGAAGTGCATGTTATCTTCTCAGATGATGATTTAAACCGATGTCTGCATACATTGTAGCCACGCAACCTAGATTTTTGATATTTTGGTGGTTAGATTGATTGTGGATTTGCCATATACCCATTATCCCACTAAAGGTAGAGCTTTTAGCAGGGGAGCAACAAATTACCAAGAGTTGGGGGTGCTATTTATAGCATGAAACAAATCGAAGTGGGCAATCAAGCACGTGATTCCACCATGAAATATGTAATATACTGCTAAGATGGTTTAATAGAAAACACATTTCAAAGCAGCGATTTAATTGAGAATATTGCCACTATGATGGTGGGTTGGTTCTGAAAAAACGTGGAAAATGCCACCACCTTTCTGACGGGACAGGGCCAGGCCAGGTAGGATTCAGTGTCCTGACATAGAATGTAATGGTGGTATACCCTCCGGTAAACTAACAGTTTGCCATTGAAAATGGTGATTTATAGAGGATTTTCCCATTAAAAATGGTGATTTTCCATGGCAAACTGTTAGTTTACCAGAAGGTAATACCAACCATAATGGAGAGCATGATATTATAGGATATACCATCCGGTGTCATCAAAGGTGGTTTGCTCGAAAATCTAACACTCAGTTCGATGATGTTCCTAGCGACAAAGAAACATCCGTTTAGGTTCGCGGAATTTTCGTTGCCATATATTGCTGTGTTTGACTATTGGTGGGTAACCTATTTGAAATGCTGAAGCCTAAATGATTTAAAACCATGCAGAAGCGAGACATTGGGATTTTGACTTGACAGTCGGATGATTGGTCGATTTCACAAAAAATATTTCCATTGATTCTACTGATCCCCATTGACTACCCTCTGGTAAACTAGCAGTTTGCGAACTGGAAAATCACCATGTTTCATGGGAAAATCAACTATAAATCACAATTTTCAATAGCTATGTTAAATTACCAGAGGATAAACTGTGTTTTTATCTTCGGATGATTTAGCAGTCTGAAGCCACAGATCACTTCACGTTGGGGATTTTTTCCAACAAACACGGGGATCCAACAAGTTGGCATTTGGAAAGTATCTCGATTGGCTTAGATACCCAAGAAGTGATTTAGTCAAACATGGTTGACAGCAAATGTCCAGTTAGAAGATGGGATTTAAATGATGGTTTTTCGCCTGGCTAAGCTTTGAGTTCCAAGCGATTTGGTGCATTCCCCAGGTGTATGCTGATCCACAACAGCTGTGTGTTTGGAAAGTGGTGAGCGCATCGGTAGCGTCGTTGGCACCATGTAGTCGCAACAAAAAAACTGAATCGCATCGTTAACATCTTTTGGGAAGGTTAAATTTTGACCTACTCAGAGCCATTATGAAGGATCTGTTCATGGTGTCTGTTTCGTATCGCAAGAAATGGATCTGTTTCGATGGCATCCTGAGATGAGGCCATGTTGCCCTTGGCACCGCAGCACCAAGTTGGAGCCAAAGAGCAACAGGCCGAGAACGCGCTCCCTACCCTCTGGTAAACTAACATAACTATTGAAAATGGTGATTTATAGTGGATATTCCCATTAAAAATTGTGATTTTCCATAGTTATGTTAGTTTACTGGAGGGTATCTGCCGGCTCTTCATCTACGTGCCCAACGTTACACGGTTCACCGAGCAGTGCACGGGCAAGTACATCAACAGTGGCGTCCAAGGAAAGTCTTCACGCCAGATCCGGTCACCCCGGCATGCTGGCCGTACAGAGGTACGGCAACGGCCAGTCAGCTTAGCTGGGTGCTTTACAACGACAGACGTCAGCATGGTCGGGAGTGGAGGCAGTAAGTTTGGCGATCCCCAAACTGCTGATCATTGGAGGTTTCATAAAGTTTCATTGTCCACGTTTTCCGGCATGGTTCATCATGTTTGATCTTTTTCCATTGTTCACCCTCTGCATTCCCAAATATTTTTCTCCCCGTTGCATGATCGTTTGATTGCAAGCCAACGCTGAATGCTGAGGTATCAAGACCTATGAGGTTTTGCAACAAGAGCCAGAGTACAAGAGACTTGGATTCCAACTTTTGTTGGAGGTTTTGCATGAATGTGAACCACAGATTAAAAAAGAAAACCAATGATGTCCCATAAAATCAACATCAATTGGACATCAAGGGGAATGCTCTGGGATGTAAAATTATGATACTGTTTGTTGTGGTTTGTTCCAAATTGGCGGTTTCAGAAATACAGGTACCCAAAATCATATCCATTTTGGGCTACTAGGAAACCTCCAAATTGGGCGACACCCCAAAACAGCAATGAGACATGATGCACCTGATTTTTTAAACCACTGGACATGTTGTTTTTTCTGTTTTCCACAAATTTATTATCAACCCCGCGCCATGAAACGCCACTTTAGTAATGGTGGTCACTAAAATGGTGGTCATCTCCATTGCAAATGTTACCCCAGATATTAGTGAACTGGTAGTGAATCTATAATGGGTTGACATTAGATTGGACAATTTCGTTTGAACTCCATATCAAGCTTTTGTTGCCTGGTTTAGTCATGTGATAGAATTCAATATCAAATTTTGTATCATTCAAACATCAAGCCAATCCAAATTCATAAGATACCATAACATTTTGCATCACACTGTAAGTTCCATGCATTTTCCGGGCCAAAGAAGCCTCTTCCTGCTGATCCAGGCTCATCTTGAAAGTGATTAACTTTGATTGTCCATATTTGTTTGCATGTATATGTGGATTTTAACAACACTTACCACCAGGTTATAAAGTTTGGTGGTCCTTCATCTAAGGATATCCAACCGCATTTACAGAAGGTATCTCTCCATTTGCCCACCTTATCCATTTGCCCACCTTATCCATTGTTACAGTGGTTAAGGAATTGCAGAAAGTTATTGTTAACCTGATCCACCCGCACTCGTTCCCATGTTTTCATGCTTAAACTTAAACTCCAATGTTTTAGGCACACGGCTGGTTATATCCCCATGATATCTTAATTGTTTCTGCTCCTCCTGTTTTGTTTCATTTCAAATCCCACATTTTGACATACAAAACAAGGTGGCGCCCCATAGTTAGCCAAGTTTGTTTTACACCAAAATACCTGGGGTTTATGCTAGATATATCTATAACATTGGTCCCAACTATATATATATATATATACATGTATATTTGGGTGTTGAACTAATACGTGTATATATATATATACATATATATATATATACATATAATATATAGTGTATATATATATATATACGTACATACCTGGAACTTCATGCTATGCATTATTTTAGTCGTTGTTCAGAACTACCAAAAAAAAACATCGCTGATTAAAAAAAACATCGTTGTCAAACAAAAACGCCGTTGACCCAGATTGAAGATGATAAGGATGTGATGTTTGCATTATGGAACCATGTTGACCCCTGGCCAAGCCGCTTCAAGGACACTATAATCATAGATGTTGATGTTGACTTGCATCATGATATCACATCGTAGTATCAACAAGATGACCTAGATAAATGATAGATAATACACATGTTGATGATGTATGACAATTTGATAAATAAGAATATAAGCTAGGCTAGGTTATGATGCAATCTTCCTAGATAGAAATGACTCGAGATAGAAGGCTGATACCACATCAACACCCAAAGGATGAGTCCCAGTAAAAAGCGATCAGTAATAAAACTGATACCACCACACCACCGGTTTTTCCTGCTGATGGCTGACGGCTGGAAATCTTAGATTGTCCGGCGCCCAAGCCGACGTGAGAGGTGGGCCAAACATGACCAAACTTTTTTTTTGTGCCAGTCTCTTTTGGGTTTTGAAACGTCGATAGATCGCATTGGCCTTGATGAAGTAGAGTTCCAGGGTCCTCTGGGAGGGAATTTGAGGGCTGACACGCCTTGATATCCTCGACAACTTACCGACCACGTCCTCATCCATGTCGCATGCAAACACTCCTGGGTTAGGAATGAAATCGAGTTGCGGTTGAGCCACCAAGTGTGTCCAGAGCTCGAACTTCATATGGCACACCAAATGGAATTTGCTCTTCAAAGCAAACGCTGTGTAATGTTGCTGGTACATCGACAAAAAAGCCAACTTGTTATAGTTGACCAGAAAACCATGGACTTCCTGATACAGGGTGGCTGCACAATGCCTCGTGAGCCACAGCTTGTGGTTGTAAATGATTTGCAGAAAAGTCTTGGCATTTGAGGCACATTCCAGTAATGTCTTCAAGATCTCAGAGTGGTCCTGTTTGATAGGGTCGTTGCAGAATCCAGCTGCAAGCACACAAATCCATGACACCATCAGCATCACATCCGAAGCCTTTGCGTTGACCCATGCAAAGCTGGAACTGGTTGGGCTGTTGAAAAATTGCAATGTAAATGAATGCAGTGCTGGGCTCTTACCCGTGGTCCGGCAAAAGAACACGAAATGTCTATGTGCGCGTTCCAGCAAAATATCTCTTTTGTTGCTAACTCCTGGAGTGTCATCATGAAAATAGCGGAGGTGGCACAATAGCAACACTGCACTCCCACAGAAATCCCTGAGAACTCCAACCTTGGCATTGTGAAAGATATCACGCCGCAAAATCATTTCAGGTTTGGGGTTACCAGTGTCACCATCAAATGGCAATCTCGAGACAGAAGGTGGGTCTGTGGTGTCCCAAGGCCGCTCCGCATACAGACTGCCCGACCAAGGTGGTACATGATCTGCATTTTCGAATGGCATTGCTGGGGTCCCAGCCATGCACTCATGGCACATACATGCGCCACTTTTCAATTGTTTGTTGAAACAGCGGGTCAGCTTTGCAATTTTCTCATACCAGCGTAAGTCACCTTTGAGACCAACTAGTCCAACGAACCACTGCTGTCCTTGTGCATGAAATCCATGATTGAAAAGAGCAGTGAGATCATCCACTAAGACATCCAAGAGGCGTTCCAAAACGTCAGTTTTCTTACAATACTTGTTTGGCAAAACTGACAGAACAAATTTGGTCAGAAAACTGTTTTGCTTGAGGTTCAGTTCCTGCGTCTCACACAGGCTCATGCCATGACGAGGCAGGGCCTGCCCAGAATTGAGTCGGAATCGCTTGGCATAGGGTTCCTCCAAGCAGCACCCACAAGGTTGATTGCCCCTGTCAAAATCACCAGCAGCCAAATCCAAACCAAGCGCTGTCTCTAGACTAATGACGCATGTCTTGCCTTTTTTAAGGCCTCTTCCTTCATCACCATGAAGGCAAACAGCAAAAGTATTCGCCGTGGATCTTTCCGGGTGGGGCTCAGACATCACATGGCTGGGGTGGACCTTTAGATAAGTCCTCCAAAAAGCATCTAAATTGTTCTGACCAGCTTCCAAGTCGGTATAGCCTCCAAAGACCAATTGGGGAGCTTTTTCACCAGAAATTCCAAAAAGGACTTCGGACTCACATAAGGGATTTTGACCAAGATCCCAGCATCATCAATGTGATCCAAGTAGGAAAAAGGAATGTTCCATGATAAGCCCCACCGCTTCACAAACGCATGGGCATTTCTGCAAGCGTTTTTTCCACCATCATTATTGAGAGGCGCTTCTCCAGCATCCTCCCGAGCACGTGCTGCCATGCCTCGAAGCGAAGCTGCAGGGGCCTTGGAAGGAAGCGACTCGAGTGAAAATTTGGTTGTATAATGAATGAACTCCCAATTCAATCCAACTCGTGTTTTCTCAAGATATATAATGGGTAAACTCCAGAATGGACATCCAAGAGTCCGACCCCATCTGATAAGACTTCAGCAAAATTTTCAGCTAGTTTTCCAGGATCAGGTTCTTTGTGTTGACCTGGCACCATCAAGTTGGCATCACCATCCAAAAAGTGAATTGAAAGCACAGTTCCAGCAATTAAGTGGAGCATACGTAGGCACGCACCCGTTTTCCCCCAAGATTCCACGCAGGTAGTTACACACGTGTTTATCACGTGCGGAGACCTGCTCCCCAACTTCGAGAGTTGCCAAGTTGTCACCATAATTGTCAGTAAACAGACCTTTCCCGAGCTTCCTGGGAACGACGACACATCACCAACTAGGGCCAATAAATAGCTAAGTTGTGCTTCAGGAGTTTCTGGTGGGAGTGGTCTGTTGGAAATCTAAGCTCCTTCAAAAGGTTCCCGCTGGAAGACCAACAGGGTACTTTGCCTAAAAGCATCCATCTAGCCCCTGCGTCGCTTGTTGCTAGCTGGGGTCGCAGCCTGCTTAGGCTCAGCCTTGGGCTTCGCCTTTGCTGCAGCCTTGCACTTAGCCTTCGCTTTGGCGGATGACTTTGCATTCGCCTCCTTCTTGGGGGCGAAGGGCCTGCCAAAGGGGCAAACCAAGTTTGATGTTGATTACTGATGGGAAAATTGGGTATGATAAGTATTGGGGAAATTGGGTATCATAAATATAGCTTCGAATATATGGTGGTTTCCTACAATGGGGATATCCCAAAATGAGTGGGTAAATAATGGAAAATCCCATAAATTGATTATTTGGGGGTACCCCTATTTCAAGAAACCCTTATATTTTTGGTCCCGACTAATTGACCATAGAGATCTTCACTGCTAAGATATAATTGAGATACCTAATTTTCCCTGAAAGAACCTGATGATACCTGGTGATACATGACTTTGAATGATGCAGCCACTTGAGTAGTTTGTTTTTGGCCTGGCTCGGGATTCCAAAGACACAGATTCCGCAGACCTTGGCGCATCCATCAAAGCGATGATGGGTGTCAAGGTTTTCGCAGCAATGTGCTTCTAGTTGAGGCTGGTAATCAAATATAACTTCTTGATTTCTCGTATTATTAACCATACCCAAAATGATTAAATTTGGCTGGTTGATAAAGAAAAAGGTCAAACCTCACATTATGAGTTGGTTACCAGCCTCCAACATGAAAAAGTGTATGCTCTCATCACTTAGCATCGCTCATACTTGGGTTTAGGCTTTGTCGCCAGGTCATTGATCATGGCCTTGATGCCATCTTCTTGCCTTAATCATGATACCAATAATTTTCAGGCATCACTGGGTTTGAAGGCAATACCTTGTAGTATTGATCCAAGTAACTCTTCTGTGTAGCCAGCAATTACCCCTTTGGCATACTCCTCCGATAGGGACACCTGGCGCGCCTCCAGAACAGTGATGGAGTCCTCCAGGGCCTTTTTCAACCTGGATATCGAATGGATCCATGGGAAAGATCGGTCTCAGTTCATAATTCAATTACCCAAACAAATAATTTGAATGGTGAAAGTTAGTTGACAACTACAAACAACTTAGCCAAAGGACTTCGCTTGGATATCTGTGGGCTGCTCCACAGCAGCAAACTTGTCCCGCAAAGCACCAATGGATTGGATTCGTTTGGCCAAGGCTGTCCTAAGGAGATGCCATCATGTTGACATAGAAATTGGTTTATCAAGGAAACAAGATGCACAAGTACCCAGCATCATCAGTACAGAACATGGTTCTATTGATTTTGCTGTTTAGTGTCAAGTACTTTTGAATCACCGAGCTGGGAAGTGCATCAGGGTCGAGTTCTGGAACCCCACCCACAGTCTTTGGCTTCTTGGATGGCCTGGGCTCCTGGTGTTCCCCCTCATCACACTCCTCAGGATCCTGGTCGCCAAGCATGTTGTCAGGAAGGACGTCCATGTCTGCAAGGCCACCCTCCACATCCATGCGAACCCGCTGGTTCACAAAGACGGCCGAAGATCTCCTAAGTAAGGGTTAGATGATCTAGTGGAAAAAAATTAAACAATTTGCAAACCATGGTGAGTTCAGTTTTTATGCATAACAGCTAAGGGTCTTCATGCTCCCTTTGATTGAGATCTCAACGTAGTACAAGATAGTCTTCTGGTAGGTATCTTTCCTGCAAATCATGGAGGCTTAGGGAAGAGTGATGCTGAAAGCTTGAAAAAGGACCAACCACAGGGATTTTGGTTGAACCATTTTTTAAAAAAATGAGGATCAAAAAATGCAACGGTTGAGCATAGACATGGCTTGAAATCCACAACATCATTGGGATAACAGACCCAAACTGACTGCCTCATCAACTTGCGAGGCTGTGTTTTGCAGTGAGCCTTCACTGCTTCGATGCGCTGCCTTACGTTGGGAAGCCAACCGCTGGAATGGGATCACTACGTTTGTACCATTGAAAAGGAATACCACAGTGTATAATTATCAAAATTCTATTAATACTTCAAAAGGTTATAGTTTATGTCATCGAAACCTTTTGAAGTATCAGTAGAATTTTGATATATAGTTGTTTGAAATTTGATCCAAGTGAATTGGAACCCACTAAATTCACAATCCTTGGTCACGCCAAAACATAGTGGAGGGAAAGATTCAAGTTGTATGCTGGCATATGCTGGCAATGCTCAGACCTAGTTCTGGGATCTACACCACTCCAAGTAACTTCTAAACCACCAAAACATGAAAAGGTTGGATTTTATTTTTGTGAGTTCAACCTAGTTTAATCATGCTCAATCCACCAAGCCACTCCGACCAGCCCCAGCCGACCATGGTCTCCTCAGTGACGAACTCCCCCTCGATGACGAGGTCGCAAGACCTCATTTCCTGGCGCATCACCTCGACTTCGGCAATGAAGGTCTCCTAAGGCAGGCAAGGGAGCAGTCAGGTTTGTGGTACCATGGGGGTAAAACAAGTTGATAATAGAAAAGCATGGTAAACCCATCAGAGAAGTTTGAATGAAAGAAATCATACTTGGTTCAGAATAAGTACCATGAGCCACTGCAGATAGAATGTGTGTGGTAAGGCAAAAAGTCAAGGTGTGTGATTGTTGTAAAATATGCTTTAGTCCAAGTTTCTGCGTTGTACCCACATCGTTTGAAGATCTCTTCTAGGTTCTTCCTTTCTTTTCCCTTAGCCTTCCATTCCTTAAAGATCTCTTGGCTGACCTTCAAGCTACCATCTCGACGTGGCATGAAGATACGTTTAGCCCTTTGACGAACGGCCTCCTGTGAAATGTGTGGTTGGCCCAGAACTGGACGTGGGGCCCGTGTATCCTTGATGTCTGGCACATGTTCAACATGCTCCCCACCATATGGGGCCGGAGCTTCACCAACGCCAAGTGGCTGAACAATTGGTTGGACCTTTTGGGTACCATCAAGAGAAGTAGTTGCAGATCCTGGTGATACCTCACCTGGTGATACCTCAGGATCTAGGTCAATCGTGTTCCCCGGCATCATGCTGCGCATATACTCCTGGGTGTCATGGGTCTCCTGACGGTCTGGGTACTCTTCCTTCATGGGCATCCCTACCGAAGTAGGTGGTGATGGTGTGTCCACTGTGTCCACCCAGGTCTGATCTAAGCTACATTCAGGGCTCATAAGGTCAGGCATCTCACCCTCAGCCCCCTGTGCTGGAGGCACCTCGAGCGATGCTTGTGGCGAAGCAACAGGCCTGGCATGCTGCTCTGGCTCCTCGTCATCCTTTTGAAGAATGGAATCCAAAGCCTTAGAGTTCGATTGGCAGCCAATGGGTCATGGGATTTTTTTTCTGAGAATGCCATTGACAAAAATCATATATTGAGTAAGTAGTGTTGAAACAAGCATTCAGTTTTGTTTTGCCGCAAACACTAGTCCAACTTGAAATTTATTTCTTGGTTGGGTAATCTTTGTAAAACCCAAAAGAAAATGCAGGTTAAGATTCATGGAACACTTGGTGGAGGCTAACTTTTGTCAGGGAACCGCTAGCTCTTCAGCCATTGCTCTGTCATCCAGAGTTCTCCCCGAAATGGTGTCATGGTGCTCGTAGATTGATTTCAGGCATTCATTCATGGATGAGCATGACCATGCCCTACTCATGAGGGGCTTCAGCGCCATGACTACTGGTATCCAACAGCACCTACCAAATCTTGATCTTCCAAATGGGCCTCAGTAATTGCGCATGATCATAGCACTTGCTCCATGCCTTGTACAAGAAAAATGGTAGAGAATGAAATGTTTGAGGAAACTTTGGCAAACTTTTGAAGGAGAAACTGTCGTTGAATTTATGGTAAGTCATGAAGTTCCCTTTACTTACATTTGTTGCAAAATTACTGGCAAACCAAGGTTTCCCAATAGCAACAGCCACCACCACAACCGAATCTTGAATAATTATGGTCATCACCAAGAATTGATGAGAAAAGGTAAAACATACCTATCAGCATGATAAAATCCTTGTTAAATGTTGTGTGTACCCCGGATTTCCATATACCAGACCTTTTCAAGACCACCACGCTATGTTGAAAAGCGTGCATTGGAATTTCATGCTATCTAATTGTGAATTTGGCTTTTCAGGGACTGCCAAAAAAAGGTCAAAATCCCCGGTCGCCTAATGTCGCCGTTTGGTCGGCAAATGTCGCCGTTTGGTCGCCTAATGTCGCCGTTGGTTTTTTGCAAAAAAAAATAGTGGTTGGAAAAAATACTCTTTTGGCAACCCATGCATGTCAAAAGCAGTCCCTGCGTGCACCAATCTACTCAAAAATTGGTACAGGCTGCACTGAACTCTTTGGTGCAAAGTTCAAAGCCTCTGGGAGGCATTTCCTAAAGTCATCTGGGATTCGCAGGCCTGTGCACCCCCTAATGTACCTTATGGGCTGTTCAAGCTCCGCGTCCTCGAAGGTGCTCCACTCCACTGCATTCAGCAAGTCTGGTAGAGGTGTGATGTTATCCACCTGGGCGAAAGCAGCTGGGGCTAGGGGTGTAAACCATGCCAAGCCTCATGGATGATTTATGTTTCTCTAAGCTAATTTGTATATGGTACATTTGAGTACGTAATCACCAGGGGTATTATTCTTTGTAGGTAAATACATATTATTAGTATTATATACAGGTGATACAATTTTTGTTGGATTATGTTCATCAGTGTTTTTTTTTGAAATCATAATCAACCTTCATGCCATCAAATGGGGATTTGGTGCTCAATTACATCATCCCAAAGAAGGTTTCATCTAAGAATATATTTCCAGGGTTTGCCTCGTGAAACTACTGGGGCAAGCAACCGGTAAGGACAAAGTGCTCATGTCCTCTTGCATGGGGCGAATCAGGGAAACGATGGCCCGTGCAAATCGAGGAGTGTAGGTCCTTGGTGTGCTAATTTTAGAAGGGAACCATAATCATATCATCATCACAAATTCTGATGAAGAAAAAAACAAAACAATCATTGCTGGTAAGGTTCTGGGTACCCTTTAAGTGCTTGGACCCCTGCCATCGTTGCTTCCCTGATGAGTCACAATAGCGACGAGTAGTTTCCACACCATCAGGGTTGGAAATTGGTAGAATCTTTGGGGTAGACAACGCCTTGATTCGAGAGCTGTTGGAGACCACAGTTGTCCTTTTCGGAGTTGGGTGGTTGTAGTTCGACATCCAGAAGTGCATCACATAGGCCTACATCAGGTTTCTTGCATGAGTTTTGTCAATACCCATTATGATCAATAATCAAACAATTATAAACCTCATGGATTACTCAGGTTTCCCAATCTGAATCTATTGCAATTGGTATTAATTTGCATAGGGCTGAAAACAAAAAGTGAAGTTTTCACAAATCCAACCTTCACGCAGGCCTTTTTGAGGATTCGCCAGACTTTTTTCATGTAGACGTAGTCAAACATAAAGGATCCATGGGGGTTCTCCAAAATATAATGGCCATTCATAGCGCAAACCAATAGCATCAGGAGTCCAGTACTCAGGGCACCAAGGAAAACCCAGGGGATAGCAAAACACATGCGGTTCCCAAAACAGAGGCTCCAAAAATGAATAGTGTTTACTGTATACATAATTATTGTAAGAAATACCAACATCATTGATTTCTATAATCCCATTTATTATCCATGGAACTTAACACATGCATGTTTTCCCAACCCCAGTCCGACAGGTCATCTTGTTTCCCCGCCGATTCCCAAGTAGGGATATATCACCACGTGAAACTAGTACTGACCTTTTGCTGGTCCCAATGTTTACCTTTGTCCATGTGCTGCACACGGTAGCGAAAACGGCCACCACCCGCCCGAAGTCGCTCTGGAGGCACAAAAGGATTGCCAGCCTCAAAGAAGCCAGGATTGGAAAGGCTGACCCCTGCTTGGTTGTGTTATAATCCTAACTGGTATAATTAGCAAATAAATAAATTATGGTTTCCTGAAATGAGTGACCCCCCAAATCATCTACTTTAAGGGAAATTTTCATTATATCATCCATTTGGGGGTACCCCATTTATGGAAACCATCAAATAGTATCTTATTAGAAGAAGGTGTATGTAAAGAAACTTCTATTTGGAATCCCAAAAGCCAATAAGTGGGTCCTAAATGTAAATAAGATGACGCTATTGCAATTTTGGATGTAGATCACTGAATATCAAAATCTGGCTAATGACTGTAAGCCATGGTTAATGGTACTTATGTAGGTGCGTGTTATAAGATATGGTATTCAATCATTGGGGTACAACCTATCACTGGTTGACTTGATACCCAAAATCATGTGATTCTATCCTATTACAAACAATGGATAAACTCAAACACAGGTAGCCCAACAAGTAAGCAGAACAAACCATCCATAGCTCATTACCGGATTAGCAACACTATTCCCAATGGAGAACAACCAGTCAAGTTTGAAATCCACATATTTTAAATCCACATTATTTTTGGGTTGGCTTTCGGGGGAACCAAAACTTGATCTCCAACATCAAGGGACGCCATTCCAATTTCACCATTCATATCTAATGGTGCGCGATCAGGGAAAAGATCAGCTTTGATTGGGTCACGTTGCCTAGAACGGTGCACTGATGGGTTTCCTAGCTCTATGTCGCTGGATGCCACTGCAAACCCAACTTTGGCTGCCAGAGTAGAGATGCGACCCTGGCCACTGAAAAATTCCAGCACATCCCACGGAGTAGCAGGCTCTGATAGGGTTCCCAGGTCCAACCATGACACGAGCAAGACCAAGATGATAAAGTCCTTAGACAGTGTGGGATTCCCCTGAAACTGGCTTGACTGCTTCGAAACTGTTGATGGAAGAAATCCTGTGTGGTTATAAGCTAGTGGCACTGGGCACTACTTAGAATCCAAACGCACCGGTTTTGTGCATCAAACGTTTTCCACATGTTCAAAAAATGAAGTATAACCCCTATTTGAAAATAAGTGACTTTTGGAGCCTTCATTGATAGAAGACGGCGCACCACCAAGTCGATATGGGCAGGGCCCATGGTATCACACCCCTCAAAAGAACTTGAGCTACCACGGCTGATAGGGCCGGCCAGGTTAAAGTTGGAAAACATAGTTAAGACATGTGCTAAACTGAAAATCCCGAAGCTTCAATCAAATCACCAACACACGCCAGAAGCACCTCGCTTGTCCTGGTAGAACCCCTTGGCTGCCAGCCATTTGGATTGATGTCGCTTCATCCATCACCGTACCTGGCGAAACAATCGTTGGCATGGTCCAAGTTGAATTCTTTAAGCCATACTAGAATCTGTGTACCTTATCATAATTATTCCATAGAATATTTTGATAACTGCATTGGTTGTCTATTATTGGCATTGGATAGGCTCCACTCACCACCAACTTTTGTTTATGTTTATCCAGATCGTTGCATTACATTTCCTAATGTTTTCTTCGCCGCCAACAAGGTCTTCCCACACATTCCAAACAGCATCGCTGGAGCCAGGGCTAAAAGAATTTGACTGGTTAAGTTAGCAGGATCCCAAACAGTTGAATAGCATCCCCTGCTGGCCTGGCCCCAACGCTAAGCCACTAATGGGCATGAGTGGGACGCTATGCTGATTTCGCCCTACAGCATCAAAGATGCGGCCCATCGCACATCGCCAAAACTAGGGATTGAGATCTGCAAGCTTTCAGATCACGAAATTGGATTGTACTCACATGTACTCACCTTAGCTGATGGAACCGATAAAACAAAACTATTCAGTAGTAGCTACCCCAACCCCAAACCTGTCTACTTAAAGCGCAGAGACAGCTTCCAAAATTATGCTTCTGAAATTTTCAGTAAGTAGCTGGGAAGCTGTTCGAGAAACTGATCAACTTTCCCACGAGCGATGGTGTGGTACTCCTCTTCGGTGGCCGATGGCTTCTCAGCGAGGTGCTTGAAAGCAAAGTTCCACCACAGCAACTGCAAGGGCATTTTTTTGCGAACAATTTGGTAGTGACACAAAAAACGTTAAAAAAAAACTATGCACCCTTGATCACCCTTGCCACGTATAACCCTTCCACCTGAGCGGAGCTCTTCTTGCTGGACACCTGCGGATCAATCAACTCGTTCCAGACCTTGAGCATGACGTTGAAACGAACAAGGGCTTGGCCAGTTGCAGGTGGCCTCCTCCCCGCAAAGCACTTGCCCTTGCCAGTACCCCCATCGTCGCTCAAGTCCTTGCCCTTGGCCTTGGTCTTGGATGCTGGTCGCTTCAAAATCTTCAAAGGTGTCTTGATCTTTCTCGGGCCCTTTGCCTTCTTCTTGGGGGTGGCCTTGGCCTTCCCCTTGGCTTTCGCTTTTGGTCTTTTTGTCTTTGCACTCGGCTTCTTGCCATCCTCATCATCAGTGCCGTGATGTGCCTCCTCAGAAGTGGCAACATCATGAAAGTCCTTCTCCAAATTCCTTCGTGAAGTTCCCTCATCATCGCTACCATCCTCCTCCTCTTCATCCTCCTCCACCTCAACCCTGGCCTTCTTTCCACGACCTCGTCCACCACGTCCCCTACCAGCTCCCCTTCCAGCTCCACGACCAGGTCTCTTACTCTGCGCAGCAGCTCTGGATGCCTTGAAGTTTTGTTGCTCCTCACGGCCCACCCAAGGAACCTTGTTCTTCTCATCATCCAACTCTTCCGTCGCAGGGGCTGCGGAGCCACTGGTTTCTACAGGTTCAGGTCGCGGCTGACTGGCCGGGAATGGATCGTCTTTGTCCAAAGTGTCACCCTGCTCAACTTCCATGATGATGACATCAGAATCATCTTCCTCCTCCTTGACCTCCATCTTGCCCTTCATGTCGTTCTCCACGAGGCCAGCGATCTTGTCATTGCCCTTGTCCTCCGTCTTGTCCTGCTTGTCCTCCACGATGCCAGCGATCTCGTCATTGCGCTCGTCCTCCATCTTGTCCTGCTTGTCCTCCACGATGCCAGCGATCTCGTCATTGCGCTCGTCGTCCATCTTGTCCTGCTTGTCCTCCACGATGCCAGCGATCTCGTCATTGCGCTCGTCGTCCATCTTGTCCTCCTGGTTGTCCTTCACGCCACCTTCGATCTTGTCTGTGTCCTTCACCTCTTCCAGAACCTGCTTCTTCGACTTCTCCTCATCAGAATCTTCCCATGGAGACCCCAAGCTCAAGGTTTCAGCCCGTAGGAGTGCATCTCGCTCGGGATCACTGGAACCTCCCTCATCCCCATGTCCTGAACTCTCTGGCATGGCAAAGGTAGTGCTCACAGGTGTTCCATCGTCAAAGGCCAATGTGTCAGCAGTATCCATGCCTGAAGCTTGCAAAGAAAAAATTGGAAGTGAGCCTTTTGACACCACCGCTAGGCTGGAAAATGCACATCTAGTAAATGAACCACTAGAAGTGAAAGAGTTAGTGGTTGATTAGCCTGATTAACCCTTGCATTCTCTTGACTAGCTACTGGATCCAGATGGACCTCCGGCAGGGGAAGCCACAGAAGCCTTCGCCGCCTGCGAAGGAGGAAAGCCCAGGCGCAACCTGCGTTGGCAACTGCAAGGATGTCTAATCTTTTTCCAGAAGAATAGCAGATAAAGATAATATTATACATGATACTATGCCATGACATTCCAACATATATATATATATATATATATTATATCAACATGTTTTTGGTTTCATGCGGTAGCCTGATGGCATCAGCTCGTGCTTTAATCATAGCACGGATCTTCTCGGGTTCATCACAATCCCGAGGTGGTAGAGGGGGAAGGTCAGAGCAAGGTGGTGGTGGTGGTGCCTTGACTGGCAGCGCCATGCTTGACTTGGCCCGGTTCAAAACCTTGTTCGGCACAGGTGGCGGCTGCATGTTGCCCCCCGATGGTGCAGTTGGGGATCCAAGCCCGGTTGCCTTGGGAACCACAGTCACCGAAGGTGCTACTGAACGTGTTGCCCCGGCCGGAGGCATAAATGATTTGGGAACCGGGTTCTCACCAGTCTCAGCATCAGCAACAGAATCTGATACGTAGCCATCAGAATCAGCACATGGGGTCCAGTATGTGGCCATGATCTCGTAGAAGCGGTCCAGGATTCTCACCTTGGATTGATCAATTAAAAATGAAATGTTTTGTCACCTCAACCCCATCGCAAGTAAATAATAAAATCAAATAATACAATTTTTCACGATCTTCATCAATCGATCTTGTTGAACTATTTACACTGAAACCAAAAAATAAGTATCTAATGATTCACTGAGTTGCACTGTTCTTGGCCCCAGCATTGAACCGCCGAATGCCATGACTAAACAGTTTTTTCAACCCACTGCCATCGAAATGGTTCGCAACTGCATCCACATCTTTGCCACATAGGTCCCGAAACTGGCCCACCTTTGGGGAGAGTATACAGCTGTGAAACATGGGGATGCTTGACCTATTCATCTTTGATTATGGAAAAAACAAATCAAAACTTTATGCTTATGTTCGGGAAACTTGGTAGTATATCTATCTTGTTAACACGTGGACACTTTTTTAATTGGAACATCCAGACCTCCCGTCGCAAAAGATCCACAGGGATAGCTTTGGGGGCAGTTTGCAAAGGGCACCACCATTCAGCCAGGCATTCGAGAGCCACAGGGTTGAGGGACATAGCTGCCACCGAAGGAACCCCATCAGCAGACTGCCCTTTGGGTCCCTTAGGCCATTGGGTTAAGGGAGAACCCTGGCTCACCCTCCGCCTGAGTGACGCTTGGTCATCCCACTTCAATGCCAAGGTCCCTAAAGCAAGCTGTGGGTCTTGCAGAGGATCATACTCTGAGGCGGCAGCTGGGTCAGGGCTAGATTCCCCAGCGTCAGAAGCCATCGATCAGAAAACAACTCTTTTGAGAAAACCACTTGGCCTAGCCAACAAATGAGCCAAAAAGACCTACCATGAAACCAAGTTTTGAAAGAAACCACATGCATGCTGCACCAATCAGCTTGCAATGGGGCACTGTGCCAGGTCGTCCAGAGTGCGACCATTGGACCGGTTGGCTGAGAGAGCCAGGGATGAAAAACTTTGGTGATGTTATGAAATGTTATGAATCAGCTTGTTTGTCAGTTGCTTGGGGTTGATGAACCCATCATCTGAACCTTCAATCAAGCAAGAGTTGTTATGAAATTTGTTTTCCTGCATCTTCACCTGACATTGGCAAAAACGCCGCTGAGCAAAAAAAGATCGAAGTCCCATCCAAAAGCAGTTTTCCCTGAAACAACTAAAATTTTGCATACCCAGGAGGCTGCAGGTATATAATATATATATATATATATATATACATAATATACATAATCATACATGCATGTATATATATACATATGTATATATATATATATGTACATATGTTCTATATATACACATATATATATATATACATACATACATATGTATATATATATATATATATACAGTATAACAACTTTCAACCAGGGGGGGCAACCACCTTGTAGTCCCACTAATCAATGACGAAAGGGTAGTCTTCCTCGACTCAGGAAGTGGGCAGGGGAGAACTTCCGCTGGTCTTACCTCCCGTATTCCATGAAGATGGCGGGGCCAAGGGAAGCCATTCAGCACATGCGGCGCGGCAGATTTCCGTGAGGATGATGGCTGGGATGTGGAAAATCCATCATCTGTAGATAATTTCATGGGGAAAATACATTTATGTTACTTTACCCCTAGGGAAATCATCCAATTTCATGATGTTTCTTCTTATTCATGTTGTTTTTTTCGGCACTTTTTCTGGGTATACTTTGAACTGACACCATGAGACATTTCATTGGGATTTCGATGGGATGATGTCGGGCTGTAAAACCAGCAATGGGCATATCATGGTGATATGTTTAGGATAATGTCAAGGTGGGATTAATAAACCATGGTTTATTAATCATGGAGGATTCCCCAAATAGTGGTTGACAACCAAACCATTACTAGGGGGTTTATTAATCCCACCTTGGCATTAGAAGCAACAAGGAAAATAAAATTTGCCCCCGCAAGATGGGGTATGTAAGGTAGGTACCACAATTGGGAGATGGAAAACATGATCATAAACCATTGGAGTTGGAGATGCCTACTCAAGCGACCTCATGATAACCTTTGGTAATGAAGCATGTCAATGAAACCGCCCTTTTTTTTTGATAGAGAAATGATTTATAAATTGTCTTGAAATGGTAGTCACACTGATGGAGAATTGTTTATGATTGGTTATCCAAATTGTGTTGCCGGTACACGTATACTATCGTATACTTGAAGATTTGGGTGGTTGTCCAGTTCTGGTTTGCTTACCTAGTGGCTTGTGAGACCAAAGTTTTGGTTCCAATCTTGCAACCATGGCTGCCCAAAAAAATGAGAAATTAATGTTGGAAATGGTATCCTTCCTGCCACTAGACTCCCGGAATTGGTTGAAGGGAACATTTGAACATGAAATCTATTATTTGTTTATGTGAGGGAAAACAATGGTAGCCTGCAGGATTTTCACAACATACAATATCAGCATGATATAGGGTCTATACGTGTATATATATATATATATACACATTATATTACCATTTGTTTACATTGTGATATATTGTAGGTATCTATATATATATATATATGTATATTGATATTGTTTTATAAAGTGCTACTGTAGTGTTGTATATATGTATATTGTAGAGGTGTGTGTTGCTCATATAGATATATGTGTACACATATACATATTATACATGTTTTGCTGCTCCTTCCGGCGAACAAAAAAGTGTGGTAAGTGGTTTGTTCTCGATCTGCTAACGTTTCCCAGGATCATCCGGAAGAATTTCGGTGCCACCCACTTCATCATTGGTCGGGACATGGCGGGCACGAGCCTTGGCGAGTTCGGCAGGCAATCTGCGTTGCCACGTTGTCACGCAGCAGTAGCGGAGCATGGTCGGGTTTCTTTCCAAATGGAATATATGGGATATATTGGGACATGGTATATATGTTATATATATATGGATATGCTAGCTGGTGGTTGCTGTCTACCACATGAACAAAAATCGGATACATTGGGATTTAGCACCCAGATATGTCTAATTATTGTAATGATCGACACTTGGATATAAACAGTACAAGGTGGTGCCTACCTTATTTTTAAGTTTTTGTATAACGACCATTTAACTATGGGTATATCTACAATAAGCCTTGAGTTTTTGTTACTTAAAAACAAACTTAGTATAGGCTCCATCTTACATCAATTGTGCCATGCTTGGAAAAATCAAATTCGTGCTATCAAAAAACTAGTTTGTCTTGGTGGAATTACAGGTTATTTGGTACCCAAGCAGCTGCTAAACCTTTGCTGTTTTTTGAAACAACAGAGGATTTCTTTCTCATTAAGGTGATGAAACGATCAAATGTGGTGTGTAATCAGTACGAAAGAATAGAATTGATGATGGTTTCAATGGATTGGTTAATGGGAAAATTTACAGGAAACCATGGATTTTCCCATGAAATATAGGGGTTTTCGGTTTCAATTTTCCCTTAAACCAATCCAGTGATGGTTGGTCACGAAAAAGTGAATTATACCACCAGGTTTAGGGATATCATTGGGGATATGACCCTCAAATATGGGAGTTTTATGGGATAAGGGGCATATAGTGGGATACAACCAACAGAGATTTATTATGTGAGCAACTTTCTATGTTTCGATGCATACAAAACAATGATCTGTAGGCTTTTGGGAATAAGTGTAGGGCTTAACTGCAACTAGCAGAAATGGGGGGGCTATCTTCCAATCTTGTGTATATTCCTATGCATAATCAATGATCACTTCCGTGTTTGCCAGTCAAACCCTGAATTTGTTTCTTGCTCATTGGGCGGGTTTGAGGGAAACTTTACAGAAAACAAAAGTTGTTGTTGCAAAGGTTGGATTTCTTTAGAACATTTCCCTTCATGCAATTTGGGGACGGATAAATAGGGATAAATAGCCTTGACGTCTTTGGAGGATCCCTGTCCCCAGGAAGAGTACCCTGACCAGCGAAGACTTCTATGGAGCCTATGAGGACCGGGAGACGGTGGAAGTCGGGGTGGGCGACCAGGGACGTTCCCTGAAATAGACATTTACCCCCTGGTAAACTAACATAGCTATTGAAAATTGCTATTTCTAGTTGATTTTCCCATTAGAAATGGTGATTTTCCATAGTTATGTTAGTTTACCAGTCATCATTGATGATAGGGTTACTCAAGAAACCATCAAAGGTATGGGGAGTAGGGATATAGTGGTGAAATGACCAGTGTTCAACACATGGGACATATTTTCCCATTAGAAGGGATGGTAATCAGTCCATTTTCCTAGAGATTTAGATGAATTAAGCCATTATTATAGATGTCCCATGGTCAAAGCCTCGATAAATGTGATTGCGAAAATGCAACTACTTCAGCATTTGCAGCTAAAAGATTCCACTTCAAAGACATAACCCTTCGGTAATCAAATGTTGCAATGGGAAATCCCTTATGAATGGAGGTTTTGATGGAAGAATCAACTATAAATGGAGGATTTTCCACTGACATTTCGATTTCCGGAGTGTATTTCAAGATTAATGTACAAGTTTGTGCACAACTTGGGCACACTCCGATAGAGGCCTGGATGTTGAGGTACCCGATTTTGAGGCAAAGCCATGCAGTGGGAAAATCATAGCCAGGCCGCAATTGAATAGTTTAGCCAGCGTTTCCTTCCATTTTGATGGGTCACTGCCCAGAGATTGTCATATTGTTTTGTTTGTTTTGCAGTACACCCAAGATAGGTCATATGATCAATTCTGAATAGTTCCATTTTGGTTTGTGCCCTGTTTGCGCTCTGTGACAAAAAGTGGTCAACGGATTGGTACGGAAGAATTGACAACTGTTTGTTTCGAGTTGAAGAGATATAGGTTTGTTTAAAAATAAGGTACCCCGAAATTTGATGTCGTATCACAATTGTCCCGTTTTTTTGTGCAACCCCCAGAAATTTTGTTGGTTCTATCACCATAAGCCTCGCGTGTCACCTCTATTGGAAAGACGAGGTCTGGCAAGGGCTTGAGCAGTGCGAGAACACCATCAGGGCTAGGCTCCGAGTCATGTGTTGCGCAGAATGTGGCCTCGAGACCGTCACCTGGGCCGACCCGGGGAAAATCAGGCATGTATGCGGCCACAAGTTCTGCAACAAGGCAACCAACATCGGCTCAGGAAGCGAGTTCTACCCGATACTGCAGGGCACTGGCGTTGACTGTTCGCCTGAGGATCCCCACTAGTATCTTCTACACCCACTGTTCCTACTTCTAGTATTATCCCCATCCAAAGTTATTCAAAACCCATTAACATGCCATTGATATCCGATTCAAATCCCATGAGTCTCCCTATTGTAGTTCCTTGTGTATTATATTATTCATTGGATTGGTTTATGGGAAAATTTACAGGAAACCTCTATATTTGATGGTAAGAACCATGGTTTCCTGTTAAAATTTTCCCATTAACCAATCCATAGAATTATACATAATATTCCCTTGATGTCCCCTCTTTGGTTGATTTCGGTGAACAAATCACACATGTTAAAAAGAATCAGTCCCACTACAATCCCATTGGAACCACCCCTGTAAATCAAAATCCCATGAAAAGTCCCTGCACATCCATTGGTATGCATTTACGTCATGAATACCCTCCAGTAAACTAACATAACTATGGAAAATCACGATGTTTAATGGGAAAATCCACTATAAATGGCCATTTTCCATAACAAACTGTTAGTTTACCAGAGGGTATGTGTTCTTTCTCCAATCGCATTGATGGCTGAAACATTCCGCCGGTCCACCGTGGTTTTTTCTCGGCCGTGAGGCCCAAGAGATGGGAAAGAAACATTCCGCGGAACTGAATGTCAAGGTGGTGGACTACCCCAACATGGTCTATGTCCCTGGGATGCACAGATTGGACAATCAGTCCAGTTCAACATGTGGAAGAAGCTTATTGATCTGGGAAGAATGTAAAAAAACATCACAAGATATCAACAGATTGGACACTATCAACAGTTCAACATGTGGAAGACCTGGCATCAACAGATTGGACCATGAGTGGAACCACAGTTCAACATGTGAAATGCAGCACCCCTGGACCTGGGAAGAATAGAAATAAAGCATCACAAGTAGGATATGAACTGAAGTTTGGAGAGCATCACAAATTGGGATGGAATCATCCCAGGGAATGAAGCAGAACAAAGACGAGGGGCCCTGAGCCTGCGAGGGTCTGTGAGATGACCATGACATTTTGGCAAACCAAAGCAGCGAACAAGAGGGACTTTGTAGCATGAAGTGTAGGATTAAAACAGAGGAAATGGGGGATTTGCCATAAGGAATGGCGATTGGATTTGCCATAAGGAATGGCGATTTTCCAGCCGGAGGAAAGCTGATTTTGACCAAAGAAATTTGAATCGCACTAAAATGGAATTTGGACATGTTCATTTTAATTATGACTACCATTATTTTATTTGTTTAAGCAAGATAAACCTATGGCACACCCAGGAGATTATACGGTCTTTTTTTAGCAGCAAGCTACTGTGACGTCACCAGTACTTAGGAGCATTTTGCTAATCGTAAACGGTGCAGTTATACTAGTATTAACTATATAGTCCAAGCAATGTAACTGTAGCTAGTTGATATATATGAATAGTTTGTGTAGGAATTGTATTACTAATTAAGCCAGCAATAACACTAATGTATAGAAGTATTGTGGTTTAGTAATATGATTATTCTATATAATCTAGTTGTACTAATATAACTGTAGTAATGTAGTGATTCTAGTAATGATAAAACCAATGGACTAAGATAGCAACCCCCAAAAAAGGTAGACTCCCACTGAAATTATGATAACTTGAATCATTCCGGCACCTTTTTGGCGATTTTATTTCTATAGTTACTAGCCATTACTACCATCCATTTCTACATGCTCATTGGATTGGTTTAAGGGAAAATTGAAACCGGAAACCCCGATATTTCACGGGAAAATCCATGGTTTCCGGTGAAGATGTTCCCTTCAACCAATCCATTTGTACATTCAGGATAAGCCACTTAAGTCTCGGGGACGCTTAAATCACTAGGGTTTATCAACGTGAACCATCCTCCACGACTTGTTGAAGCCCAAGGTAGGAGCCGAGGGCAACGAACGAGGCCGGGGATTTTGTGCGGTGTGGTGTTGACACCGGGAGGGATGGGAGAGATTAGCCGACAGAAGTGTGACTTTAGGAGAGATCCACTAATCAAGAAGGGATATCAAAAAGTGAATCACTGGACCTGTATTTTTATCAACAATATGTGGATGTTGATTATCAAAGATCTATATCAATAGAATTGGTGTGTCATATTTTGTTATATCATTCGTATGTTGTTGGAATCGATATGTGAATCAGAGGGAATTAATGACTAATCCCTGCTGAGACCAACTGCTGGGACCTCTGGGTGAATGATGGAACCAACGAAGAAAATCATTGGATAATGGTTTAATATGGCTAAACATGGTTTAATTAATCTTACTTGATATGGTTTAATAGGGATAATATGACATTTGTGATGTTTTAATGAGACAATAATGGTATAATGATGGGATAGTAATGGATATACCTTCTGGTATTCAAACATGGTTTGCTGGAAAGCCTCCCATTCAGTTCGATGCTTTTCCCATTGAAATGCCAATTTTTTTCAGGGAGTTCCTAGCTAGCCACGTTTGATGAACGGAGGGTAGTAGCCAATAAACCTAGGATTGGATAGCCACCGTTAAGATTGGAACATGTACCATTCACAGAATGGATGAATCATCCGACAAAATGATGTCAGACCAGCAAACATGGGGAAACTGTTGGGGCCCTGGTGAAGGAGGCCAACCAAATCATGAGATTGTAACTTGGAATCAACAAAATTGGGGTGTCAACCACCAACAAGCAACAACAACCAAACATCGAATGGGGCAGGGTCGGGTCAAATTTGAGATGTCAACCAACCATGTGTCAAATATGAACAGAGAGATCAAGGAAAGCTGTGAGCACTCACCAAAAGCCAGGTTGATTGGTCATCATAACGGCTTATACGGTAGACGTCAGGTAAAATATTGGCATTGTGGTGTGCCAGGACTGACATTTACTGTTGATTTCCTGCAAAAAAGACCTGGCATGGCCTGGGCGAATCTGCCTCTGAAGAGGTTACCCTCTGGTAAACTAACATAACTATTGATTGAAATTCATCATTTTTAATGGGAAAATCAACTATAAATTGCCATTTTCAATAGCAATGTTAGTTTACCAGAGGGTAACCAACGTATTCACTGTTTTGAGCTCTTGGAGAAAAGAATAATGGAGCGCGAGCAGTTGGCGCTCGCGACCTGTACGATCCTTACTGGGCACCCTATCTGGGTGGCTCAAGCTCAAGTCAAGTCGAGTGAAATAGCACGCCGGCACTGGGCCGGCACGCATCTTGGCCTGCTGGCGTGATCCCACAGTAGCAATCATCATCGCCAACATTTGATGTGACAAATAAGAAGCACCTCTGGTAATTTAACATAGCTATTGAAGATTGCCATTGAAATAGTGGATTTTCCCATTGAAAATGGTGTTGTTCCATAGCTATGTTATATAGTTTACCAGAGAATGGTCATAAATTACTGGCTTGAAAGCTCCAACGGTCATGACTGGGGTATTGGTGGATGTTTTGGTGAAGAGGTCACGAGGGGCGGTCATTCTTGCCATTCAATTTTGCCACATTTCTTTGAGACAAATTATTGACCTTTAAAATTTAAAATCATTAAAACATATAAAAACTAATATGATTGGCATATGATTGGCCATAGGTCCGATAGATATTTTGGTGTTCACCAGGGGTCCGCTTCGGGTCCCAGTGTCAATGGTGGTCAGGTTACATGACCGATGTAGATGCCAAGGCAAGGGCGGACGACAACAGATGGGAATGGCACAGTGGGAATGCATGATTTTTGGCTGGGAAAAACATTAAACATTAAAGGAGGGTTACCCTCTGGTAATCAAACATGGCAATGGAAAATCCATCATTTATAGATGAGTTTCCCATTAAAACCTCCATTTATAGGGCATTTCCCAGCTAGCCACGTTTGATTACCGCTGGGTATTCCCAAGAGTGGAATATATCCATTAATGACTATAGGATGGGGATATTATATGATATTTACATTCACAATTCAATCCTATATAGTCAATAGTGGATATTATATATGGGTGTGTCTGAAAATGGGGTATACCCCGAACTAAAGCTATTTACAATCTTCTGCGGAGGGAAAATGACGATTTTTACCATGGGAAATTGGGGTCCATTGCCACGTTTGATTACCGGAGGCTATACAATTCAGCTATGCTTAAGGATACTGGCTATGATTGTCGATGTTTTTGCATTCACAATAACTTTTATGATCTATGATTTAAATGTATGTGTGTAGTCATGATTATTTATTGACTGTTATAGATGTTATGGTTCCTGATAAAGGGTAACGGTTAAAGTTATAATAGCGAAATCCAAATATGGTTAGGATGTATGCAGTATTTCAAGATGGCTGGTGGTTTGATTTATTTTGGTGGTTCATTTGGCTCTGTCCAAAACAGTGGGTACACCCCAAGTCCAAGAGATTTGCAACATGTTTTTCCAGTAAACCTACCATGGCCAGATTTGTGGGTCATTTGGCAACCAATGCCATGGAGCTGTACCCTGATCAACACCCCATATGAATCAAATGTATCGGCGATCCCATATACAATTGGATTATAACCATATCTATTACCCTTAAACTAACATAGCTATTGAAAATTGCCATTTATAGTTGATTTTCCATAGTTATGTTAGTTTACCAGAGGGTAACCAGATATGGACCACCCCCCTTCAGTTTTCAGTGTAACATTCTGGAGAATTCCAATCGGTTCCGGTGGGGTTCCCTTGGTCCCACTGGGAGGCAAAAGGGTTGAAGATCAACAAGCTTTCAGGGACGGAGTGGCTTGGAAGGGTTCAGAGTGTGAGATATATCTAGACAGATTGAGGTTGATTGTATATGGTTTATAGTATATGTTTCACTTATGGTTTGAAATACATGACACATTCATGGACTATTCAAGCAACTTTTATCAACAAAAATGTGGTTTGCTGCAAGTAATTTTTCATTGACCAAGAAAATATTCTGGTTGGAAACTCACTGAATTTTGAGGCTAAGTCACTATGGGTAAATTATGCGGATTTGGTGTCAGTTGGCTTCGTCCCAAAATATGTTTCAGAAAACCAAAAACCCAATGTTTCAGAAACATAGAACATGTTATTGTCCTTTAATATGTTATAATAATGGAAAAAAAAAACAAAATAGCAATGGAAATATCATATTATTGTCCTTTTATTCCATTCTTATTTTGAGGTATGCCCCGCATTTTAAGCAAATTTGCTTGAAGTAAAATTGATTTAAGCAAGTAGCGTGTGTGGTTTCAACCAACATGCCGGGCATGTGTTCACCGAGATTATGTTATGTTATGTCATATCATGTTGCTTTTAGTCACCACCAACCCCAATCCTTTGTTTTTACCTTTCTGTGTCATCAAACTTGGCTAACCGTCAAATCACCTATACATGTAGCTTTGACTGGGAAAATCATCTATAAATGGCGGATTTTCCACAGTTTACAGGATGGTGAATTCTTTTCAAAAAGCCAGGGTCCTTTTCAGCAGTGTAATTCGTTCAGAAATCATGTCCAACACCATTTTATCAAGTGGTCAACACGCCACTATATCACCATGGTGGTTGAATTTGCACCCTCTTATTTCCATTGACATCCAATTGAAACCTGATGAACTTCCCTTGTAAATCACAACGAACCAATGAGAAAATTAGGTGGCCAGAAATATGGCGAAGCAATCCCATTATTGGCTTCACATCCCATCAATATCTAATTAAAACCCCTATGGTTGGTTACATCCCTGTTTATTCTGTTATATCCCCATCCAAACCAACCAATCATCAGTTAATCATTACAGGCAATCCCCACTTAAATTGGTCAACCCCCCAAACCCACAGAATAGAATCTATCCGAGTAATCCATTTCAATTAATGCATGTCCCAATTAAAACTGTATGAAAGCCACGTTAAAGTCATTGAAAACGCCTTCATTGGATTGGTTGAAGGGAACATTGAAACCGGAAACCTCTATATTTCATGGTAAAAACCAGTTTCCGGTGAAGATTTTCCCAAAAAAAAACAATCCAATGACACCTATGTCACCCCCTATGTCACCGTGCCGAGGTTTCGCAAGCGACTTCGAAGTGGGGAAGAGATCCCCGAGTGGTTCGCCTTCCCCAAAGTGGTGCAGGCGCAGATGCGAACTACGGCGCAGATTGGAAGTTTCAGTGGTTGAAGGATGTTTTTGAATGATGTTTCTCAGGGTTGCTCCAACCCAAATTATAGGTCAATGATAGCCACAAGATGAGTAGATTGGTCATTTTACCTCTATGTATGGAGATATTCTACATCTATGCTCATAGGATTTCATGACATTTTTTGGGGGATTGGGATTTCATGGGATATAGAATTCATTAACCAAGCACAATGATTTGTGCTGGGTCACGTGTTAAATGGTGCCAACCCTTTTTAGTCATGCGAAAATCATGGTACAAACCAAAATGATAGGGATATACGGGGGATCTAACCAACATTGTGTCTCAAATTTGAGGATTTCAGCCCCGGTTATGGGTTTGGGGGACACTCATTCTCAGACAAACCCATTTTGGGTGGTTGAATCATGTATCATGAATTGTCCATCATGTATGGAGTAGTACAATGTAGTATGATACAATATGTTCTAGTACCATGTTTGATAATTTGAACTTGTTTTCCATGAGCTTTATAATTTAGGTTTCATTGGGTGTTCATGAAGTTAGATTATGTTTGCCACAGGATGACTGTCATCCCATGGAGCGTAAGTGGTGAAAAAACCCTAGTTAGTAAGTCTCCGGTTCGGAGGGTTATTCCATATATGAATGATAACATATGAATATATAACAATATGGAGCATAAGACTGATATTTGAAATATAGTTACAATTATGATATTAATGATTATATAGAATATTATATCATATTATATCAATATATTTCATATATGCTATAACTATGGCGTTACTAATTGACACCAAGTAGTTATAAGCTGGTTGAGTTTCCATCAATTCATCGCCGGACTTGCAACGCTGGTTACCCCACTGATCGAAGGTGAAGATTGCGGATCCCACGGATCTTGGGGGGAGGGTACCATAGATATATACCGGTATATTATATCTACAACAGTATACAAAAAATAACATAGTATATAATATATATATTATATTATATATATGTACATATAGATACAAACGGTTTGTGATCCCCCAAAGAGCCAGGATTGTGTTCAAGTGTGACGGAGAAAAAACACTGGAGAGCATGATAGAAAAAAACATGAAAAACTATGGTGTGCCCTGCTGTTCCCCCACACAAAACAGGTGATGCCTTCCCACCAGGACTGGGTTAACTTTTGGATAGTGTATGGCTTTGCTGAAGGTTTTTGTTCTCCATGGGAAATCCGCCATTTCCTTATTTTGTTTTCTCCAGTTTAAGCAAATCCCAGTTTAGTACATCACTCACATCAGAGTTTTTGCTATGTATTGATTCTGAGATAGCAAGACCAGCCGTTGAAGCAAGTTGAACATGGTGGATTTAAGAGATCCAGCCCCACGTATTTTTCTGGGGAATGGGTGTGCTTTTAAAGATGAATGGGGGCCCTTTCGGAGATGGGATCAACTGACACTTAACCATCCGAAGTATGAGTTTGTATGAAGTATTTATGATACTTATCTTAGCCTAATGATACTCAATATGCATCATGAGTAGGTATTCTTAACCTTTTATTTGATGGTAAAAAAAAAACACATCAAAAAAAATAGTTTCCTCTGAAGATTTTCTATTACATCAATCCACGGATTTTCACCACGCTTGGAGCCATAAAGATGGGCTTTTCCGCGACAAACCCCGACCTCCCATCCCCCCATAAGTGGAGGTCTTGAGAGATGGAGGTGCGAGTGGCTATGGTGGGTGGTTTTACACAAGGGTAGCCCAATAGCTGGATGGTTTACCCTCTGGTAAACTAACATAGCTATTGAACATGGCCATTTATAGTGGATTTTCCCATCAAAAACGGTGATTTCCCATAGAAAAATGTTAGTTTACCAAAGGGTATAAAGTTTGTAACGGAAAATTCGACTGATAAATGGATGATTTGGATTTACCCCCATTTATGATAAACCTCACATGTTTTGGGTAAAACTGAATTCCATCGAAGTCTCCATTCTCACTGTTACCCTCTGGTATTTAACATAAATACTTTGCTATGTAAGCCAAGGCCAATTTAGTTCGATGCTTGACCTATTACCAGAGAGTAGGTCTGCGGTATCAATGGAACCAGCCAAAAGATTGAATACCCTCCGGTAATCAAACATGGCGGGCCGCTGGCAAGTCCCCGAGCTAAGTGGAGGTTTGTAGCACAGTCCCAGTTTCAGACAAACCCAAGTATCATTTTGTTGGTTATATCAGTGATATCAGTGATATTCCATTATAATCCAATATGTCTCATTATATGAGATGGTGATTCTTTCTCGTGTGATGCCACCTGTATGGATAGCAGACCATGATCCACGCGCAAACTGCGCGGTACACAGTTTGATCCCAGGAACCCCCGGTGATGCCGTGGTCCGCCCAGGCGACAAGATCTTTTTGTGAAGCTGGCAGCGCTGCGGCCAATCGATTTCAGCTTTCTTATGAGCAGAATGACAATAGAACAGCAAGAGCTACGAGACACGTCGGATGCAGAGAGATACTCTGTGGCTCAAAAGACATGAATAGATTAGTTGATTAGTTTATTAGTGATTAATGTGAACAGTTGATTAATTCAACATAAGTTTGCGAATTGAGACCTCGCTTCTAAAGAATCAGGCCGGGGACTGACTTTCTGTCAGCAAGACATGGTCTTAGGCTCTCAATACCCATACCCGCGCTCATTGCTTGGGGTTCGAGCTCTTGGTCGTTCGGGTTCCGAATCATTGTTGAGCTTCTGGCGGGGGTATGGAGGTGTGTCGAACCAGATTGAAACCCAGGAATAACCAGAGGGTAAACATATTGGGGTTTCAATCAATGCGAGATATCCCCAAGATGGATGGTTTATAATGGAAAATCCTATTAAAATGGATGATTTGGGGGTACCCCGATTTTAGGAAACCTCCAAACCATCCCCATGTCTACCAGAAATGGACTGCGAGAGACCCATCGGAGATAGTTATAGATAGTTGGGATGTGGATATACCTAGAAAATCATGTGCCCAAAATTTCGGGCGCATTCCCAACCTACAAAAAAATCAGGCGCAAGTCCGCAATAATGGCGCAATGTAGAAAAATTGGNATACCTAGAAAATCATGTGCCCAAAATTTCGGGCGCATTCCCAACCTACAAAAAAATCAGGCGCAAGTCCGCAATAATGGCGCAATGTAGAAAAATTGGCGCAATTCCACAAAAACGGCGCAATGGAAATTCTGCACGGGCAAGAACGGCGCAACTACGGGCAAAAACGGCGCAATGATGGGCAAAAACGACGCATTCCAGCACCAAAATCTAAAACGGTACTTGTTTCCCAAAGAACGGCGCATGCCAGAAATTTCAGCGGCAATCAGATAAAACACTGTTTCGCTAGACCAGCATCAAAATTTTGATNCTAAAACGGTACTTGTTTCCCAAAGAACGGCGCATGCCAGAAATTTCAGCGGCAATCAGATAAAACACTGTTTCGCTAGACCAGCATCAAAATTTTGATACCAAACGATTCTCTAGGTATACCCAATGTCATGTCATAAACAGATTTAAAGGTTTCCTATCATAGGGGGACCCCAAAATCATCCATTTATCCGTAGGTTTTTCCATTGTAACCCATCCATCTTGGATATCCCTCATTTATTGAAACCCCCATGTTTAATAAACCAATGTTTGACCAACTACAGAAGAAGAATTCTCCCAATGATTGAGTCATGAACTGGGCCATGAATTCGCTGAGGGTTAGTGACCACCAGTTCGAATCGGGAAAATTACCCTCTGGTTATTTAACATAGCCGTGGAAAATGACTAATGTTGGATGATTTTCCCATTAAGACCTCCATTTATAGGGGATTTTGCATGGCTATGTTAAAGAACCAGAGAGTAATTAATATATTTGCCATAATTTACCCAATTACCCCACCTTGACTGGTCACTAATTTGGATGATTGGACAGTTGCGTTTATCTGGCATTTCCAGAGCACCATTTGATCACCATGTTGCTGAACGAGTCTGTAGTATTGCTGGTTAGGTGGCATTTCCACAGCACCATTTGATCACCATGTTGCTGAACGAGTCTGTAGTATTGCTGGTTAGGAGAAACCCATCCAACTTCCAAATGTGTGAATTGCTCCCCTCCGATCATATTAGATGATATTCCCCCTTCAAACCCTGCTTTAGTATTGGATCCATCATTCATGAATCGGGCTCCCAATTTCTGGAGGTATTTGATATGTTTTTGGGATGATTTTAGATGGGTTCGTTTGAAGATAGGGTATCGCCAAATTTGATGCTTTATCATCAATTTTCTCATGAAAGTGGAAGTTTGGGCATCCCCCATTTTCAGACACACCCATATCATGAGAAATCTGCAAGCAAAGCATGACTTTTCTGGTGTGAACTGCCAAGAAATGCCCTGATTCCCTCACAGCATCCGACAGTTAAGAGCAAAATCCATAGCACGTCGCTGTGACGCCGTGTGACCTTCGCCGATCGCGCTGCATTCAACGAAGTGCAGCCCGTGGCAGCCCAGCAGCGACGTTTCAGAAAAAAAACACTGCTGATACGAGGATGCTTGAAGTCATGGGTGGGTGAAGGGTATACTTTAGTCGGTGGCAAATGATTAATCACATCCCCGCAACAACACATTTACCCTTCAGTAGTCAATCATGGCAACGGAAAATCCCTCATCTATCGAATGATTTTGCCATTCAAAGCTCTATTGATAGGCGATTTTTCATTGCCACGTTTGACTACGGGTACCACCAAAACGACTTCCTTGGTTTAGTACTGGGATCTAGAGGTTTCCTAAAATAGGGGTACCCCCAGTTATCATCCATTTTAGATCGGGATTTTCCATTATAAACCATCCATTTTTGGGTACCCCCATGACTTAGGAAACCCCCATCTATTCATAACTAATGGATTGGTTAATGGGAAAATTTACAGGAAACCATGGTTTCTACCATCAAATATAGAGGTTTCCTGTAATTTTTTTCATTAACCAATCCAGTGAATCTATTCATAACTTGGGGTTCCATATGGGTGGTGATTCATTTCTCTCCTTTTTAGCTTGAATCGGGAGAGATTTCATACGCTGGTCAAAAGCCTGGCTCCAAAGGGAGACAGAAACAGGTCGGTGGGTTTGTTTAAGTCAATAGATTGGGTTAAGGGAAAATTTACAGGAAACCATCGATTTTCCTAGGAAATATAGGGGTTTCCTGTAAATTTTCCCTTAACCCAATCCAATGATAAAGAGGATTTTCTACTTTTCCAAAGGGAACTATCTCATAGCTGGGAAATCCATAGGAGATAAATTGGTATTTTCTGGCTGGTTCCTTAAGCAAATCTAAGAATAGCGGGGAGTAATGGATGTTCATTCCAACATGCATACAGGAACATCATAACCAATTCCCAGAAGGAAGCCTAAGGTAATGCTATTTGGCTTTGTTTGACAATGATTGGAATACCTTCTACATCCGATGGTGCATCATCATTAATGATCCCTCTTAAAAGTTGCCATAATTTTGGGGTATGCCCCAGATAAACCCAACCATGATCTCGTTGGTTACTCAGAATATATCCCATTACATCCCCATGCAATGGTTGTTTCTATACCAGCATTATCCCCTCTCATTGATGGTTGAATCACCATGTAGCCAGGAAACTATGGAAGCGGAAAGACTATAGGAATGACAGGAACTATGAAACCACTGGAGATCGCTTCGCACCCTCAAAATGGGAGATACTCCACTTAATGTTCATTTGGATTGGGAAAATGATCTTCTAAACTCACTGGAGTTCAAAAGAAATGTTCATGTCAGAAAATGATGTTCCAAAATAACGAGGATTGGTATACGCCCCCCCAAAAACATATACATCATTTATCATCATCATTTCTTATGGAAAAGTATGGGAGAATTATCGAAATCCCTTGGAATTTTCTGTGGTTTTTGCCACCATTTTGGGACTTCGCAAAGCCCAGTTTCTCTTGGTCAGGGCAGTCGCTCCGGCGAAGACGAGGACGGATGGATGTGGATGGATGGGTAAATCTGAACTAACAGTTTGCTATTGAAAATGGCCATTTATACCCTCTGCTAAACTAACATAACTGTGGAAAATCATCATTTTTTATGGGATTTTATCCACGAAATTTCTATGGCCATGGCTTCAATAGCTATGTTAGTTTACCAGAGGGTAGTTGATTTTACCTACTAAAAACGGTGGTTCTCCAGTTCGCTTTTTGTATGTTTACCAGAGGGTTTGATGGAAGCATTATCGAACAAAATGGTGGATTTAGAACCGAAATATGGCTTTGTTTAAAAACTTATTTGTGCTTAGCAGGGAATGAGGGTTGCTGACCTATAATAACCATGAATAATCATCCCATTCCCATCCAGCAACCCCCATTCCCTGCTAAGCACCAGTAAGAAAAGTGATGAATTGTTACTGTTTCAATGATCCAAAAATGGTGAATCCATCGCACGTTTTGTTGGTTGGGAAGTTCCTTTTGGCAAATCCGGTTGTGTTTTCCCATGGGAAATCTCTTCGTGGATTTTCGAGATCGGCCCAGGTTTATTGGTAATGGGGATCTAACCATCATTTTGATGAGAACATGGGGTGAATCATGAGATAAACCATGGTTTCTTAACTTAGTTGAGAAATTATTGGAACAGTGATAAGTGTGCAATATGTGAACGTATGGGAAAGTCTTAAATGATCCCCCGTGGTAGTGGGGCTTATGAAATCAATTGGCTACTTGGCGAAAAAACTTGGGATGATGTTCACAATTTCTGGTTGTTATTGGTATGACTTGGATGTACTAACCAATTGACCACCAAACCCAAATGAATTAGTGAACTGGTTGTTATTATGGTGATCATGGCAGGTTTTACAGACAGAACTGGGATAGAACTGTTTTGGGCGATCATGCAAGGCTGTGAAAAGAGATATGACAGATACCCTCCGGTGTCATCAGCCACGTGGCAGGGAAAATCGCCGCCTATAGATTGAGGTTTTGATGGAAGAATCGACTATAAATGGTGGATTTTCCCGCACGCCATGTTGGATTATATGACAGATATTTGTACTATAGGATGGGGCTAGATGTTTCTTTTCATGGGAAGAACCTCTTGTGTTCGACACAATGTTTTTTTTTTGTTTACCCCGTTTACAAATGGCGCCATTTATAACATTGGCAAAATGTTCCCAAAAGTTCTCAGACAAAGCCATATTCTGGGTCAACCTTGGATGGGCAGTTTAATGCTTTGATGGTTTGCTATAAATAAAAAAATGTCTACTAAGCAGCTAACAATTTAGTTCTTTGAAAGGTGTCTAAGATTGTCAACGTATTAAGGAGATCCCGAGGGAGGTGCTCAAGGAGCTAAAAATAGATTGTCCTAACCTGCAGGATACTTCATCAGGAATCTCCTTAAATCTCCTTAAATTCCATGAAATCCTATTAATTTCCAATCAAATTTACAGACATACTCGCATAAACACCCAACACAATTTGTATTATTATATCATATGATATTTAATTGTTGGACTCGATGAAACCCTATGTTAAATCTTGTAGTCAGCAGCAGCTCAGTGTTTGATTATTACCAGTTTTCTTCAGCAAATATCTTTCGAAGGAATTTATTCCACCTGGCAGCGATCGAATATCGGCCCTTGACCGTCCGACGCTGATCGACTTCGCCCGGATGTCTTCCTGGTGCGGAAGACTTCAACAAGCCTTGCTGCTCGATAGCAAAACAGCGATCTGAGAAGTCGCAGGAGGCCTTCTGAAGAAACTCGCGCGTGAAACCGGCTGCCGGACGGTCCACGAGCTTTATGAGAGTCACAACGTGTGTTGCCCCCCAGAATTCATTGCAATGAAGCTGTGCCTCTTGGGCAAAGCCAAGCGCAGAGGCGGGGAGCTAAAGGCGGCTTGTGAAAAGTGTAAAGGAAAGCACTTCTCTCAAAAGCGCTGCCGCGTGGACTTGGGACACATCCCAGGGGCGACACGTGTCGCTTCAGCTGCGATCAGCAGCTGGAAGCTCTTGAGAGATGATTCATATACATAATATGGTTTCAGCACAAGTCCATTCGGAGCTGTTTCTTCCATGCTTTGTAATGGTTGAATATGTTCCCCTAATAAATTTGCAACAAATTGGTGTACACTACATTTTCGGAACCCAAAGCCTAGATAGAGAACGTTAGTGCTCCCTCTCTGTTGGTGCACAATTCCATCATGCTAAGTCAATTTCCCTCAGATCTTGATGGTGCTCACTTATGTTCACGATGTTCGTGATTAAAATGGGGATTGAAGATGATTTAACCACCAAACATGTGGAGAATGGGATCTTATGGGGGTCTAGTGGAGATATTATTTGGCGGACTTATGCTGACGTCACCTTGACATCTCCATAGATGCTGGTAGGCAGCGGGGAATGATGCCCAAGTGATCTTATTTCAGGTTGGTAAAATGATACTACTCTAAGTTTTCCATGTATATATATATATACATACATATAATCCCATGGAATTCCATTCAAATCCCATTATATCACCAACGTGGGGTTGTTGAGAGACCATGTTCGGGATGAAGTGACTTTAGACAAGGAGACAAAACATCCACTAATTGCAGTCAATTTGAATGTCCTGGTTTTCTCCATCCAAATAGTTGAATGATTTGTTTTTTTGTTGCTGCTTGATGTTCTTCTTGATCTGTGCTCTATTGCGAGATTGACCACATTATCTTTTTTGGTGAGTCAATCGAGACACTTCGTTGTTTCCCCATCCTGTCCACGACCTCTCACCCGCACGCTACGAGGACGTGTTGTCGTCCAATTGGTCGAAAAATCATGGGGAGGTCCGCTGTGGGGATGGTGCACTGAAGTACTTGGGTTTGCGTGGGAATTTGCAGATCACAACAGAAAGAACATATGCAGTTTCATCTACTTTTTTGCCCAATATGATTGATACATACACACACACACCACATACACACCACATACATTACCTTACCTTACCTTCCCTTACCCTACCTTATCTTACCTTGCATTACATTACATTACATACATCCATACAATACCGTACCTGCCCCTTCCCAAGCGCCAAATGTCAAGACCAAAAGGTACGGTGTGGCTTTCTGGAAGTAATCTCGGTCGTTGCTAATCAAACCTCACAAACATGAGGTTAGTGAATCCTCAAAACCAAACCCTCGTGTCAAGATCAAAAGATTCCAAGAAACACGTTTGTGGTTAGTATCAGATTTTTGGGCATCAATAATTTGTGCTTAACACCAAAGCTGACCTTTGAGTGAAACCAAATCAAATTTAATTGGATGGGTTGAGAGGCCCGATTGTGGCTGATTCATTGTCACAAGAGTATAATTCTGTCAAATTTTGAAAGCATCAATAGTGGCAATCACGTATGGTCGGGAAAAAACAACTTTGGTTTTTGATAGTTTTTGAGTCACTCATCAGCCATTTGATCGCTTTCAGTGTTCAGCCAAGTGCTGTTCAAGGTCTGTGATTCTGCAGTCCTACATTTCCTTTTTGCTATTTACAATTTAGCATAAAGCTGTGGTGGATCAAGCAATGTCATGCAAAGGTGGACATAACCATTGCCAACCATTTAGTAGAGAGGTAAAAATGGTTTGGGTTTCACATGGTCTCGTCTGCTTCTTTTTCTAGTAGTGTGTTCAAAGAAGCAAGGTAGTTGCCATTTCGCAAAGGTCAATTGGGGGTCCCAAAATGCGGCGTTTCGAAAAACGCTATGACTTGGACACCAGTAGAGAATCGATCCCACGGAACCACTTCTGGGAAATGGAAAGAGTGGTGGCTACTCAAACCTGGCCGGTCAGACGAGGTCTGGAGTGCGCTTCCACTGCACTAACGCTCCACGGTGGTTTGATTTGGACATTCTGCGCGTGAAATTCATCACAGTTCCATGGTCGGTCTGATTTCCCACCACGAAGACGGAGAGCTCTGACAGATGAGATGCCTGGAAGGTCCACGGCATGGATTGGAAGATGTTGGTTGCGCTGCCTATGATCTCCCTGAGCTCCCCAGTTCTTTCAGAATGGGTAGCAGGGGAAAAACGAAAATAGTTATGGTGTTGATCCTATGCTTGCCACATCTTGCCACTGTTTCTGGCAGCTCCTTTGCTTTCAGCTTGGAAGGAGTATATATCGTAATCCACTAATCCCTTCAAAATGCCAGAGTGATTTATCACATTTTATCACTGCTTTTGATTGGCATCATGTAATATCACTGTCCTATCTGTTTGGTGGGTTACCATATATGCCAATGGATCGCTGTGAATCGTCCAAGCGCCAAAGTGGGATGACTATCGGATGACTAGATCGCTGTAATTTCCAACCTTTGGCGAACAGTCCCTGGTGGTCGATCTCATGCCCATTACTTTGTATAGAACAATAGAACTATGTAATATATGTATATTATATATAATGAAATATCTAATTTAAAGGCCCATGAATGGTTTTATACTTATGCCTTTACAAGTACTTTTATAATATTTTGTACTTGTAAAGTCCCCACAGATCTTTGTGGCTTTGCTCCCCCGGATGCCAGGTTTGTGGCGCGCGGCTGCGCACCGTGCTGCAAAGTGTGGAGGGCTTGTCCAGGCGATGTTGGGCTACCGGGGAACCAGGTGGCATGACGTTTTTTTTTGTAGAAAGCCATCCAACTATAAAACTGATGATGTAACCCATTCATTATATATAATACATATATAATTAGTGTTGTTTTCAAAGAGCTTCCTAATTTAGTGCTGTTTGTTTTCATAATTCCATATTCTATTTACTCGCGTGTGACTATATGTATGGTATTATATCTTATTACACATGTTTTTGCGTGCACACGTATTCATACCTTCAACCCTAGTGACCAAACGTTGTCTTAGTTCGTTGACGAATCGTGATTTTCCCCAACGGGTAGCGACAAGTAAGTCGGCGGCGCGACCTTGTGGGATGTCTCTTCAGAAATTGGTTGGTTCATTGGTTCATGGATATTTCATATGGGGGGGTCCATTCATGGAGATGCCCAAAAAATAGCTGGATTGTAAATGGGTTCCAATTCCCATTCGAATCAATGGATGAGTTGGGGGGTGTGTTTTTGATTTTACGAAACCTCTATGTGGAATATCTGGCAAACATGCAGAATCTGATATCCCTTCCAAAGGTGAATCCCAAATCGATGGTTCACCTTTGGTAAACTAACATGTTTCTATGGAAAATCACCATTCCTAAGGGGAAAATCAACTGTAAATGACCATTTTCAATAGCTATGTTAGTTTACCAGAGGGTAACCTTTGGTAATCAAACATGGCGTGCTGGAAAATCCACTATAGATGATTTTCCAATTAAAACCTCCGTTTATAAGGCACGGTTGCTTAGCGGAGGGTAGATTCGAAGATGACATTCCACCGGAAAACGTTGAGAAATTGAGCGACGGAATGCGAAAAGTTCATGGTGATTCGTGCAGTCCCAGTTATAGATGGACTTGATGGATACAAATACCGCTGAAACTTCACATGGAAGCCCAAAACAATTGGGTTTTAAAGGTTATTGTCTGATTTAGAACTCACCATTTTGGTGTTCCATCTTAGATTTATGGGGTGTAACAGTGTAACCATAGAGTTTTGGGGGGTATTACGAGGTTGTCTCCCGATTCATATGGAGGTGATCACCATGCCGACGACCGCGACAGGCTGCTCTTTTCCACCCTGATGCTCTGTTGGAACATCCGCAGGCACCTGGCAACGTGGAATCTCGACGAATCACTTGGTTTGGCTGATTAGTAGATGATTTTTGTGGACTGGAAATTGGAAATTCATGAGTGTACTGGAAATCTGTAAGCCGTAAGCTGGAAATTGATGATGGATCAAGAGCTGTGGAATACCATATTTTGGGGCTATGAACATCGAGAATTACCAGCTATTTTGGTTTGAACAGCAAGGGATTCCATGGGTGAAATGATCCATAGTTAGTAAATACACAAACCAGCAAAAGCCATATATTATATGGTCAAAAGTTAGGATGTATACGTATTTCAGGGGATTGTCAGACTGGTGAATTACACTAGCAATTTGTGACGGTTCTGAACAGTGCTGGGATGAGCATAATTAACTAAAATCCCAAGTAACTTGACCATGGCACAGGCACCTTTCAACCAAGGCTTGGATGAGGCCGACAGCCAGCTACCCCTAAAATCCCTAAATCCTAACCTCCAATTGTCGGATTTGATGAATTTGTAGCCATTTGGTGTCGTTTTTTCAGTCCCAATCCCCAGTCGTCCCTTTCTTGGTTTCAATCCCATGGTTTTGGGCGGTTCAGAATCCCAATCTGCGCGACGTCAGTTCAACAGGATTAGAATCTCGTCTCATAAGGAGTTGTTCACATTTGTAGCCTTGCTGCTGTGGTAAGTCCAGTGATATAAAAAAAAAACAATCCATGTGGGGATGTTTGAGATCCAAGCGGTTTCTGGTAAAATCGGGGATTGTACCCTCTGGTAATCAAACATGGCATGCTGGAAAATCCAGCATTTATAGGGGATTTTCCCAACTATAAACCTCCATTTCTAGGGGATTTCCAATTGCCACGTTTGATTACCGGAGGGTAAATTGCGTTTCTCGCATCAAAAAAAATATGGAGTTCCATCATCGTTTCCGGTGTCACGAGGAGTTCTGTTCTATGGTTAACCGGATTTATATATCAACGTAAAACAGTTGACTCAGGTTTTTCGTGGACTCTACTCATGCTCCCCGGATCTGACCCTTTTGCCAAGGGAAATCGCTGAATCAGCAGACATCTGACGCCGCTTCTCCCGGGCCATCACGTTTGTGTGGCGCCAGCTTGTGGGAAAATCCATAAATATCCGATTATGATCCCTATCAGACCATACCATATTCAAGTACTATAATCATGATCATCCACTATAAACCTACTATAAAACTATATAAAACTATATAAAACTATGAAAAACCTCCATGACTGGAATAATACACCATAACCAACTGAAATGGGATAATACTTCTTAAACTACTATAAACCCACTTTTTCAAAAATCACACTGGCGAGTGCAGTCCGCTTCCAGCAGGGTGCTTCCGGACGACGTGGAGGAGCACGAACGGCGGCGGCTGAGCTTCCAGGAGTGGACCGAGATCAACGCCAAGATCGAGGCGAGTGGCTGGTGATGTTCATCCAAAAAGCCGTAACGTCAGCAACGGTAAACTAACAGTTTGTGAACTGGAAAATGGGAAATCCAGCATTTTTCATGGGAAAATCTAACATAACTATGGAAAATCACCATGTTTAATGTGAAAATCCACTATTTCTATGGCCATTTTCAATAGCAAACTGTTCGTCATTACCCGAGGGTAGACGCCCAGAACTGTGCTGCACAATCCCATGAGTTCCCCATGTCTGGGAGTGAGATCCCAGGTGATCAAGTTTTTACCCATCAATCCAATTGTCATCCCAGCAATATCCATGAAATTGGTGAAATCTCAAACAGCTTAAGCAAATACCCTCTGGTAATTTAACATAGCTGTTGAAAATGGCCATTGAAATAGTGGATTTTCCCATTAGAGATGGTGATTTTCCATAGTTATGTTAGTTCACCAGAGGGTATCTTATCCAAAGATTGCTCTTGAACTCACAAATAATTGATTTGTTTGATGAAATATCCTTATAGTTGTAGGCTCAAATATCCTTATAAGTTTGAATATCCTTTATTACTATTGGTGGTTATATGCCTATTATGTGTGTATCAAACATCCACTGTTGTTGCTAGTTGGTCATACCCTCCATTTTTCACACCCATTTTGGACCATGACTCGATTGACGACCGAACGACTCGATTGACGAATTTCCACAGGCGGACGGCACCACACCCTCCATTGCCGTGCAGAAGTGCATCTACAATGCCCTGCTGCAAGATGAGTGCCTTGGGTTTTTCGCACTGATTTTCGTGACGATGGAATTATTATATCGCATTATATACCCTCTGGTAAACTAACATAGACCCAGAAAATAGACATTTTTTAGAATAGACATTTTTTTAGAGGAAAGTAATCTTCCAACCCCTATCTGCCAGGGTCTATGTCAATTTACTAGATGGTATCATGCTTTTTCCCAATGAAATGGTTGTGTTTAAACCAACATTATCCAACCATGTTCCCGCATTGTTGATGTCATCTATCACCACGAATCCCAAACAAAATCCATCAAATCACGTTAAAATCCGCATGATATACCAACAAATCACTGTAAATAATGGGATAATCATCATTGGATTGGTTTATGGGAAAATTTACAGGAAACCTCTATATTTGATGGTAAAAAACCATGGTTTCCGGTTAAAATTTTCCCATTAACCAATCCATAGATATCATTGGCTAAACCACCAACTGCTGCAGGATTTCTTCCATCCACAGTCTCACCACGTTCCCGACATCTCCCAGTTTTGCGCCCTTGAGGTGCTCAGAGTTGCTGCCGGAGACCGGTCGCGACCTGTCCGATGGCGAGGCCTGCAGGGTGACTGAGAAAAAGTTGGGCTGGAGGGAATCTTACCCTCTGGTAAACTAACAGAACTATGGAAAACTCACCATTTTTAATGGGAAAATTCACTATAAATGGCCATTTTCAATAGCAAACTGTTAGTTTACCAGAGGGTATATATGATTATATGGAGGTTTCCTGAAATGGGGGTACCCCAAAAATGGATGGTTTACAATGGAAAATCCCATCTATAAATGGATGATTTGGGGGTACCCCTATTTTAGGAAACCACTATATATATATATATGTATGTTTTCTTATTGTTATCGTTTTTTATTAGAAATAATGGTACTAGGTAAATTATAACGACCTCACTGTGACCTCACTGGAATATATGGTTAGTATAGGGAATCATCCCCAAATGGTCTTAATTCAAATTAGTGAATTATTCTAATTTACCCAGATATATATACATGTGGTGCAGAAATTCATGTGCCCACCACAGGGCGAACCAGGGCTCCCATTCGCCCTGAGATTGCGTGAAGTTGACATCGGTGAGGATGTTGCCATGACAGTGTTGGTTTAGGCAAGTTACCCTCTGGTAAACATACAAAAAACGATGGAAAATCACCATTTTTCATGGGAAAATCTAACATAACTATGGAAAATCACCATTTTCATGGGAAAATCCACTATTTCTATGGCCATTTTCAATAGCAAACTGTTAGTTTACCAGAGGGTAGCTAAGGCTTTATGCTAGATATATCGAACCAGTTCGATGGGTGAACATAGGCCAGCAAACTGGGTTTGTCTGAAAATATCGTACCACTAAATCTCTTTTGGTTAATCATAATCCCTCATAACATTTGCATTTTGAGGTTATCAACAAACTGAATTGGGTGCAAACTGAACCGTCCATCAACTCCAACCACTTGGGGAGTGAACCATATCGAGAACGCCCCCCGCCCCACAAGTTGGAAGATCACCCTATAATCGTGACTCTATACACATTCAAAATCAGTGGAACTGCACCTCCAATCTAAGCTGGTTAGATCAAGAAAAAGTCCCCCAGTAGCAAAAGATGATGAGTCAAAACCCTGGTACCTAGTGAACATCAAAATAGCTGGTAAATGGATGTTCATCCCATTAAAATAGCTACTAATAGGTTTTGACCCATCACCATCTGGTCAGTTGACCCAGATTTTCTCGCAGATCTGCACATCCAACGCCTGCCGTGTTTTGTTCAGGCCATGGCGCGCAACGGGACCAACGGCACCAACGGCAGCACTGCCAAGGGCCATGTGCCCGGGCCCTTTGAGGCGGGGCTGATGTACATCCCAGTTTGGATCGTGGTTTATAATCCTCATATCAGTGGAGTGGGCTATGTAAGTCGGGTATTTCATATGATTCTATACCCTCTTAAGTGGAAGTCCCCTTGAGACAGTATGACCCCAATACCCCTATGGACTTGCCAATCTGGTTGGTGGGTTTTTTCAGACTGTTTCAGATATGATGATATAGTGAGCCCAATAATGTTTTAGATGTGATGCTTATTTCTGATATTTTATTCTGCCATTATGGTTCGTTTTGAAGAAGTCATGGTTTCCCAGGAGAATTGTTGGTCGAATGACCATGAAATGGTACATCAAACAAAGTGGTTGGAGGTTTTAAGATGTTCTAACTATGTGTGTGAATCTGAAAATGCGGATCGTGAATCAGAACGATGTTCAGACCGCCAATAAGAGGATACCCTCTGGTAACCTAACATAGCTGTGGAAAATCACAATTTTTAATGGGAAAATCCACTATAAATGGCAATTTTCATAGCTATGTTAGTTTACCAGAGGGTAACCAGCAGGAGTTGGGAATTACCCATGAAACTGAGGAATATATACTTTGCTTATCAAAAGTATGGTCAGAAGCAGGAATACAGGGTTTTCAGCCAAATATGAAGATTCATGAGATTGAGCGAAGATCAATAGATATTATAGTCAAAACGGAGGTTGAAGTTTTGCAGCCTCCTAAATCGAACATGTTTTGCCAAGACGGGACGTAGGACATATTGACCTCATACTTTCCAGGTTTCCAATTTTTCTATCCAGCTTGGGGTTGCCATCCCATATGTCCCACTATTATAATGATATGTACATGATATGATACAATATTACATTGCGGCACAGCAATGCCATATTCATACCTATGGATAGTACATTTGCCACACCAATAGGGATTAGTATACCCATATGTTTGGAAATCCCATTCATGATCAGTGATGGTGGGATGAACATATCATACATTGAGCCCCAAGTGACTTGACCATGACGCAGGAAGCGCAATTCCAGTGAACCAAGTGGATGAGAATTTCAGCATAGTTCTAGGGGCCCCATATCCCAACAAATATGGTGGTTAAAATACCATGGTTATACCCAGAAGCTTGTAAGCTCTGGCCTGCACCCCCAAGTATTATCGCATACTTATGCCAATGTATTCCTCAACTATTCACAATCCCAAGCATATTTATCCCATAGTTCCTTAACTATTATTCCAATCAACTATTATTCCTACTGTTATCCCTACTATAGGATTTGAACTATCATCGAATAGTATTGTCGAAGAGTTGCCCCAACTATTATTGCATATTGTCCCTTCTATATCCACTTTATTGTCCCCACGGTAATCCCTTCTATTATCCCAACTATATCAACTACTCTGACTATTCTCCCCTATTTAGTTCGATGACTTTTCCAGCTATAAATCTCCATGTAGGCCCGGGGGTTTTCTGCCACAGGCTGAAGGTGTCACACTCCTGGTGCGGGACTCAGAACGGGACCAAACTGACGCTGGAGCGGAAAATTTGTTGGGCGATCTGCGGCCTTCGGGTCGTTCGAAATCGAAACCTATGTTTATATACCAATTAAAAAGGAAGGTAATGGAGGCATTATAGGCATATGGTCTATATAACATACAGATATTTGGCAATCATTGGTTATATCATCATTTTAAGATTCTCAAAAAGAAGCATCGCACTCATTCCCATGACACTGCGCTTCACAAAACATATTCGGACCTTTGGTGGTTCAGGCTCTTCCTAACATTCAAGAAAATCTATCAACAATTAGTTGTCCAAACATACAAGTACCCTCTGGTAATAAAACTAAGCTATTGAACATAGCCATAGAAATAGTGGACTTTTCCATTATATTGATGGTGATTTCTCATAGAAAAATATAGAAAAATGTGAGTTTACCAGAGGGTAACACATGATGTTCTCGATTGAAAAACCTGTGAGTGAACCACCATGATGCGGTTCAGTTTGTTGACCTCCAGAACTGAGATGTCCCCAACATCTCTGCAGTGGCGAGCGGAAGTAGGATATAACCTTTGGCAAATTATAGGGGGTGACGAGGGCGCCCAATGGTCAGATGAATCGAGGGCCCTCCGCATCGAGCTCTGAAGAGTCAACGCCGAGGACTCCCGAAGGCCATGCGGAGGGCCAGAAGGATGATTNCGCCCAATGGTCAGATGAATCGAGGGCCCTCCGCATCGAGCTCTGAAGAGTCAACGCCGAGGACTCCCGAAGGCCATGCGGAGGGCCAGAAGGATGATTGGGTGCCTGTGGTGAGTATGCCACCACCAAACCCAGAATATCTGGGTTTGGAAACCCAAGCGAGTGCAGAGACAGAAGCTGCACTCGATATGCAGTGCCGCCGGCTTTGGGGAATGCCGGGAATCTTTGGTCTTCAGAAAAAAAAAAAGAGGGGCCACCCCCAAACCCATGGTTGATCATTGTTTTCCAGTGTGCTTGATGACCATGAAATGGACCTAAATCATTTGAATCCCTCTATCTTTGGCCATTTGAATCCCTCTATTTTTGGCCACTGATATACATTCTGGGTTGCCATTGAACTTGTTATTTTAAGGGCATCGCNATTTGAATCCCTCTATCTTTGGCCATTTGAATCCCTCTATTTTTGGCCACTGATATACATTCTGGGTTGCCATTGAACTTGTTATTTTAAGGGCATCGCTCATTTTCAAACGCACCCATGTGGGGACCTGCCATTCTAAAGTGGTATCCCTCCATGCTTGACCAAACCAGGTGGCGCATTGACCTTCTGCAAAATGGACTTTGGTTGCCGTCCAATGCCATGGTGGATGCACATGGCCCCTTGCAAACGGCAGTTCGGCAAGCCGAAAAGAGGTCCATCTCGATTGATGCGAAGCTGGTGAACGAGATTTCCTGTGATTCTGGTTGGTATTTTCAGCCATCAGTTTTCAGTAAGTGTTCGTTTCTGTGATGTTTGATCACTGACAACTGTTAGTTGATGCTTAGTGGGATATTAATGGCTTTCTTGATGGTTAACTTTTTTCTTAGGGAAGAATTGGCTGCTTATTGCAGGGGATGTCATTTGATGAAAATCTTTCGGTGGCCCTCCAGGATTCTTTGAGGGAATCCTACATTCAAAATTTGCGAGAGGATTTGGGCCTCTTTGGCAGGACATTTTACCAGGAGCGGGTGATTTTGAAGATGGTTTTGGTTTCAATTTGGGTTTTCTAGGCAACACCAGGACTCACTTCTATAGATCCATGTGTAAATGAGATTTCATGGGATATTATGCGTATTATGTATGTTGTATAGCGGCAAAGCCCGTGTATTGGCGACCAACAGTTTCTCCGGACCAAAGCCTTTGGAGGAGATTGTGCTGACGATCACCGACTGGGGGTCCACCATGCCTAGAGCCATCACCGCGCTGTTGGTGGAATTCCTGGCATCCAGGAGGGGTCGGGGTTTCAAGCTGACGAAGTATTGGTGAAAAATATCACATCTACATGTACAACATCTTAGCTGAACTCAACCAGACGGCGATGGAGAGAGAGAGAGATATATATATATATATAGATAACATCTAAATCTAAAAACATTATGTATATATATATATATATACGTAGAGAGATAGTAAGACAGACAGACAGACAGACAGATAGAGAAAAAGATACCAAACGAAGGAAAAGATACCAAAAAAAAGGAAAAGAGAAATTTTGGATAGAAACAGACATGCAACTAATGTGACCAACAACCATGGTAGTTCAATGGCCAGGCGGGATGATCCCAACATCCCATGCCCTGTACATTTGGATCTTCACGGTCACCTGGGAGAAGTGCTGGAGGCCATGATGCGAAATCGAGAATACTACGAGTTGCTGGCTTCGAACTAATGGTGTTCACTGGTTTTTTCATGGCGTTTAATGGGTCGTGACGGCTGTTTGAAGTTATTTTTGCGTTTCTCAATAGTTTTAATGGCGGTGAGTAGTGGTTTAGGTATGTTCAGGTGGTTTTAGTGGTGGTGCAATGTGCCAGGTTCAAGAGATAACGGGAGGACTCTGCCTTGGGCCCCTCCCAAAAGAAATCTCCGCCATGTTTTCCATTGTTTGGGACAAGTCTATAAAACAGTAAGTGTGAAGTATGTCCCATTACTGTATACTATACTTCATCATATATAGTAATTTGTTCCATCACTTTCACTCATATTGCGGACGAAGGCAAGACCATTAATTTGCGAAGACCATGGACGGGACAGCAGTTGAGGAATGCCACCCTGGTTGATGGTCATGTGGGTACATTATTTCAGCATTTAAATGGTGTTATCTGGGTGGTTTATAGTAGAGATAGTTCTAGTCCACTCTGGGAACCCTATCAACAAACCAAACAAATATCTACCTATCGCAGATCCCTAAAATTTCTTGACAAACAAATATCTATGAATAGATTGACGGATAGGTTTTTGGAGGTGGCAGACGAATCATTTGGCTTGTACTCAACGTCCCTTTCTACCAGTCACAGTGCAGCAAGCACTTGTCCCCAAAAACTCAGCCGTTGGGTTCTCAGACTCAGAGGAGTGGGAAATGTCCAGCAAACCCCCGCATAAATGGGAATCATCCCCAAATGGCCTTATTTCAGCCAGTTCTGCCTTAGCAGCTGCCAAAAATATGGCTGGGGTCCGCAAGAGAAGTAGTGTGGCCTTATTTCAGCAATGTTTTAGGTTGGTGAATTACTATGACTCAGCCAGATATCACATCTATCCAATGTAAATTGGTGATATTCCCATGCCATTCCCATGCCATTCCCATTGTTGCTTAAATCCCCCCCATCTGATGGGTTGAACCCAGGTCCATCGGAAGTTCACTTGAGACGCTGGAGCTTAGTTTGGCCCAAGTGGATGGCGAGGACGGCTTTGGGGTGTCATCCAGCATGGCAAGCTGGGAAATTCCCCTATAAACCATGGGAAAATATCGGAAAATCATGGGAAAATGATGGGAAAATCATGGGAAAATGATGGGAAATCCCCAAAAAATGAAGGTTGATAGCTGCAAATGGGGGATTTTCCCTTCCCACGTTTGATGAACGGGTACACATGGCTAGCTGGAAGAGTCCCAACGATTTAGCGGGAAAATATGATGGAACAATCATCGAACTACTTGTCCATTCAGCGTGATTTTTGGGGGGTAGGATTGGGCATGTCAGCTTTCACTGTATTCATTGTGGGGATTCAAACGGTCACCTCGACAAAACATGTTTTTGATATTGGAAATGTCCTAGGGTCAAACTTGCAGGGATTGGAAAAACACAGTGTTGCAGTGGATATTGCCTGGTAATCTTGCCACAGCCTCCCTGGCAGGCGCTAGTCCTCCCGCTCTTCTCAAACCTCATTGCCTTGCGCATGTACAAGCCTGAATTTCCAGCTCGACGGATGACAGACTACAGCATTCGCTTGCTCAACTTGAACTGTAGGACTGCAAGCAGTGCGACTGCATTCATATCCACCCCAAGGAATGGCATACATGAGGTGTTGTATGAATCACCAACCATAGCTGCCTGGTGGTTTCAAACTTCTAATCTTACAATTCTGTTCATTTGCTGACCCATCCTACCTGCGATGATTACGAAAGTTGCTTGGCACATTTTTGAGATGGGTGGATGAACAGCCAACCAAGTTCTTGCTCCTCGATATGCCTGTTTTATTGATCATACATGGTCCCACCCCCACACAGGTAAAGGTGGTGTAACCGCGAGCCCTTGGTATTGTGTTCTTTTTCTCGGCCATAGATGGCGGAATATGAAACCATATCTCCCTAGTCTTAGCTTGATTTGCAGAGTATCTAAACTTATGATGGCACTAACTATTGCGCATTCATGGAATATAATGCGGGAAAAATAGGGGGCAATGGAATGACTACTGGTTGTTGGTTTGACATAGTTTGCATATTCCATGCTGGGATGACGATTCCAGGATGACTGTCACATATTTTTCAGGGCAGTGGCCCCCAGCCAGTCAAGAAGGTTGGCCATTTTTGTTGTTGGTACCCAGTACCCTCTGGCAAATTCACACAGCTATGGAAAATTGCTCGTTTATGGATGATTGATTGTGTATAATATATCTATAAACGATGGGGATTCTTTGTACATAGCTATGTTTTTTATTACCGGAGGGTAAGCCCTTTTTTGGTAGGGCATACTCTCCAGTAATGACCAACAGTTTGCCATGGGAAACAGTCATGTTGATTAGCTAAATCATCAAAACAGATATGCCGTTTCCCACAGCTTCCGTACATAGCAGCCTCGATTCGACAGATTCGTAAACTCCCACTAAAACAGGGATAAATTGAACCTGTTCTATCCTTCTCATTCCTTCTCTATCTATGGGGGTTACCATGGTATACCCCACGTGTTTTTTTTCTCCCCACGTGGTCTCCCTTGGTATCCCTGCTCAGGAGCTTGCAGGACGTGGCTGTCGTTGGGGACGATGCCCAGATCTTTGGCCACGTCTTGGCAATCCTGGCAGGAAGCTCGGCTGGGCCAAGGGATAGCCATGTGCAAATACGTATACATCTATATATTATATATATACACATTATATATAAGTTGTTATGAATCATGAATGATAGATTGATAGATGAATAGATAGACATCTAGAGTAGATTTGATTAGATGGATGGATTCATGGACGGACTGATTAACTGATAGTTTGACAAATGGATGAATATATGATAGATTAGATAACCAACAGAACCATAACAACATTTCACTCGCTTGATAGCAGCCAGGCTTCAACGGGTGATGTGAAGTCCCCCATTTAGATGCCCAAGTGAAAGCCGTTCCGCGAATCAGGATTGTTGTTTACCTTCTGATGATGCAAGATAACTATGGAACATGGCACTTTTTACAGATGATTTGTCTAATTTTGAATATTTGAAATGGTGGTGTTCCATAGTTATGTTGCTCATTACCAAAGAGTAAACATCTGTGCTCATGGTGATATCAGCCAGCATCCTGCTAAATCCAGCTAGGGTCCACAGGGGCCCAGGGGCAGTCCTCGTTTGGCAAAGCAACTGCAGATTTTTAAACCCACCAGTCTTGTTGAGTTTCCCCTGAAAGAGCCGGTAACTTGCTTTGTTTTGCTGGCCAATGTTGGCCAAGTTCAGACATGACGCAAACAGAGGACCATCAAATCCCACAAGAATAAATACCTTTTTCCAACAAAAAGTTCTTTGATTTTCCTTTTGAGGTTGAAGCTTCGATCCATCTCCTCTCTTTTTGGGCAAGCGGCAAGAGTACTTTTTCACTGGCTGACCTCAGAGTGCATGATGTCCAGAAGAGGGTGAAATGTTGTAGTTTGCTGAGATTGGTGAATGCTTGGAAGATCATAGTGGATTCTCAGCAAAGTGTCATGATGTTTTAATCTTGACCAGCAAGAATCAGAGACGTCACCAATCACAACACACCATGTCAATCCATTTCATGCAAGATGGTGCCCCTCCCAGTTACAAATTGGCTTCTAACCCCAACTAGTTCAATGGCATCATAAACCCCAGTGAAATTGGAGTTATGTTCAGCAACTCAGCTGGCCCCAAGGTGAAGCCTTCGACCGCGGCGATCCGCGGCGATCCCGCAGCTGCCTGTGGCTGGTCGGGCGCTTGGAGATTCTGCTGACGGCGCTGCGGAGCCTGGGAGATTGGTTGGAGAAGCTGAGATCAGCAGAGCACCTTGGGCCACAGGGATGGCATGCTTTCCCAGGAAAATTGGGAACTTGGGGGAATGTAACCAATAAAAAGTAAGATTGAAGCTTAAGCGATTGGGATTTCACCAAGCAAAATTGCAGAATCTAAATGGTGATTTAACCCATCTAAACTGTGACCTCAAAGCACTGGGAAGAGGGGATTTGGCCAATCAAAATTGAGATGTTAAACAAAGGAGAATGTGGGTTTAACCGATGAAACTTGTGATTTAACCAATCAAAATTGAATCAAAACTGGGATGTTAAACCGAGGAAAAGTTGCATTCAGTAACCAATGAACCGTGTCATTCAACCAATCAAAACTGGGATTTGACCAATGAAAGCTTGGTTTCAATCAACAAACGTGGCGAATTCGACCAACCCAAATGGCGTAATTCCACTACTTGATTGCCGTTGATCTTAAGTGGATAAGTTGACCCATGAACTATACCCACTTCTGTTTCGGATACAACCTACTTCAGCGATCGCCAGTTTCTGTCTCGATTCCATGGTCCATTTTGAGCGTTCCGGATGGACTGTCCTGAGGGATCCGATGCTGTATGGTGCTGTGACAGTCAAAAGAGGTGACATCGATTGACTAGTTCGATGTATCTACCATAAACTGCTTGGGATTTACACGCTGAACCAAGTCAACCGAGCTATGGTTTGGCGGCCTCCAGTATAGGTTGTTCTAGAGGGATGTTCTTTTGGTATTTTCCGAAACTACGAACCCACACGGGTATATATGGCTGTTTGCTCAAGTTTGATCAGTACGATGAGCCGATTTTGGGGTAGAGGATTGTAAACGATGAACCCACACCCACTTCAGTGCGCATTGTGCACCTATTACGCACTATTGTCACTGAAACCCGTTTGTTCATGGCTTATATCCCCAGATCTGTTGATTGATATCTCAGTTTCCTGGTTTAAGTAGCAGCCTTGTTGATTCAGTAGCATTCCCCGCGGATGACATAGTCCCCATTGGGGACATGGTATACGGATGTATACAGGCCATCCTAAGTGGAAGTGCAGTTCCAGTGAAGAGTGGATATATATATATATATATAACCACAATCATACAGGTTATATCCCAACTTATGGGGGTCTATAACCATGGTTTTACCCATTTGTAATTTCAACTGCGCCGCCAGTAAGCCAAGTTAATCCATTACGATCCATGGATTCCCCCCATCTCTCAGGAGGGATAACTTCCTGACACGCTTGGGCAAGCTCAACATTCACGTGGACGATGCAGGGGATGAAGGCAACAGCGAAGTGAGTTTTTCATTTCAACCAAAACCGGGAACAAAAGGGCTTCAAGGTCGGCAAAGTGGTGAAATGTGGTGGGTCTGACCACAAGTATTCAAACATCCCGAGTGAAAGGGCCATACATGGTTTCTGCTTTTCGAAAACGGTAGCTAAGCAACAAAAGTTTTACGACCGAGAGGAAACACGTTAGAAGCAGCGGGTAATTAATTTGAATACAGTGGCTACTTACTTGAAATGGAGTGTCTGGCCATCAATCAGGGAATCTGGCCATCAATCAGGGAATGATATTCGCACACAAATACTCATCGCAGTTCATCGCAATAATCACTATGGTACTGCATTTGACTGCTTCCATTTCTGATAGGAGCATCATCTCTAAACAGGTCAGATGTTCCATGGCACAGCCCTCCCAACATCTCGATCACGTTGGGCAAGGCTTTGGCACCATCCGCACCATCGCATCTGCTGCGCTGAATCGGGGTCTGGATGAGCAGCAGATTGCGCAGCCTCTCAGATGCAGCCAGCTGCACAGACCAGAAGACCTAGGTTTCGTTGGTGATGTTTGGCATTTGCCAATGGAAGATCTATGATTTGGTAATCAAAAGGAATAGTGTATGTGGCGTTGTTTTGGGGGGCCCTAAGCAAATCCAATCCAAGTTTTCGCACGTAAAGAAATGACTGGTTTCAAGGGGTCTTTTGCTATGAACTTTGAGCTGGTCAAGAAGTTGGGATTGCCAAATTCAAATGATTTAGCGCTTGGCTAAAAACTTGGAGAGGATGATGCAGAGAGGGAGGGAGAAACAAAGGTATATATATATAATTACTATATACATGTATATACACCTTTCCCCTAGTCAAAATATGGAACTTGATACGAGTGTTCTGTTTTTGCCCTTAAGCTCTTTGCGGAAATCTTTTGGGTTTCTGTCAGGTTCTTTCTCAATTCTTGCCTGGACGCCATCCATGAATGGTTGATTCAGCTATGTATTTGGCCAAAAGATCACGCTAATAAAATCGAATGAATGAATTACATCATACATGTATGGACTTGGTTGGATGCTCCATGATGACTTGTGGGGGCCATGATGCTCTGTGAGGAGACCCAAAGTCCTCACCACCATTCGCTCGATGCGGCCAGCCCTTCGACCGAACGACACCTTGATGTGCTTGTTCGACGTGACTGCTCTATCACTTGGTGTGGCACCTTGGCTCTCCAGAACCATGCTCCAAACATTTCAAGGTGTGGGCTTTATTAAAACAGGACTAGGACTAGGAAAGATGATGCGCCATTTGTTGCCACCAGATATATCGCCACTTTTGGACTTCATCTTCCATTTGTTGAACATTTGACGTGTGGCCTTCCTTCCACGCAGAAAAAGCATGCTGGTTGAACCTTGCTCGCGTAGCTCATGTGTTGATATTTTGAAATTTGAAACATAAATGGCTCTGAATTCATCTTTCCCAGGGTGCTTACGCCTAATTATCTTTACTAACCCCTTCGAATGATCTAAGTCTTGCGCAGGGTACCGTTGAGCACAGGCCACCTCTCGTGGCACGCAGCTGGTGGAAGATGAAGCGGAGCTACAGAGGCTGCGCGGCGCGCTGCTGACGCTGCGCATCAGAAGCAGCGATCGCGGAGAAGCGGAAGAGCTGCATGTGGAGTGCAGCAACTGGGCAGTGAGACTTACCTATAAGATGGAGGTTTAATGATAGTTTCATGTGGTTTTAGATGGTTTAGTAGGGTTGATAATGGGATAAACATGGGGGTTTAATGGGATTTAACCATCAACAACTAGGGATGTAATATGATGCAATGGGATTTAATAGCATATATTATATGATTACATATGAGTTTACATTTATGTATGCAAGTATGTGCATAACTGTCGCACATGATTCATTCAAATTTACCCAACAAAACATGAGAGGAGCTGCACGCCATCCCAAAATGTTGGTTTTGCAAGGTTTTGTCTTTGCCCCAATTCCGTTGTTTACCGACCATCAAGTGGTGTATAACAAGCAAAGAATTAGGGAATAGAACCAGCAGAACTGTTTTTCAAAAGCAATCGTTTGTGCATATTTGCCACTGTCAATATCGAACAATGTATCCGGTTTTGCTAGTCAAAACCAAACGTTTACATGTGTTGACCAGGCTTGATTGCTTAGCATGCGCATGTTTATCACTCAAAATCCCATCTTGACCTATCTATGCTGCTCAAAATCCCATGTTTCTCCATCTTTGCTAGTCAAAATCCCATGTTACCCAGTTTTCCTGCTTAAAAATCGCTTGAAATCCCATGTTTCTCCAGTTTTGCCCCTGAAAAATCGCTTCAAAATACACCCTTTTCAACCACCGCCGCCCAAGGTACCCTGGGAGGTGCCGTGGTGCTCTCCTTGGAGCTTCCAGCAGAGTCCACTGTGGTGGACTTGGAAGAACGGATGGTCACAGCACTGGGTAGCAGCTGGAAAAACGCGAGCTTCTGGTTGGGGGAGCACCAGGCCAGAGGAAGAAGTTGATGCTGAAACAGCTATTGGTTATGGCATGTTTGCTGTTTTGGTGGCTGATGGATTGATATATTTCGGATCTATTTATTCATGTATTGTTCATGTGTTTTTTTGTTTGCGTATTCATTGTATTTGTGTGTTTGTTGATGTGTTTCTCGTTACATGTTTCATATAAAGAATAAGCTTTAGATGCAACAAGAACTATGAATAATGATATTGATAACAACACTGATACTATGGATTAATATGGATTAATATGGTAGTATCTCAAAAGTGCGATCATTATGAAAAGTGCCCCATATTTTCACACTACGGAAGCCTTCACCGGGCCCCGATTGATGCCAGGTGTCGAGACAGTCGAGGCTGATGAACTGTGACACCCTGGTGGTGAAGGAGCGAAAATTCCGAAACCATGGTGTCAGCTGGCTGTTTGCATTGAAACCCCAGGTAAAGATATTGCTATGGTCCTAGACTTCCCACTCAAACAGATGGAAAGTGTTTTCCCCCACCAGAACCTTGCATTTTCTAGATTTCCAAGCCGAAGACCAACCTGTCTCCTTGTTTTGCAGCGAATTCGTTTAGCCACCCCCCATTGGCCCAAAACCTTCCCACATGGGTTTGTCTGAAAATATGGCATCCCCAATTCCAATGGATTATCATCATTTTCCCAATTGCAACAGCATAAAATGGGGTGGTATACCCCATTTTCCGCAGAAATCGAAGCCATCTACAGTGCAGAATGCCAGGAGGAGAAGGATGCATTGATGACTTGCCTTATCCAGCGCAACACTACGGTACCCACCAGGAAGTCCAAGGTCTTCAGCGTTGCATCACCAGGCCCTGGACGTCCTTTTGGGGTCGATGAAGGGTGGGGTTGGCTTCTTGGGAGCAGTTTTGGAAGAATGATACACTCTGGTAAATTAACATAGACCCTGGCAGATAGGGATTGGAAGATTAGTTTCCTCTAAAAATAGCTACTCTCAAGGTTTATGTTAATATACCAGGGGGTAAATTGAATGATATAGTAAACCTGAACTACTTTGGGGGAGAATAGTATGTCAAACTAAACATGATTATGATTAACTATGACATGACATACTTCATAATAAAAATCACAATGGTGTTATGAAATGTCAGGTGTCAGGAAATGTTGTGATTTGCTTCACAAGATACACAGAAACAACATGAAAGCATGAAAAAACTCTCCAAGGTTCCCTAGTGTTGATGGAGCTGGCCGCTGATCACTGCCATGCTGTCAGTGGGCCCTGAGGTACTAGCTTTCGCTATGCAACACGGACAAATGTAACCAACGTAAATGTCGGATAAGCGAGGATTTGAACAACAACGTACTCCATAGAAAAAATGAACAACCACGGGGATTTTTGGGCATGGGCCAGCTCAAAATTCTACCCCCAAGTTGCGAATATGTTTGAACATATATATATATTCAAAATGGACCAACATTTGTGGCCCCCAGGACCTTCAAGTTTGCCACCTTGCTGGTCAAGGGGTCCACCACATGAAATGTGGAAGTGACAAGCGGGAGTTGGACGCTTTAGCTAGTAATCCATTAAAAAGGAAATGACCCGTATGTGGGAATCGTTATTGCTACACGTATCTGCTCATTACGTAAAACCCTCCGGAAGTAAAAGGACACTTTTATGTGTTCTTGATTTCTAGTGGTGTTGATAGAAGTTTTATTCGCCATCACGAGGCTCATTTGCCACACTTTACTTTCCCATTCCCAGGACAGAAGAGCGTTTGGCTTCAAATTCTCGAAGGAGAGCTGCCCTTGGCAAAGGACAACCATGTGGTGGGCCAGCTCCATTTGGACGGACTCCAACCAGCTGGGATGGGGAACAGCCCTTTGGTGGAAGTCGGATTCGATCTTGACGTGCCTCGCTTTTTAAAGGGAATGTGGAAGCAGGGAGGCCAGGCCAGGAAGGCCCGGCTGCGTCTTGATGTGTTTGTCGGGATGTCATGTCTTGCAATTTTTCTGTGCCATATCATAGTAAGACTGACAGTAAGACTCTTAGAGATCAGTTTGGTGGCGCAATTTCATCATCAAACCCACCAGCACTGCTATACCCACACAGTCCGAGCACATACTGGGGAAGGGCCTGTCAGCCAGGGCAAGAACCATAAGACATGACCGGGGCCAGGGATTGTGCTTCGTGCGATTTGTATGTGATTTCAAAATGTGGATTTGGATTGCGTTCTTTGTTGTAAACAGAGAAGGTCGCTTTTTTTCAAACTGGGACCCCATTTGTTTGGCTTGACATTTCACAACCTTCCCTTATCGGCGAGTCAGATGAGAAATCCTTGCGCAGGCAAGAAATAACAGGTCCATTTGGGTCCAGATGATGATTCAATTTCTACATGTTTAAAAAGTCCGGTAAGCTGGATAATCCCACTTAAAAGAGTGTCAGATTTCTGTATGAATGATGGCTTCTCTACCCCGAGTTTACGGGAGTTTCAAATTTCATGCGACTCTTCTAAATTGGTCTCACAGAAAAACTTACGGAAAATTCCTGTAGGTGGCGGGTAAGACCATGGTGTCACCATAGTGTCACCATGGTGTCCTGTGTCTTTTCCACCAACCCAGCGATTTTTTCTCCAGTTGCTGACCTTGGCTCAGACCCAGGCCAATGACATCCTTCATGTGACCGCCTCCGACTTGGGAACCTCCGTTTGGTTTGGTGGTACCCTCTGGTAATAACATATAAGTGACTTTATGGAAAGTCAATGTTTTTATTAAGTACTGTATATCATAGAACTTAAGGGGCCATGGCATCCACAGCTATCTCAAATTACCCGAGGGTACGTTTTTAAAATGCAATCTCCCCAAAATAGCAGATTGGGGTACAGAGGGTCAATAAACATCAGTAAACTATTGAAAGCCCATGGTACGGGAAGAACCCAGACACACTGATGGAGGCTGTATGATTCGGGGATTTCATTTCTTCGACTCCTAGGCAATTGCAATTCTTGAGCAGCGCCCAAAACCCTGATTGGTTGATGGGTATGTTGGGGTTACAGTGAGTGGTTCAAGGGAGATGATGCCTTCCAATTTTGGTGGCAAATTCCAATTGTTGCTACTTTGACTGGTCAGATCTTAGATTTCTGTTGCGTAATCCACTATCTTTCTCCGATCACAGACATGTTTGCAAGGTTCAACCCTCACAGTATGTAGCTATTTCTGATTCTTTCAATAAGTGGAAAAACTTTTATTTCTGCTTCAAATCCCCCACCCCCGTGCTTGTTGGCAACCGCCCGATGCTTGGCAAAAATCCGTTTTTCTTAGTCAAATTCCCAATAGGCAGTGGTCACATCCCAGCTTTTTTGTTGGTCAACTTCCATATTGTTTGTCATACGGTAGTCCAATCCCCATGTTTTTGGATTATGTATATATATATATATATATAATCCCCAAATCGATCGGGTGAGATTCCCCTGTTCTTGTCAAAACCTGAATCTTTGCTCGGTTAGAACACGTTACAAACCATTTGAACCCCCGTAAAATCCCAGCATTTCTCCATGAGATCCCCACCTTCCTTCGCAAATTTCCACCCCTCCCCAGCGTTCCAAGGCTCAGGCGCCAGCTCCAAGGCCTCGTTTCCCTTCGACGCGCGCTGGCGCGTTTGTCCCCAGGATCTGGAGCGGGCGGTGCGACGTGCGGAGGAGGTGTGGAAGCTGAAGAGCGCCATCCAGGCGCTGGGGGTTGGGGTTTTTGGGTGGGACCTTGGATGAGATTGGGGGGTGAAACGGCAGGTTTCGGAAATGTCAATGGTGGATGGGGGTGCAGTTGGGGTATACTGATAATTTCACCACTGTGGGATCCCCAGAATTATGGTCCTTTTTGCATTGGTAGGTGATTCAGAGGAGCTACCCAAATTGAACCACCAAAAAGTACATCATGACGATATGTCAAAGTGGCCCCTCTATTTGTTCCAAAAGGACACTGTTCAGCATGTTTCACCAAGAAAAATGGTGGATTTCACCAGCAAATACTGACAAAGATGGGGATGTTGGAGATGTTTGGGATGTTGACCAGCATTTGTTGGGAAAGGATGGTGGGCGTTTGGTGGATCTCAGCTACAATAAATGAAAAAATAAACAGGGTCAGCAATGGGGCTGCGAGAAGGCCAGAAAGACTTGTGTGGCTTTGTTTGAAGTTATGGTATCCTAAAATGCCATGAATATGCCATGGTTATCCATGGTTCAGTGGTTCATCATGATTTTCCTGTTTGAAAGAAACATCTTGAGGTGGCCAATCCACGTGGCTTTACCAGGACAGGAGCGACCTGTTTGACCATTGCTGTCGAGCTCTTCTCAAGCGAAGTAGCGAAGACGTCGAAACCACCGAGTTGCTGAAGACGATGGCCCTTGTGGACTGGGATTTTTCGGGGTTGGGAGCCGTCCTCTCTTTTTTTTGATATGCAACCTAGGAGTCGTAAGTGGTTGTAAACCCATGTTTGTAGCTGAGGATATAAGCCATATACACCTGGCTTTTGTTGGATTGTTCTTGGCCACTTGGGATTCCTGGGATGCACGCGCAAATGGGCATCGGGGAGCAAAAATAATGAAAACAAATTAATTAAGTCACTATTTGCCATCAAAATCTGCTAGGACAGGATATATAATGAGTTTCCTGTTTCCATTTGTTTCCATATTTTTTCGGGCTTTAATATCAGATGCCTGGGCTACCGGATGCCGAAACAAGCATGGCTTGGTGGAAATGTGGCAAGACTTGCTGGGAAAAGTGGGTGTAGAACTAACAAACTATTCCTAACTATAAAAAAATTACGTTGAAACAACAGACGACAAAAAAAAAGCAGAATGTTGGTGGTCATGCCAGCCAATACGTGGTGTCTATTCCTGAGTGGTGGGGAGATGAGCCTCGCAACACCGGTGAGTTGAAAGGTCCTTTGAAAGCCAATCTGCACAGGACGAGGCTGATATTGCTGAGGATGTTGACTACAAAGGCCAACTTCAAGCCTTGCTGGCGACTCACAATGACACTGCAGCCATTGAGGATCTTGACTGAGTAGCTGAAGAGTATCCTGCCTCCTGAGAGCAACAAAAAGGGAAGCGTCCAGTGCATGGCAGGTCGACTGGGAATTTAGCCAGATCTTAACAGCTTAACATGAACTTTTTGAAGGGTACATTGCGGAAATTTAACAATGCTATGGAAAATGGATAAATCATCTATGAACGGGCCATTTCATGTAGCTGTGAAATGACCAGAGGGGTATCTGTGAATTGCAATTTGGTAATCGAATTGCCAGATTCTTTTGGTTGCAGAACTCCACAAGGTCATGGAGGTTCTACATAGGTTTGCAGCTTACCCTCCGATCATAAAACACGGATGGCTGAGAACCATTGAGAAAGCATATCTATATATGTGAAGAACAAGCTTTTCAATGCCATGTTTGATTAAACATGTCACTGCCATGTTTGATTGGACGGAGGCAAAATAACATGTATCAGCATATTTCTCTCCGTGTTTTATGATGTTTATCGGAACACCCCCTGCCACTAGTTGGTTTCAAATAGGTGGATTGCTTTCAATCCTACCTACACAAGTAGAATGATGATCCCAACTAATTTTTTCAGATGGGTTGAAACCACAAACCAGTTACTGTATGTTCTTTGTTAAGAAATGAGAAAGCCACCTTGTTGTTTGAAAACAGGGTACACCCAGATCCACTGGAGAATTATGATTGTCGTTCATTTTCCCTAGAAAAAATAGCCACTTGGGGGCATACAAACCACTTTCAGACAAAGCCATATGTCCCATAGTTTAAAGTTCACCCAGTCCTTGGGGGATGGTCATCAATCCAGTTTCAAGGGGACTGAAAAATGCCCAGAAGATGCTTGGATTCACATCAGTCCATTGTATTTTAAAAGTTTATATACCCATTGCATCCCATTATAAGGATTTATATACCCATGTTATATCCGTATGTATGCATAGACATATTATGCATCATATATATACATATAATATACCCATTGTATTCCCATGGAGTGGGATGACACCTATGTCAAGGGAGGATGATCTTGTTCCGGCCGAGGTGTTAACCTTGGAAGACATTGTGGAAGAGATCATTCAAGAGGAGACCATGGGAAGTGGCTCCACCCCTGGGGGAAGTACGCCTCAACTCGTGGGCCGTAAAGCCTGCAAAAAATAGGGTTTAACATGGTGTCACCAGCGTTTCTTGGGAAATTGGCTGAAATGTGTGGAAGAAGTGAATTTTTGGACCATGTGAATTGTTTCCTCTCTGGGGATTTCAGCCACAAGCAGGGATCAAGATTTCGGGTTACCCAGCCAAAACTTCGGGTTCATGAGATTTACTGAGGTAAATATGCAAAAAGACATCGAACATCCAGTGTTCTTTTTTGACCTTTTGTGTAGGAAATGATCAACTGGTGGAGTTTCCATAGTTTATCTTATTTTAGTGTTAACCACAAGATTCAGGGTTAAGCCAGCCAGATGTTGGGTTTTGCCACCTCATGGATAGCATTGGTTGATCCACCAGAAATGCGGAAGATAGACAACAGGCAGAACATTCAACCCAGCTGTGGATGAATGACTGCTTTGTGTTTTAGTTCACCCCAGTTGATCCAGTAGGAAGTAGGCTTGGTCAAATTACAACTGAGGTTTTTCTTCATCTGGACTTGGGATGAACCACCAAGAAGTACTTAGAACATCTTATACTCTCCAGTAAACTAACATAACTATTGAAAATGGCTCACTTCTAGTGGATTTTCCCATTAAAAGTGGCGATTGTCCAGTTCGCTATGTTAGTTTACCAGAGGCTAAGTACTGAGAATGGATGGATGGGAAGAAAGATCCAGATCCGTGGGATCCTTCAGGAGATCGTGGATGAAACGGATGTCTACGTCCCGGGCCTCAGCCGAACCAATGGGATTTAATGGGTAAATCGTCAACAGATAATGAGAACTATGATAACCCATGCTTTATCATTATCAAATAGAATAAATAGACTATTAATGGAACTATAATTAGGCTGTTTTCATCACTGGGTGAATTTAGACACTGGGAACCTCTCTTAATGTTGGAGATCTGGTTACTCTACCATTTTTTCCATGCACAAGTGTGTTCCGCGGTAGCGAGCTGGACTTTGGCACCACTTGGATGAGGTGAACAAAGCCAAGGTTGTGAAGCTGTGGAATATCAGCATCAAGCGAATGCATATCTCAAAGAAGCTGATCGCCAATGGACTCGCGACAGCTTTCCATTGGCAGCAAAATTGGCCTGTTGCGGGTATCGAACAGAATCCTGGTCATATCGCCCCTGTGTGGCACCTTCCTATCGCAGAGGCGGCATTCCTGATGATCCCAGATCCTGGAAGCATGATCTCGCTGTTGCTAATGCCATAACACCAAATTTCCAACGAATGTTCACTGGGTAAAAAGAGAATGCACTGCAAGCTATAGGGAAAGCACCCCAGTTGATGGGCGAATCGCGCAGGTTTGAAACCCGCGAACTTTGAGGCCCAAAATTGGCCCAGATCCTTCGCAGTCCATTCAGCGGTTCTGCGAGTCACCCCAACTCAGCATTTTCTCTTCACAAATGAGATGCTCATGGACATCCAATAATGACCCTGCATGCTTATAAGTGAATAAAAGGTTTAACCATGTTTGACCCTAAGGGTAGTTTGTTCTGGTTCTGACGGCTTCAAGATGTGAACATGTGACCTCATATCCCGCGGTCTAAGCTGGATCCTCCAATGCGGCCCCAAAAAAACTGGGAGGGGCGCAGAATTGATTGCTACTCAGTTGTTTCCCCTCAAGGACCTATTTTTCGGGGGGAAGTTTGAGCAAGTCTCAGTCAAGGGAAAATGTCCGACGAACCCCATTACCATCTGAGGGATTCGCGCTGTCTAAATTGGATGGCTTCGTAGGCGTTTGTAGGCTTTGCCAGATTTTTTGGGATGACCTAAAAGACTTTTAGCACTCAACCATCCACTTTCAGTGGACAATCATCGTGAGTCATAGCCTCTTCTGAATCAGCATGCAGTCCCAGAAGTGGGCGAAGGGAAAATTGAAACCCTTTGATTCATGGGGAAAAACCCATGGCTTCCTGTAAGTGTTCCTTTAGCTCAATCCTTATATTCATAGTTGTTGGTTAAATCCCCCATTGAATCCCCTTAGATTCACAATAAATCCCCTTAAATACCCATGAAATTCCCATTGCCATTTATTGAAAGCGCCCCTCTTCACAGTCTCTCGTCCCGTCCGAGGTGGATGTGGATCGGCGGTTGAAAATCGGCGGCCGAGACACCACCAATTTCAATCTAGGCGGGCAGCAAAAGACGTGATGAGATTAATATAAAATGATTAAACAATATTAACGATAGCTAAGATATGTATATACAAAGAATAATATGCTTGCTAGTGGTTCTATGGTTATTATCTATTTCGATCGTTAGCTGGCTATGATATATCAATGGTTGAGCATACCATTTACATGCAGGTTCTCAGGTGCTTGTACATATACGTTTGACGTGATCAATCATACGAATCATGCGCATATATGTAACACATACATTTGCAGTCATACATACTATACGCTCGCAAAATGTTGTGCATAACGTACCTATGTCTTTCAAAGAAGTATGCAAACGCATGGGCAGGAATGGATGTATCATTGTCCGTGCAAAAACCAACAGCAACAGTACTGGGGTATCAGCTTTGAACAACCTTCTGGTAAAGACTAGCAGTTGGTGGAAGCCATGGCCCTTGGAGTCCGATGATTTTGGTTCAAAATGCTGGCTTTCCAGAAGGCATAATGTTACCCTCTGGTAAACTGACGTAGCTATGGAAAATCACCAGTCTTTATCGATGAATTATCGAACTAAATGGGTCATGGTGCACGGCTACCAGTATCTACCAGTCTGTTAGTTGCTAGTCATTGCCAAAAAAATACTCCGCTGCAGGTCATGATACATGTGTATCCCCCATTTGGTCGAGCGGCAGGTGTGTTCAACCCCATCTGGCGCTCAAGGGGTGACAAGTTGAGCCTCGAAGAGGTGGAGATTTGGGCAACAAGTTGTGCTGCCAGGGGGGTTGACTACCAGAAAAATCGGTTTTTGATAGGGGATGCAATATTAATATAATATGATATAATATCATGACACAATCTTTGATATAATGTGATATGGTCTGATATGATATGACATGATATCATTGATGGATGATGTTTGATGTGTTAAACAAGACACATATTAATTGGCCTACCCGATTGACTTTGGGGAGTATAAGCGAATTCACAAATAACTAGATTACTATTTACCAACAAGATCCAACAAGTATTTCATGGAATCTGATAGAAGGCATTTTTCATGGTTCAGCGACCATCGGTGGGAGGATGAACAATATGTGAAAAACTATTTTGCCGTGAAGTTGCGAACGGCAAGGGTTTTGAAACCCCATACTCTACATACTGGACCCATGTTTCTTGGGATTTTTGCGACAAAAGAGGTCGAAAAACTGGGTGTGAGAAGGTACTAAGACATGGAGATGGAGCTGATTCCACAAATTGATGAGTTTTGTTGCTTCTCCTGACACCTGTGGCACTGTGATGTATCATAGTCCAAAAAGATGGAAGGGTTTCAAGCCCGAACCTGACCCAAATCCGTGGCCTTTATTTGCTTTTCTACTGAACTAGTTGGGCGGTCGGTCCACAGCGCAGCACATCATTCATGTGCGAATGGAGTTTTGACTGGAGCAGTTGCTGCTATCCATTGTTGGGAGTCCATGAACTTCAATCACATGAGCCCATGGCTTGAATGTCTGGCCCAATGGATACCAAGTGCTTCGAATTTCAAGACTGTTTGGAACACAGCACGACGCCCCCTGTTTACGTAGATGTTTCATGATGTTTCATAGTTTCTCCAAACATCTTGTGGGTCAATCGTAGCAAATCGTGGAGATTGAACACCCAATCCCTTGCATCCTCACCCTGCAGTCAGCCTCCGCTCGCCTTTGACCCATGCCATCCAGGTGAATGCGATTTCTGCGCACCTCATGCGTACAGCCTTTGCAGCAGGCAGCGCGGCTATTGGACGACCATGGCTTCCCAAAAAGGGGTCCCAATATCTCCCTACTTGAAACTACTAGCGCTTGGAATGCGAAAAAGTGTAGACATCAATGTTAAGATATCTAATCTCATTTGGTTCAAAGGTTCCAGATATCCTACATCAAATTAAGATTCGAGATATCTGATGAAATCCCAACATTGGGCTCACAGAGGAACAAGGGTTGCCACGCCGTTCCGTTTGTCGAGGACTCTGATGCCAAATTGTCCGGCTGTTTGCGGTGAACATGTGCAATGGGAACGGCTGCCTCTTAATGTCATTCTTGGAGGTATAATTTCATCAGATGATATCAGATGCCAGACATATGCCAGAGATGTGTAGAAGGAGACTGTGGACAAATGACCGGTCCCAACAAAAGCCTGACAGGGTTGCGAGTTTCTCTTCGGAAAGGGTGCTGGCACAATGTGGCCTGAGATTTGACAGATATAACATATCATCCATTTTCACCCAGACACAATTCTTCTGGAACACCTGAGATGACAAGAAAAAAGCATCACCCAGACATCATCTTTGAAAGGATCCTAGAATTGGATGATGGGGAATTCTACAGGAAACCCAAAAGAATGTGGTCATAGAAACCATGGTGTCCGGTAGATTTTACCTCAAACCGATCCACAAGAACTGTTAGTTCTGCAAACATTTGCCATACCCTCTGGATCCCTCTGGTACTTTAACATAGCTCATCATAGCTATTGAAAATGGCCATTTAGTTCGTTGATTTACCTTTCAAAAATGGTGATTTTCCAGTTTGCTTTTTGTATCTTTACCAGAGGGTGCATTAAAATTCCGCTGCAGCAACTCCTTACAGCCGCGACCGTCCCTCAGCCGGCCTCATCCAGGCAACGGCTGTGCCTTGCAATATGAGACGATCACCTGGTTGGTGGGTGAAGCAGATGTGGCCCAGCTGCAACGTGACCGTGGGTCAAACATGGCAATGAAATCCGGAGTGCTAATGGAGATTGGAAAGGGGAAAACGATCTATAAATTTTGGATTTTCAATGATTTTCATGAATTTTCCATTGCCATGTTCGATTGCCGGAGGGTACTGGAAAATGAAATGATTTCGATTTCAAACCAGTAAAAATCACAGCTCTGGTGGATGTTTGCCCGGGTGTGAATGGGAAAGATGTATCATTACCAACGGGTAATGGATGTGCAATACACCAATTTCCCCAATATCTAAAATTGGACATGGGATGCTGTGGTGTATTTTCGATGGGAGATTATTGTTTGTAAAAATGCTATGAATTGATATGTGCATGCCCATAAAAATGGATATATCATGATATATCAATCCATGAAATCACCATGAAAACACAATTCTAGCGTTTTGGTGAGTTACTCTCTGGTAATGTGGAATAGCTATGGAAAATCACCTTTTTTTATCGGTAAATCATCCATAAATGGGCCATCTATGGTTATTTTCTACCAAAGTCAGTTCTACAATGTTCTAATCCCACGATTATTCCTATTACACAACACAAAACCATATCAAACTACCATGAAACCTCCATTAGTGTCAAACCAGGATAAATAAACCCCTAGGCTGCTTAATTGGGTGGAGGGACCTTCAAGTATCAGATTATCACTATTTGGGGGCCATCCCCCTAATCAATAAACCACGGTTATTACCCAGTATTAGCCCATTATTAGCCCATTATTATCTATTGTTATCCCATTCTTACAGCATCTTACACCTATTGAACCACATAAAACCATATCAAACCACCATGAAACCTCCATGAATTATCCATGTGCACTTCCTGGAAAAAAGGGATCAGATCCCGGCACAACTGGGGCGTTGTTTTACACATCGCAGGTGCAGAACCTGAGCCGGAATGCCCCCGCGGGATTGGATCCATGCGACACGGATTGGCCTCTTGGATACCAATGGGACGGGGAAAAGATGGTGACTTCACCAAGGAAAATGGGGTTATATTATATATATATATGTATGTATGGTATAATATGGTAATTTAACATAGCTATTGAAAATGGCCATAGAAATAATGGATTTTCCCACATTAAACATGGTGATTTAACATAGCTATGTTAGTTTATTAATACCAGAGGGTAACCAAGGAAAATGGGGTTATATTATGGTATAATGGGCATACAATGGGGGTTACCATGGGAGTCTGGATGAAATTTGATGATGACCTCACGAGGTGACGGAATCAGGGAATCATCCCCAAATGGCCGCAAGTTTGCCCAGGAATATGGGGAAGATCCAAAGAAATCCATAGAGAACGTACAAAATTTATGGGAAAATCAACGAAAATAAGGTACGTAACCAATACACAAGTGGTTTTTCGGCTTCAACGAACTAGACAGCTTTTCCCATGTTTGGGACTATGATCCAACGGCCTGAGTTGCCAGTAGTGGTCCAAATGAATCCAACAGATTCAAGGCGGAGCACATCCCATTGCATTCCCAGTACATTGTATGATTCCCATTAAATATACTAAATGATATTAAATGCCAATTAAATCCCTTTAAAGTCCCACTAGATGCCGTTAAATTCCCATCAAGTTCCTATGAAATTCCCATTCAAGTCCAATTCAATCCCACTATATAGATTCCATTCAATTCCCATTAAATTCCCTTATCTTATGTTCCGTTCAAATTTTCCGGGCCCAACAAATTAGATCCTCCTCCTCTACCGAGGATCTACCGTCGCGGGCAAGCGTCCAGCCGATGCACTCTGGTGTTGCAAGGCGCACTTTGTGGACAGAAGTTGGGCCACTTTGCTTTTTTTTTTATTATAATGGTTGATTATTGTTGATAATATGGTAATATATGCTAATATATGCTAATATATGGTAATATGTGGTAATATATATGGTAATATGGTGATTAGTAATGGTGATGACTGATGATAATTTTCATTACCCTTAGGTAATCAAACATGGCAATGGAAAATCGATGATTTTCCCGTTAACACCTCCATTTAAATTGGGATTTCCAAGCTAGCCACGTTTGATTACTGGATGGTATAGGATGGCAAAAAAAAGAGGAATAAGATCACAACTACAGTATTTAGTGGTTAGGAGGGAGCGATGAGCTGAGCTAGAGACATCCATGTTCCCAGCCATGGGGAGCCAAGGAGCTACCAGTAGACTTTCCCTATATATATATATATATATATGATCGATAAGCAAGAAACATGGTGTCATCAACAAAGATGGGGGTTGAAGCAACAAGAATTCGCTTGTGAAAATGACCAAATGTGTGGTTTAAGCACAAAAAGCTCGGGATTTCATCAACAATGCTGAGCAGCTATATGTTTCCAACGTACTTCACCATGGAGGCTAAGAAGGTGCGTGGCCTCACCAGAGCTCAGATTTGACTACTCCAATGCGCATAGAGCCGGGCTCTATGGCCTGACACGCGTGGCTATTCGATGAGTGGAGGCGAAATGGAGAAAGCTGTGAGATGCTCAAAGCTGACATGCAAGAAAAACGCCTCAAATCTATCCAGAAAAAGGGCAATATTGCTATTCTTTGTGGGAGTCAGCGAGCGGCCATTCTGGTAAAGCTGTTAAAGTACGAAGAATCTCAGCGGGCCCGAGATACTGACGAGCAACGTCTTTCACAAGGCTGAATCAGGATTGGCTCCCAAAATGTCTATGGCCTGTCGATTTCAATTGAGCAGTGCTCAATTGAAATCCTGTTGGTTGATGATTATAGCGGATTATACTACCCAACATGGGATGATTATTGGGGATGATAATGGGATTATAATGGGACTATACTACCCAATATATTGGGGATTATAATGAGATTATAATAATCCAATAGGGAAATTCTAAATTGATTTTCGGTGACAAGTGACATCAATTGCGTATCATACATCGTACCGCAATGGCACCTTGGCAGCAAACCGACCAACTTCCAGGAAATCATCCTGCGAAAGAGAGTTGCGGAACATGTTCGATATGGAAAATCCACCAGGTGCAGAGCATGCCCCGGGATTTCCTCATGGATTTTCCATATCTATATTGCGATTTATTAAGTATATATAGATCCAGAATATTATCACATAATTTGATATAATTAGTATGGTATACTTAATGGATCTTAATGGAATACCCGGGATACCAGTTGAATTGCCATGGTATATCCCGCTTCTTCGTGATGATTCGATTTCATTAGGGCGATCCCGCGCAGGTCGTTTGGGAGCCATCGTGGGACACGAGTCCTTCAAAACCGAGAATGGAGCGCAACTCTGGCGGCGAAACGCTGCTGGTGTTGTGTCCCGAGATGGGGTATTCAACCATTAAACCATGTGTCAATGGATTGGTTCATGGGAAAATTTACAGGAAACCATGGATTTTCCCATGAAATATAGGGTTTTCCTGTAAATTTTCCCATAAACCAATCCAGTGAATTAAACCATGTGGATTTAGTGGGTGAAGTAAGGGTGAAGTATGAAAATTGCTGGATAGGACCATGAAAAAGGGTGACTTAACCATCAACATTTGGATTTAAGCATACATGGTGGTGTAATGGGATATCATGAGAGTATGCCAGAATCCAAATATATAAGATCATACGATCAATGATGTCCGACCTCTTTTCCACCCTTTGTCCAATTTTGGGGCAATGATGTAGAGGAAAAAGAGCTTTTTTTTAAGGGACATGGCGTGACCTTTGGACTCTCCCACGGTCTCCCTGGTTGCGCCCTTGGGCGGCCAAGCCCCATAAAATGACGGGGGAAAGAGGGAAGCTATGAATTTGATTGCCTGGAATCAGGTGATTTTGGATGAGAAATTGTCCAGGTAAATGCGCTAAACCCATAGAAAATCTGCATGGTTTACACTTATATACACTAATTATACCACCCATTTATGGTGAAAGTGAGGGCGGTTTGTTTTGTTGGGTTAACCACATGCACATCATTGCACATCCATCTTTGCTGGAAATCAGTTTGGCCATGTTTAGTAGTAGAAATACCGCCAAGCGAAATCTCTGTTAGTATTGGATCTATATTCATGTTTGGTTCCCAAATTGTGGTATTTGCATGTTAGATGCCATTATATGCCACTGTAGCAGCCAATTAGATCTGTGGCACATTCTGCCGAGGTTTTCGTTGCTTGCAAGGCAGGTGTGCGATGATCTCTTGAGCATGCGGATTGTAACCCATAGCATGGCACACTAAACCTATCAATCATACACCCTAATGTCTTAGGATTATCACATTGCTTTTTGATATGTTTTGACATTGCGACCAAGCTTTTCGACCGCTGCGTATGATGCCGAGCTGACTCAGTTTGGAGCCCGGGTGGCTCAATCATCAGAAAACGAATGGTGAACATCTCAATGGGATTTGGGTGCCTGATCTGGTGAGGGGTTTCGGATATTTGTTGTGTTTCAACCATGCTTGGGATGACTGGTTGAGATGATTAATATGTTTTGGGATAGGTTAAAACCACCAGTGAGTGATGTACTCTTTTGTCAAATTCTATGGTAAAATCAAGATCCCATCATCAAAAAATCGTGCCATCGACAGGGATGCCTTGCTGCCGGAACCGTTCAAGCCTGATTTCGACGCCTTTTTGAGCACACCAAAGGCGTCTTTGGCTGCTGGCTGGGCTGTTTGATGACTGAGATTGGGGTTATGCCACATTTCTTGCCCTTTGAAATGGACAGGATCCAGGCGCAAGATGGAAGACTCTTTGGGGAAGTTTTCTGGAAGACTATCAGGGTGTTACTGTCTTGATTCTACACGTAAATGCTTGGTAGTTATTCTATTTCGCTTGGGATGGTTGTTCTGCGGTGTGATAACTTTTTACTGCTTTCATATGATGAAATACTCGGTTGGATGTGCAGGGTGTTCTCGTGCAATGTATTCTCCTTCTTGCAATTGCACATTATGTCGGTGTTATGGCTTACCCTGACCGCACATAGAGAATAGTAGTCATGGTTTGCATGTCCCTGATGCCTGCGCTGCTCCAAACTCCAAAAAAGTTCTTTGTTTCCGGCATTCACTGTACTAGCAAGTCAATGCCATGTGTTCGGTATATTTTCGTGACAATGGGAGAGTCCCATCGATTTGAATTATATCATTGAAGGGCATCCCACTCACATTATAACAATAAATATTAAAAGGGTTGGGATGTTGGTTTCTCAAATTTGGTGGAGAACATTGTATGATTGAAGGGTATCCCATCCACCTTCGTTTGCAGGTGCGCATTCTGTCGATCAAAAAGGAGCTCTTCCAGAGAGCCAAGGCCAAGGGCCTTGGGAAGATTTGGAGGTAAAAACCTGGATAAAACCGTGGTAAACCCTTGGCAAAACCTAAGAAAACTTGGGAAAACCTTGGTAACCGCCTTGGTAAAATCCCTGGTAAAACCATGGTAGAACCACAAAAAATAGCAGTTTGACATGCTCCAACCAACGAAAGATGGTGAATTTACCACGAAAAATTGACGGGTTGACCAATTTCATGGGCATTATTGGGCATTGAAACCACCCCATCAGAAATATAAGATAATATAAGCGTTTTTTCTATCGGGATATACGTATCGACCAGCTATGATCTCATTTTTCTGCTAGGTATCTAAGATTATCTCAGGTTCGCAATTTGTTTGGGCGATCAAGAATTCCCAACGGCTGCTTCAGGGGGATTTAGCAACCAGACACGGATTTTCGAGGGTGGGTCATCCCACCTGGTCGGGATGAAATGCTGTTCCCCATCAACCCGCCGGCTCCACCCATGCCCATTCTGATGCCATGGAAAACTGGGCGTAGAAGGAAATCTCTCATGATTTGGATGATTTGGCCATTGTTTGGCGGTTTGAAATCCAATGATGTTCAAACATTCTCGCTGCTCAGGAGGGTTGACAGCACCACTTAGATCAAAATTTGGAAGCATGAGCGAGCAACGGCGTACGGATGCCAACTATGCTATACTATACTATAGTGGTGGGCAAAGTGTTTTCACCTTATTATGTTCTCAATCACAATGGAGGGCACATGAGCAATACTTGGTGGACACACCAGGAGCCCATTGCCGCTGGTTGAAGCACCCTTCCCTTGAAAGAGATGCTGTCTCAAAACAAAGTTGCCTTTTGTTATTTCTGGAAACAAACATGGGGCTCAACACGACTGATGTGTGCTTAGCCCACCAAAATAGGGGATACCGGGATATACAAGGATACCCTTTGAGAATCCAATCTGGAATTGAACTATCACAAGTTTCAATAGGAAAAAAAACCGTTGCAAATGGTAAATGTTAATCTGTGGTCATATTTCGTTATTTGATTGCCGGAGGGTCCCCAGGACATCAAGTCTTGGTCCATGAAGGCCTTTGAAAACATGTTCTGTGCGTGGTCACACTCCCTTCATGAGGATTTGTCATTGAGGATAGGAGTTCACCCATCGTTTTGGCAACAAATCCCAACCAGCACGAGAGTCGGCAAGTCCACTGTTTTTTCTTCGGTGGTCGCCGACCCTTTTACCGGTGCTTACTTGGGTACACGGGTACATGGCTGTTTGTGAAAAAAACAGGGGCGGGGTGGCAAGATTTGATGATTGACTATCATTTCCCGAGAGATTGCCATTTTGGGGCATGACTGTGATCCATGGTTGGAACATGACTTAAGACTCGTTCCACAGGAATTGGATGGTTCAATACCTGCTGACCCTTTTTTTTATGGATTTCTTCGCACCTCGTTTTCGATTCAAGCCCAGACGGGACGTCCCTTTGCCGTTTCTAGCTACATTTAAGGTTGTCTCAAGATTTGGAGCCCAAAAACCCGACAGCTTAGCATCATTTTCCTAGTGAAATTATATACATGAAATTACCATAATTAGGTCCCCCATTTTCAGACAGACCCAGGTATCATATCAAGTTGGGTATAGAATATCCCACTAATTAATCTGCATTAAATCGACGTCTTGTGATTAAGCCACCATTTTTCAGTCAAACCCACTGGAGTTCAGCCAGGAATTGGACAAAGATCCAGAAATGTTGGAACAGGCGAAGAAGACTCAGGCAAGCAATTTCCTGGTGAAGATTTGCCACCAGGGTCTTACCGATTTACATTGAAGGTGATCTGTTATTTTCCCATCTGTAAATTCACTATTAGGGGAATCCACAAGGGATGCTTTTTTTGAACAATCTTCAGCAAATATGAGTCCTGTTCAGAACGAGGAAGTTCATCCCAGCAGTGGTGCAGTTTTGTGGTGCAGACGATGGTTCTGTGGCTGGGTTTCTTCACAAAAGAAGGACCATAGAATACCATAGATCAAGTTTTTTTTGCTCCCAGAAAGGTCCGTTAAGTCCAAGGTTAAGGTCTCCATTTGGGTTTGTCCGGAAATATGGTACCTCTAATTCCAATGGATTGTCATCAATTTCCGTATGAAAATGGCTGTTTGTGGGTATCCCCTACTTTCAGACAGGTCCCCATTTGTGCCCAGGTGCTTGCAGTGAGTGTCACCAGGAAGCGTTGGACGTACGGCTGCAGCCTCAGTGGGAAGAACTTGCATAACATATCACAACTAATGTTACCCTCTGGTAAACTAACACAACTATGGAAAATCACCATTTTCTGTGGGAAGATCCACTATTTCTATGGCCATTTTCAATAGCCAACTGTTAGTTTACCATATGGATTGATGGTTGGAACCTCACCCATCGATGGTAAATTTGGGTCAATGTTCTGAGTAAAGAGCCGAGCCACCTCACTGCGACCGAGCCCTGGAATCATGGCTAGTCAGGGGTAAGTATCCCCAAATGGCCGCAAGTTTCAGGTTAGTGAAGTATCATAATTTACCCAGATAGAACCATTGAATATCACCGTGTTTTTCAAACAGAAAACTTTGTAAGACTGAATGGGCCTTCTATACTTAGCAACCCGTAGACTAACAGGATGGATCATGTTTCGGAATTTGGGTTGTTCCCCCAACGCCAAAGTGACCGATTTACCTGTCCCGAGCTTCAAGGGGTTGCTACCTGTTGTGTTTGTTGTTGTTGATGATGTTCGTACTGGTTGGCATGCCCAGTTCATAACATCCGATGTTACCATTTCAAGGCTGAGATTTCTTACTGGGGTTGCCACACTGCCCACACTGTTCACCTTATTCTCCGGCGTGGGTCTACTTAGCGGGCTAGCAACCACCCCGCCAAATTGGTGGTACTTTGAATTGTATCAACATGGAACTGTGCGGCATCAACAGCTACAGCTACGAGCCACACATCCCCGCATGACATATCCCCCCTTTTATTGGTAGGTAAGTTAGACAGTTAAATCCCCATGTTGTGCTTACATCACTAATTTTGAGCCATACCCACATGTTAGTTGCATCCCCATTATTTGGTAATACCCCTATATTGATGTATTGTCTATTCATACGTACCTAAGTTACATGTACATATATATATATATAGTGTGTATGTATTGTATTTATATATATATTGTATGTATGTAGTAAATATATATATAGTATTTATATATGTAGTATATTTATGTATATAGTATATATATATATTGTATGTATGTAGTATTTATATATTCATGTATGTAGTATATATATAGTGTATGTATATAGTATTTATATATGTCTTGCAACCCAGAAAAAGGTTGCATCAAATATCCTACCAAATTAAAGGCAACTTTGGTAAGCTACTTTTCTATGTGTTTCGGTATTGCTATTTATCTATCTATCTACGTAGCTACCTATTGATATACATAATCATCCTGAAGTAAATAGAATATGGGATTTTCAAGAATACTTCCATTTTCATGAAATCTCCGCATTCTATCTACATCTATCTACTCCTGGATTACCATACAGCTATATATATATATGTATATGTATTTGTTATTCCATATGGTCAGCCAGTCCAAAACCGTGGCAGGTGGACGAGACGGTCCTGAGGCTCGTGTTGGGACTTGGTCCGGTGATCATAATTTATCACGCCATTTGAGGAAACCAACAAAAAACCATAGGAAAACCATAGGAAAATGATGATTCAACCAGCAAGTTCATGGGGAATTTATGGGATTTATAGCTGATTTATGTTTGCTAGATTGGTGAACATAACTCCAATCACTGGGGTTTATGAGGCATATCGAACTAGTTAATGGGGTTATAAACCACCAAACGTAACTGTGGGGGCACCATCACCATCTTGTAAGCAATTAGAAAAAGTAGGACTGCAATTGGACGAGAGCCAGCGAACATTCAGGATGTTACAAGAAAGGAAAGTTTTAAGCAGGCAAATTTGGGAACTTAATCCACAAAATTGGATGATAACCATCAAAAGCTTACGGATTTGGAAGAAGAATTATGATTGTAAAGGCAAAATCAATCCAAGACTGGTGATTTAATTGCAAAGATTGGGGTTTGTCCGCTGGCAAAGATGTCAATCAATGGGTTTCAATTCTGGAATCTGGATGAGATAGCGATCTCAGGGTCGCACCCAGAAAGATCGAAAGATAAAATCCCACTAACATCGTGATAAGTTACTTTTCTGTTTGTTTGGAGTTACTATAAACAAATCAAGTTTAGAATTTATCATACTCTCCAGTCACCTATATGACAGTTTGCGAACGGGAAAATCACCATGTCTCAAAAATGCTCAAAACGGTAAGTCATCGAACGGGCCATGGCTTCCGTAGGACAGTGCAACAATTCCCAAAGGGTATTTTCTCATTCCCATCCAGACTCCATTGATTGATATTCTCGTGACATCCCATGACCCTCCTGTAAACATACAAAAAAATGTGGAAAACCTTCCATGAAGTAGGTCATTTTCCGAACAGATTCCCCGTGGGTTTTCCACAGCTTTTTGTACTCGTATGTCTACCTGGGCCCCGCTTAGATGGGCATTGGTTTGTTAGTCAACTACTTCGCAACTGGATTATCATTGGGATTTTTCGTGGTTTATCATTGGAATGGTCATCATATGATAGTAATGGATAATCCAGTTACAAACTATCATATGGATTAAGGGGGGGAATCCTCCAATAGTCATACTCTAATACTTCAATGGTACCCCCCAATTCAACAGCCTAGGGGTTTATGAATCCAGGGTTGACATTTTCCAGTGACTCACCAGGACTCCGGCTCGCCCCGCGACCTCATGTCTCCGACCTTGTCCTCCAAACGGTGGGGGCCTTTAAGGGAAGCTCAAAGCTTTGGAGTGATGGGTTCTGATGGGGGGGGTATACTACCATCATTTGTCATCATTTACCCTTTGGTAACCTAACATAACTATGGAAAATCACCATGTTTAATGGGGAAATCCACTATAAATAGCCATTTTCAATAGCTATGTTAGTTTACCAGAGGGTATAAGGATTTCAACAAATTGATGGATTGTCGTTGGTTGATGATTTTTTCGGGTTCTATACCCGTCGTTATTATCATATAATCCATGAGCTGGGAATCCCGATCAGCCAACCAGTATAGAGGGACGATGGGATGGCATGTGGACCCTGTGGAGGAACTTCCGGATTCTGATATTTCACACCTTTCGGCTGACAGTCTTTGTGGGAAGGGTCAGTGTAGGGCCCACGTATGCACATGCCTTCATGTCATATAACATAAATGCGCGCAGACGCAAAATACAGTCACATTCATGTGTGCTACTTAGATGGGCCATGGCGTTAGCTACACGGTTAGTAACTGGGTGAAAAATACCACACAAACTTGTGAAAATTCCCAATTATCATCCATTTACGAACTAGTTAACCAACAAATCAATGCCCATCTAAGTTGACCATTCTAATGTTGGTGAGCATATGTGAGCATGAAATAGCCTGCCATCGATCCTAGTGGCGTGGAGAACCTCGATCACAACAATAGAAGAATTCACCAGTTGGAGTGGCTTTTAAACATCTTGCTGCTTTTTGAAAAATGGGGGAACCTTAATTCCAATGGATTCCCAACCTTTCTCCCATGATTGTCCCATGAAAGATGCCATCTTGAGCAGAAAGAATCACCATTTTGGTACACCTGGGCACCGCAGGCGCCCATCGGCTTTCTTATTAATACCATTTTGGTCATCTATTGATGGCTGAGTATACTGTACTGTACCAGAGGTAATTATATATATAAATATGTGTGTGTGATATATATATATATATATATTATAAGCAATCTATGTCTGTATAGCATAACTATATTAATTATATATATAATATATAATATATATATATAACATATGTACATGTATAATATATATCCCGTGTCTCATCATTAAGAACTGCTGTTTTTTGTTCAATCCCTCTTTGTAGTGGTGATATTTGCACTCAGTGTTACTGTAGCTATTGAAATCTATTCGAAAACTGCTTATTTTTCTCACATGGACACACATTTCAGATCATCATGTTGGTATCTGACTAATTCCAACTCTTGTTGCTTCCATGCGCATGTTGCCCATGCTGTCACAAAGAAGGGAACGGGACTGCGAAAGGAACACTGGCAGCAGTCATATAAACGCCAGTTCAAACCTTGCTTTAGCACGTGCCTGGTCAATTTGTTTGGGCGGGTATCTTGAATTATCTATAATGAGGAAGTAAAGCAAGTGGTTTTGAAACATCATTGTTAGTACTCCGAATGTATCATGATACATATATATATATATGTACATGTGTGTGTGTGTTTGCATACTGCATGTAGGTATGACTGTACTACATATATACATATAAATGCATATCTCATCATATCCACATCCTTACAATCATATTCACTCAGATAAATCATTATGACCTCACGTCGCGAAGTCACTGGAATGACGGTTTGTAAGGTAGTTACGCAACTGAATCCAAAATGACCGAACTTTTAAGCTTAGTGATGTTATCATTCAATGTATCCAGAAATGACACCATTATAATGTGATCAATCGTCATAATAGATGTTTCATGTATCATTAGTATCCATAGATCATGATATTTACCATGTGATTCGGCAGCTTGGACCTTGCTGTCTAGGCCATCACAGAGGAGCATCTGGGGCGACCGCAGCTCTCTGTGAGCGCCAGCGGAGGAGCAACAGTTGCATGGTGCTTTTGACGAAGGATTTCACCAACAAAAACTTGGATTTAACCAACAAAGATTGGGATTCAAGGAAAAAAATTGGGATTTAACCAATGAAAGTTGCGAGTTTACCTAATGTAACCCACAAAAAAATGGGATTTGGCCATGAAGAATAGGGGTCTAACCAGCAAAAACGCGGGTTTAGCATGCACAAATGGTGGTTAGACCAAGCAGAATGCCGATTCAATCATGAACGAACCAGTCCAAACAGTGGATACATACCTGTGAATCGAATATGGGGAGTTGTTACCACCACACTCGCCAGCAACCAGCATTTGGAAAGCCCTTCAGCGATGATTGGGGATGGTTGCGACCTTGAGCAGTTCAGGTCCACTTCAAAGCACAGCATGGAAAACCGGGATAGCATATGCAGTTCTTAAGACCAGTTTCCATAGCAAACTCTTAGTTATTACCACAGGGTACCCTAATTGGATGCTCATTATTTGGTGTCATCTCCATACTGCAAAAATGTCGCAAGGAGAGCACGGCGCCATCCCCCTGCCGTGAGGGTGGTCCTGCGACACACCTAGAAACAGCTTTCAGCTGTTGAGAATTCTAGCCGGACAGCTGGCTTCCATTCCAGGAACTGTGTGTGATGGTTACGGATCCAAATACTTCAAAATCCCTGAATTTCTTGACTTTGATACTGAAGATAGTTCAGATAGTTGTTGCTGATGGATGTTGATCATAAAAAACAAGCACTGGTGGATGAAGATGGTGGTCACTAAAGCCAGCTTCTAGCATTTAGGTACGGCTCAAAATCAGTGACACCCCCATTCGTCGGATAGGCAAATATGAAAATTTACATAAATTGACCTATTTCTGGAGAATTATTGGTGCCACGCCCCATTTTTGAGCCATGGCCATGGCTTTTGATGCTAATGGTCAGCCAGGACCCTGGCGATTGTCATCAGGTCATGCCTTGTTGACAGTTTTTAGCCTGTTGTTTTTTGACAGTGGGCTTGGCGAGCTTAACATTGACAGCATATCAAATACATTTGAGATTATGAGTGTGTCAAAAAACGAGGTATACCCCAAAAAATGCAAGTTTAATGGGGATAATCAAAGCATGATTAACCAGTGGATGTCAGGGTACCATATTTTAGGCAAACCCAGAATTTCCTAGAAATCACGACCAAGCTTGCCAGAAGTTTCAACGTCAAACTTTGCCCGGCACATGCTGAAAGCTGCAAAAGACCGATGAGTTTGGCGAGTAGCCTGTTCTTACCCGAGTGATACAGACACATTGACCAACTGGTGATTGATGGTGATTGACAATGTTGGAATGTCGGAGTTGTTGATTGGTTGGGTTTTGCCCCTCCCAGTTTTGGATGGTGCTTAAATTTGTATCTTTTTATTTTTTGCTTCAAGGTGAGCTAATCACTGCTTGGTTGGGTTTCAAGAGTCAGTGCCCTTGTTCTTGGACCTATGGTGGAGTCGTGACGTCTCAGCCTCAAGCTTGGAAGATCATGCAATGTGCGATGTCGAATGATGATTTCTTGGGGAAAGTATCCCAAAATGGCCTTCATTCAGATTCATACTTCATGATGAGTTATATATGTAAATTGTCCAAAGATCATCCAGGAATCAACGGCCAACGGCGCCAAACATGAGCATATGCTGATACATCGAGATGTTGATATACAGTAGGTAGATGTACGTCGAATTACGTAGATGTTGATATACAGATTCTTTTGGACTGCTGATTGCTGGCACGGAACTTCAGAAATCCCCGCCATGGGCAACGTCATTGCCTCGGGCTTTGTGTGAACTGGGCAATGGAAGTCTCTTGCAGCTTGTGAAAGACAACCAGCTGCAAAATGCCGTGTAGTCTACTAATCCTTTTCATATAGAGGTTTGAAAAAATGAGGGGGGAGGTACCCCTAAATCATCAATTTTACTAGGATTTTCCATGATTTTCGCTGATAAACCATCCACTTTGGGATATCCCCCATCTATGGAACCCCCCATATGTTTGCTCCGAGGTCGCCTCCGGTTGCTGGCCACACAGCGACGCGCGAGAGGAGTGTGACACCGATGAAGGCACGGGCAGGGCTGACGGGACGTAGAAATGGAGGTGTCCTAAAGTAGGACCAATTAGGGGTACCCCGAATCATCTATGGAGGAAATTTGATGAAATAAACCCATCCTGAAATTGAGGTGCTCCAATTTCAGGAAGCCTCCAAATGGATTTTAGTGATTTAATATTGGGTTCACCATTTTTGGCGATTTTGTGTAGTCATCAACATATCGAAATAGAAGTGGATAGAATTGATAAATGATGCTTGATGATTAGGGATTATACTAACCAAGGTATTGGGGAAAATCGGAATGTCACAATCCATTAGTGGAATGGATTGTGGGGTTCTTTTCACGAGGAAATCCCAATGACTCACTTTAGCCTTGGTTTACTGTAGTTCTGGATTATCACTACTATGGGTGGTAAAATGAGTCATCTGACTCTCAGGGTGCTGTTTTTTTCTTGGGTGATGCTGTGTGATGAGACCCTTGCAACGCACAAATGCGTTGCATGATGTGCATGATGCACAGCCGGGTGTAAACTCGGCTATCGATAATATTTGCGCGTGTTATACTTTCACAAGCTGTACTTTGCGTCACAGGAAGCTCCTGACAAAAACCATGAAAAACAATCATTCCCGCTTATCCTCATGACATCCCCATTAAAAGAGAAAAACATATATAAAACAAAAAAAATGCTTTCATACCCCATGTTTGCTGCTCAAATCCCCCATTTCTAAGATATCCCAAGATATCCCAAGTAGTCGAGTGGTCGCACGTTCGCAGGTGCTTCCAACAAAGTGGAGCTGGCTGCCTCACTGTCTCCTGGTCTACTAGGAACGAAATTTGGGATCTGAAATGGTGCAGAAAACTTGTAATGGGTACATATGGGGACTTCATGGGGGTTTTTGTTGATGTATGTTGATTTGTTTGGAGTTGTGTATATATATGATACATACATACATACACACACATATATATATATATGTATGTATGATGCTATGATTTAAGGATTAGAGGCTGGGATTTGCATAAGGACATAGTAATAGTGATCTTGATTCACTTCCGGGATTTCACCAACTTGATCTGATATTTGGGTGTGTGCAAATGGCTACAGTATCTCAAGAGGAAAATTTACGATACATAACACTCCTGGATTTTGGACTACCCTACGTTCAGTCAAACCCATCTCAGATTGAGTGGTTGCATGATAGGTAATCCTCAAACAGATGCCCTGTTGACAGGTGGTAGAAAAACTTAATGTTGCAGGTTGTCCACAGCCGTTCGGCGAATTTAGGGCTCGCAGTTTGGAAAAACATGAAAACATGATCTTTGTTCGTTTGTTGAGCCGTTGGACCACGGCTCATAGTTCAGTGAAAGAGTTCACCCGACCACTGCCCGTCCAGCATCGACAAAGAAACACGTTACGACGTTGGTGGGCACGCAGAAACGGTGGATCGCAGTTGGGGTTGAAAGCTTACCTAGCCAAAAAAAATTGCTGAAAGATCCACTGACGAGAGGCCAACCAGTCCCTTTTGTTGGTGCATTTGCCCGGAGTTGGCTGCTGCTTCGGGACTTTATGAAGTTTCTTTCATCTTTTGTTTCACCTCAAAATTTGCAAACATGGAACCAAACATCATAATTATAGAGAGAGAAAGGTACGATAGGTAATATCGCTTTCAAGGTGGGTTTCTGAAAGAATCGGGTCTAGGGCACAGATCCATTCTTCAACCAGCGTATTCGGATCCCAATTAGAGTCGTGGCACATTTTTTAACAGACCCATGTACATTCTATATGATCTATATGTGTGTGTGTGTGATTTAGGTTGGCATTCTTAGCCCAATCCAAGAGCACTGTGACCAGGGTTGCGGGAAAACTTGAGGGAGGCATGGGAAAACATATGCACACAGCTCAGAAAACAGTTTGTGTCTCTTCAGACTGGTTTGTTTGCTCCTTCTCTGCTTGATTATGTTTTTTCTTGTGTTTTACCTTTGCTTTCTTTGACAGATGTTGTCGTTTTTTCTAACAAAATGTGTGATATGTGAAATCTATGCCTAAGGCAGCATATGTGCACCACATTCTTAAGATGGGATTGGGATAGTTGGGATATGTTTACACTTGTGTAACACTGTGTAACATGTGTGAGCCATACGCACAACATTTGTAATACATATGTATGACCTCTACTGACATATGAGATTATGGTGGAAATATCATCTCTGTATAGCATCCTGGAAATACAGCTCTATCTTTTGGGGGTTGCTAGATTATGTACTAGACTATATAGACACATGTTGTTGACCAATCTTACACATGCTGCCACTGGCATGCTTTGTCAGTGGGCATGCATGTCCGAGAGCTTGGTTTCAGGTTTCTCATGGTTTCTCCTTCACAATGGTTTTGACAAATTAGCTATCTACCACAAGGTGAACTGCGATTGTTTCTCTCCTCAGTGTGCAAACCAATTAGCGAACCCACATGCGTTCCCTTTGTTTCTCCACAGGTTGGTAGATGTCCGTTTTGGAGCTTTTGAACATCAGTTTCAAGTATCTGTTGGAGACTATGTCCCCAGTAGTTGGGTGATATATGTATATATTATACATATGTGTATATATATTTGTTTGAACATATTGTATATCATATATATATAGAGAGATGTTCCATGATTATCCCCACGAAGATCCTCATGTTTGAGTGATTCAACTCTCATATCCCATAAAACATACCCACCCTTGACATGTTCCACTTCCATTCTGAGGCTTTTCACCCTCCCTGGACTCGCTTCTGCATATCACACCTCTGCGGGGATCTCGGTGGAATCCACCACCAGCCGGAGGCTTTACGCAACAAGAAATGCAGACTTAAGCTGAATTAGCCTCTGGTAACTAACATAACTATGGAAAATCACAATTTTTATTGGGAAAATCCACTATAAATATCTATAAATGGCAATGTTTAATATTTAGCTATGTTAGTTTACCAGAGGGTAACCGTTCAAAGGTTTGCCATGGTTTGCCTTTTTTGGCCATGCCGTCCGTGTTCGGCTGTTGGGAGGGTTTACGATGAAGCTTTTCCCGAAGAATCAGCCCCTAAGAGGTTTGCTCCCTAAGAGGTTTGCTGTTGGATTCTGCATGTAATAAACCTAAGGTGGAAGAGGAATGGACTTGTAGATATATTCAATGCCCCAACTAATTCAGTGTTCTGGTTCAGGTTAGTGGTTTTCATATTTTTCGGAATGTGGCATCGGAACCACAAACCGACCCCAGACACCAGTTTGTTTTTGACCAATGTTTGAGATGAGCAGATCCTATTCCACCTTTTGTTTCTAGCGTTGAGACAGCTTGGGACTTAGGAAGTCAAGAGCTGTCCTCAAAATGCCATGATGCGGTTGATTGACAGACTATCTAGTTGGATGATGTTGAATCCAACCATTCAGAATTCAACGTTTTATCCAATATGATCCAACATGATCCAACTCTGCTGCACATTCCTGTGGCACATGCAGGAAACGCCACACATCGATACCAGCCATCGTGCCTCAGGTGGTTGTGAATGGCGAAGAGTTCTTCTTCTCCGACAGCAGCCGGCCCTGGTGGACTGGTGGGTAAGACAGATGAAACATCGAGAAACCCTTTTGCCACGAATGCGGATATAGATAGATAGAGATACATATGTAGACTCCGGGAGATGGCGATGGAGAAAATATATATATATCTATATACATAGAGAGAGAGAGAGATGTATATATATATATACACATACATGTGTGCCTGGCATTATAGAAGAGTATTGGCATGGATTCGCTAGATATGTTTTGTCAAGGTAAGGAATGCCTAAAAATTCGCATGACGTGAAAGCCTGGACGGGCGACAGGAATGGAAGAAATCCCGCACCAGTTGGTAGATGCAAGAAATTCCATGATAATCAGATTATTTACCCATGATTACCCACCATAATCCCATGATTATCCCATAATAATCCCATGATAATCCATGATAATCCCATTAATTATTTACAGCAGTGTTTCATAGTTACCCAGCAGTTGCCAACTGGTCTTCCGGATTTCGCATACCAACTGTTGGGGGTATCATATGTTGTTGCTTATGTATCCCATTGTCTTTCCACGATATTCCCATTGTACCGCCATGTTTGTTGGTTAAGCCCCCATTGTTGATTGGGTACCAGGTAAATCAACCAGAAATCGATTGAACAAATCCATACAGGCCGGTTCTTGTCAACAGCGCTCGGTCGAATTCTCAGGCGGCATTTTCTCCAACATGTCCCTGACCAGTACCTCGATGAACGTCGCCGCGAACACCCTGGGTTGATTGGACAGGGGGGCTGCAGCCGCTCAATGGTATATGAACTTTTTTTGGGGTTTACAACACATATCGACATATATGTGTATAATATGTATGCACAACAGATACATAAAACTGTGGATATGATATCCCCACTTTATCCTTATTGATTTTTTGTGATACCCTTCGGTATCATCAAACATGGCTGGGAATCAGATCCCCATGAAGACTGAAGAGACCAGTTCACGAGTTTTCATTTTGGCCATAGATGGGGGAGTATGTCATACCCAGCCATTTTTGGCAAGGTATATCCAGGTATGTAATTAAGCTTAACGAAATGTTTTTGTCACTGACAATTGGTTTCGGACAAGCGATTTGGTGAGTGCATTTGTTTCCTCTCATGTGAGCCATTAAGACAATACCTTTGTTGATTGGTTATTCTGAGGAGTTTTGCTACCTGATTGTATATTGAGGATTATTGTAAGTCATATCAGGGAAACCTATCAACCAACTAGTATAATGAGATGGGATGGGGATAGTGCTCATGCGTTTCTTGCCTCTGCATGTAGCAGAACCCTAGTCGGCTTTTGTTCAATACTAGGCTAGGAGGAGGTCATGCAAGCGACCCATTGATGGAAAAGTTAGTCGAAAGAGGTGCAAAGGATTTCTTTGGAACGAACCCCTCTTTTCACGTATCAAAGTCTTGTGAGCTCTTCTTGTTGGTAGAATACCCCGGGTCCACCAAAGGTCAAGAGGTTTTGCACGCAAGTACGTTTGCATGTGCTTGAAAAAACAGTCAGCTCTATGATGTCCTGTCCCATATGTCCAAGCATTTTCCAGAATTTGAGGAAACATGTTCTTGTTCAAAAACTTGTACTTTTGGGAGATCCCTGGATGGATTGTAGCCACGCACTTCGTTTTCCGGCGTCATTTGGATTTAGATGGATTTAGCCAGGGGTGTCCATATTCCCTATCAGCAATGGGGAGCCAAGGAGCCACTATATAAGAGTTTCCCAACCACGCGATAGTTTTTTTTGATTTATAGTTGGTTTACCCTCTGGTAAACTAACATAACTATGGAAAATCACAATTTTTCATGGGAAAATCCACTATTTCAATAGCCATTTTCAATAGCTATGTTAGTTTACTAGAGGGTATTCCATAAATATGCCCGGCTGCGTATCCCATGAAATCTGTGGCCTCAGGGACAGCTGCGTTTTGTTGGGGTGACATGGCGGCAACCAAAGACTTTCTCATGGGAGTCAAATGGATCAATGGTTTGCCAGAAGCTGCCTACGAAGTGGAAGTGGTTTCTCCCGATGGCAAAAGCGGAGGTTGGCGAAAGCTTGAAGGAGCTTCTGATCCGGGTGTCCCACCACTATGTGTACAACGTTCCAGGTAATGATTTGGCCTAGTCAATTGAAGAACCATGCGCTGAAGCAGGACCCCCAATGGGGAGTTAGTTGACTTGTATTTGGCGTTTGGGACCAATATGACTACAGAGTCAACTTTCAACTGGTGACCCAGAAAACGGGCTAGAGTTTTTGTTTCATGCCACAGGCCATTGCATGATCTTGTTCGAAGCTGCAGGTAATGGAAGAAAAAACATTACCCTCCAGTAAATTCACATATATAGACCTTGAAAATCACCAATTTAAGCTGTGGAAACTCATCTTCCAACCCCGAGTAATGCCAGGCTCGAACTGTTAATTTACCGGAGGGTAAATCTGTTGTTCCCTTCACCAGCCGCCCTCCACCTGGCTCCACCGCAGTCGAAAACATTGCGAGGTCACCAAAGTCAGCCTTCAGAGAAGGTACGAATGTCCCAGAAATGGATGATATATTTGAAAGGTTTAGCCTCCTTTGTGTCATCCAAAGGTAGCAATGGGAAAACCCGAACTATTTGTGATTTACAGAGGTTTTGATGGGAACGTCAATTTGTAGAGGGGGGATGTTCCAGCCAGCCACGTTTGATTACCGGATGGTATACAGATATACAAATGATTTAGATATATGTAGATGTAGATGTGACTGACAAGTTCTAACGACCTCGCTGCCATGTCGCTGGAATGATGGGAATGGGAGAAACCAACTAAATGTAGACAAGCAGCATCTTTTGAAGTGTAGAACAGATTGCATGTTTTTCTTGACAAAAAAACGTACAGTCATATGCAATAATATACACCAGAGTCTGGCACCAGAGCAACAAGTAGTTGGTTCTTGGAGCTCCCAAATTCTACATTTGAATGTGTGTATATGTTTGTTCTGTGTTGCCAATTTTCTGCTCACATTCTTCTGGGATATGCCATGCCAATTCAGCTTTCCCAGAAGTGTCAACATATCCTCATGAAACCCAAGGAAGAAATTGGAAGACAAATCTCTCATTAAAATCCTGATCACTTGTAGGCTTCCGCATGCCATTCAAGGCAAAGTGTTGGTCCTCCTGATTCTGAACCACATGGGGATGGGTCAAACCCTATCCGGATACCATTGTTTAGGGGATGACCATCCATAAAAGCCAGCTATTTGGATGTTCACCAACCGAGCCGCATCCCCACATGCCAGTTGCAGCTGGGTTTCTCGAAGTTCACGGGCCAACAATTGATGCGGGTCTTGCAGGAGCATTTCAGGCGCGAAAGCTGGGAAATCCCCTATCAAATCCTATAAATGGAGGTTTTACTGTAATGAGAAAAATCATCTAGAAGTATGGGATTGTCCATTGTCAAGTTTGACTACCAGAGGAAAGTGGATTTCATGGGAGATGCTAGTGCAAAAACGACAGAGCTCAACAGGAATGAGGTAGTAAAGTTGCCCAGAACACCTTTCAGTTCAGTGATTGTTCCATGTCATTGGCTACGGCTACATATTTTTGGTTCCTTCTTTTTGAAATGGCTGAGAGATTGCTCCTATTTCTTCAAACTGAACCTAGCAATCTGTTTCTATCGGCATGAACAAGTTGTCCATGGCAACATGCCGTGCTCCTTCTCCACGGCGCTCTTGGGGATCAACTGATGAACCTGCAGCTGCCTGAAACCATCAGTGGAGATGGCGGCTTCGTATGCGTCCCTTTCCAGTTGTTTTCTTGATACATTTGTGCAATCCCCCCTTGACAACCAGGAATAGGGAAAGGACGGTAAGGGATGGGAAATGGTATGCCAGGCCGACGCATCCTTCTCTCCAATGATATCCCCAGCATATCCCCTTATCAATGGTAAAATCACCATGTTTTCTGCTTAAATCACCAAAATCCCAAGAAATCAGCGAAAAGAATCCCATGCAATCACCATCAACGTGTTGAATGTTTAAACCAGCATGTTTGTGACTTAAATCCACCATTTCTTCTTGCTTTGATCTCCATCTTTTGGCTTGCCTTCATGGTGTGGTGTAGGCCAGGGACCTACGATTTGGTTCGGAAGAATTGCCGGAGACCTCTGGACCGGTGACCTGTTGGGTTCCTACTTCGATGAAGGTTTATAGCTGGGGAAATCATCCATAAACCCAATGAAAAACACGAAATCCCCACTACACTTAGATCATCACGGGTTTGCTACTTAGTAGACTAGTTTGTAAATTGATTATAATTGATGATGATGTTTTTCGAAGTTTATAACCCAGCTACTAACCAAGAATCAATTTTCCCATGGCCCTTCGAAGTAGGATTTTGCGCTGAAAGACATGTAGAGGTTGCGGATGTTTCATCATTTCTATCTAGACTTCCGGGACTAGCATTTGTGGGCCGGTCAGATTTCTGCATGTAGGACATTGTAAGACGAGGAAGGAACCTTTACGTGGCAATTATTTTCTGCATTTGAAACATGAAAAGAGAGCAGAAAGCATGGTAGGTGGTTTTTCAGTGTCTATCCTCCAGTAATCAAATCTGGACCGCTGGAAGATTCCCTATGTAATGGTTTTATTGTTCCCGTTTAACTGCCCATTTGGTTCGGATTTTTGTCAGTTAGCTATGTTTCATGACATCTGACGGCATGTGCATTCTGAAGATACCGTATAGATCCGTAACCGTATAGATGATACTTATTAATATGTTTGGTCTGTCCCAGAAACTGTGACAAGTTGCTTTGCGGGTGATCCATGGTGATCCTTGCATCCCTGATTCTCTTGTGGTTTCATCACAATCCGAGTTGTTTTTGTTCGATTCAATTTTGCTTAGGATGTTCGGCTTTATCCACCCTACCTTTTCCAGCATCGGTTTTGGGAAAAAGTTGTGCAAAAGCTTGATCAAATTGGATGGTTCAAAAAAAAACGGATGGTTTCCTGCATGTTTCTTTGTGTTTTTTGGAAGATGCATGTCCAGCAATTCCCCATCTTTGTTTCGGTAGTGGAGCCAAGGCAATAGCTTCAGTGTCAGGAGCTTGTGCGGGAGTGTCACAGCATGTCAAGCATTTGCACTTTCATAGGTGTTGATCAGAAACGCACACACCAAATCGGATAGACACCCACATCAAAATGCTATAAGGTATCGAAACATATTATATTCATCTATACATATATATATATATGTACAGAGATATGTATATATATATACTGGAAATCGCCGATGTGACACTAGCATTCCTAGACATATTCTGTTGCATGTTATTATAATTCATGGGGTGAAAGCAATGCAAGAAACCTAGTATTTGGGGGATAGTAAACATAGTCCTTGGCCTTGGGGATGATGAGTCAAAACCCTGGTACCTTCTGTTCACATCAAGTCATAGCTGGGAGGACAATGGATGTTCATCCCATTAAAACTGAGAAATCCATAGGTTTGACCCATCCCCACTGGATTTAGATCTCCATGATCTTCCACCAAGGATTGCGCCTTGTACTTTTTGCTTGGCAAGCGTGGCTCGGGCGGTTTCCGTGGTGCCGTGGTGTCCCAAAAACGCTTAGGCTGATGTTGGTTTATTAAGCCATCAAATTAAGGTTTGTGTTAATCCATCTATATAACTATAGTTCTGTAAAATCACATAAAATCACCAAATCCCGAGTTGACCTAGCTATAAGCCCACATAGCTAACGTAAGATGGCACCATCTTGCCCTAGTGCTTCGCAATACAGCAGTTTCTCGAAAGGACGACACAAGGTGCTTTGACGACCAACATTACTCTTTGGGGACCGCACCAAAAGGGCTCTCCAACAACTTTAGGTTTCCAGGAAAGTACCCTCCGGATGATTTTCCCAGCTATAAACCTCCACTTTGTGTGAGGATTTCCCAGCTAGCAATGCTATTTTTGCAGCTCACCTCGTCTTGGTTCATGGATATCATGCAGTTCTTGATTCAGGATGTCTATTTATTCCAGGATGGCGACAGTCACGAAAATAATGGTGAATAGCGAATAGTGCTTATCGTCCTAATGAAGTGGTGAGATTTTGCCAAGTAAAGTAAAGTTCTTAATTCTTAACCATTCAGAATAGCCAGCATTTGTATCCCGACTTTATCGGTCAAAATCTGTTCCCTTGGTTGGTTATTCCATCTTATTCCCACATTTGGCGGTAGACAATCCCCATATTAGCGTGTGAGGCATGTGTGTGTGTGTGTTTTAATCAGCAGCTGCCATGCTTTTGCTGGGTTCGCAACCCATAGCTATGTGTTCGTAAGTTCATGCCCCAGTCATTATGGTTAGTGGGTAGTTCCATGTAGTTACCCTTTATTTGGTAATCAAGCATGGCTGGCCGGAAAATCCCCCACTGTCGATGGTTTTCTCTTTTTTATGCCCATTCATGGGGGATTGCCAGCCAACCATCAGCTATAGATATCTAACGTAAACCCAACAGTTGTCTTAGTAAACCAACTTAACAGTTCCGACATTCGGGCACCACCTGGTAGCTAGTCCCTTAAAGCGTTGTCACAGACTGTGACTCCTGACCAGTGCCCTGAGGCTTAGCGTCCAAGTACTCTGCTTTGGAGTCCATGGGCCAAAGAGCAAGTCGCGCTTCCTCAGCCGGGCTTCATCGGCGGTTCCAACGTGTGAGGAATACATGGGGGAACAGATGGGAATATCACCTATCAATCATGGCTTGCAACTCAGTAACATAAGCAAAGGTGACCCCCGAATACTGTAGCAATCTTAATGACTAAAAACCGCTGAGGAGGGCGAATCTTGACCGTATGATCTTTGGACAATTGCTTGAATCCCCATCCTAGGTTGAAATCATAGCAACGTGACCCCAAGAAATGTGTGTTCTGTATTCTGTAGCGATAAATTCTCCGAATGATCGGAAGCCAAATTTTTGCTGGCTTGCAGCTTGGAGGAGCTGCGCCAGGAGGTCTTTTAGAACCAGCCGCAAAAGAGAAATCGACGAATTATCCCTAAAATAATGCGAATACATCTTGAAAATCCATGCCTATGTCAGAGAATCAATCCGATTGGCTCATGTCCTTGGGATGGATGAAAACAAAGGATCTTAAATTTAGATGTCTTTCCTGGGCAAATTGTAGCAACCACTGGCTGACCTCAGTGTAAATGCTTGTCAATAGAGGGAACCGCAGGAACCATTCCAAGAATGTGCTATTGATGATTATGAGAATGTGTCATATCAACTATTGTCATCAACCATTAACTATCAATAAGTATTATCTGTCATTTACTAAGTACAAATCGATGTTAATCTTTGCAGGGATTGGTTGAATCGCCATGATCCTAGGCTGACATCACAGCAACGTTGTTCAACGATTTTTGAATCAACGACCACCAACTAACCATGCCGTGGGTCATGAAAGGCACCCACCCTTCAGATACGAAGCACCAGCCGCAGCCGGTCACGTCCCAGGTTTAGACCTGCTTCAGACGGTCCTCAACAACGCCTACCAGCCCAACCAGGTGGGCGCCTTAATGGTGGGAAACCAATTGGATTAAGATGTTGAAAAATGTGGAAAAACATAGGGGCATAACAAAAATATCCACCCGGTTGGTACATTGATGATAGGTTTGGTCCCCATGAAGTCTGTAAAAAAACATGCATTTGTTCCCTGAAAAGTAGGTGATGAAACCCAAGAAATGGGGCATCACGATGGTTTTACGATTGGACATGGCCATGAATATGGGGGCCTTGTTAATTCTCACACATTTAGATCCATCAATTACTGGATTGAAGCAGTCATGTTGTTTGCATCTTTGGACCACCTATGCTTAAAGCCTGTAATGCGCATCCATACTGTCTATACATGAGCTGACATGGCATAGCATAAAATTAAAAAAAGGCTAGCCTTGACACAGCAGTACACATGCGGATAGTGAATGGTATTGACCTTCATTCCATGGTTGTGTCTTTCTTTGTGACGACTCAGGCTGCCACAAACTTTAGCGTGGATTCAGTCATCAAGCATCTGGACAGGCGGGTCGGGGCTGAACTACCTTGGGTGTTTATTTCTTAGATTCCCATGTCATCATGGTTCGTTCTTGCGTGCATGTATGCATCTATATGATTATAATGTACTGTAAGATGGGGGAACATAACGCGACAACACAAAGTGACGTAATGCAATGTTATGTTACGTGATGTATTGTAACTACAGTAGTGTAGTGAAGGGCATTGCCGTGTTACATTATTAGACTATGTTTCGTCATGTTATATTGTATTATGGTGTGTTATGTCGTGCTATGGAACGGAACGGAACGGAATGTAATGGAACCTAATGTGCGTATGTACGCAAATATATCTGTTTGAGCATGCTACCTGTGGTACCAAAACCCTTTCGAGAATGTGTTTGAGCATGATACCACACGACCAACAGACCACATGTAATTACATATATCTCCCATGTGCAACCATTACTATCAGTGGTTTTGCAGTGGTTCAAGCAACGATTGGCTCCAAATGTGGAAAGAACTCCAGCAAATGTGAATGCAAAAGGTACTTCAACTGCAACTTTTTTCCCAGCGAATTTCACCCTCCAACCAGTGGCAATTTGAAAAATGTTCCGTGGATAGGCCTGTTGGGTTTGCAGTGCTCAGATTGCTAAGTTCTTGAATGTTTGATCGTGATTTGCATCTGCCGAGCTCGGGATCCCTCTTTTTGACTAAGAAGGTTCTCCCTGGCAAAAAAAAACATGGCTTCCCATTTGTTCGTTGGTTAAAGCATGTTTTTAAGCCATTCAACCACTATAAACTCCATCCCTGACCCATATCGCATTGAAATCACAGGCTGGACAAGAGCAAGATCTCCAACGAAGCAGCTGCTTCGGGCAAGCTGGGTTGCCTAGGGGGGGTGCGGAAAGATCGTCAGGAATTAGCATGTAAATTTTGGCGTCCACCCTGGCAAACAGTTTTTTCATTCATCATGGGCTATCATTATCCAATTATCCCGTTATCCCATGTATCAGTGCTAGCAACTCTCCTTGCAAAACAGGTACTAAACTAAGTATTCGTCAATTTTGTTTGTTGGTCCCCCTGTGGCAAGCTACTGCACAAGAGCAACTATGGTTTCAAACATGCGTTGGTTCTTTGTCATTCACCCATACTAAGTTGAGATGATATGATGTCCATCCCTGGGATAGTGATCCCCAAAGACTTTGGTGTTTTCCGACTACCCGCATTTGCTTGAAGACCCATTGTCGGTGGTAGCTTTATCATGCCTACCAACAAGTTGACACCTTCAGATAAAATCTGTGATTTTCTGGGTTGAAACCTTCAACCAGTTGATGATGGTGAGTATCCTCATTTTTGTTCCATCCAGTTGTGTACCCATTCCATTCCTTTTCTCATCCTCATTATTTGATCGGTTGGAACCACAAGAGTACAAAAGAGACCAGATGTGTTGCTGAATTTGAGTTTGATTCAATCCCATGGTTTGCTGACTGAAGTTATATGATAAAAAGTACATCCCTATGTTTCCACATTTGATACGTCTCCACATCAGCGCTCTCCGAGGCAAGCCCTCAAAAGTGGCGCCATGGTGATTGCCAATGCCCCAGGGTGATCCCAAGAGCCGGTGGATACTGCTCTGATATGCAAGTAAATGTGCATTGTATATCGTTGAACATTGAATATATATATATATATAGTATGTATTACTATGCATATAAAGTGACTCCTCCAAAGATAGAAGTTCGTAAAAATCTTGCTAAAGTAGTGATAATTTTCTGTTCAATCTTTTGTGGTGGTGTATATATGTATATAGAGAGAGAGAGAGACATAGATATATATATATACATATGTATATAGATTTAGATATAGGTATGCACATGCACATGCACATATATATATATATACACACATACATACACACACAGAGACATCATTGGTATACATACATACACCGTATGTACGTATGTATGTATATGCATATTTATAATATAAACATGTATGTATGTATGTACGTACGTACGTATGTATGTATCCATGTACATATGTTATGTATGTGTGTACATTGGGTCAATCCCACTTTATTTCTGCAAACCCAAGAGTAATCCGATCATCATGACGTAATATGTAGCCCCGATTGAGGTTCATGGCATTGGCTGTGCCGCTATTTGGAATTATGTATATAAAATGATCCCCAAATGGTTGAAATTGTTCAGCCAATCATCAGCCTTCACCGAAGGTGTTTCGTTGGGTGGAGATAGAGGAGTTGGGAGGTGCATTTTGGATGATCTAAATGGTGAACAAACCCAACGCCATTTTTTTTTTCACAAGCGATATGCGGTTCAGGGTGAACCACACGTCCGCAGCAGAGCGCCCAAGACTATTGTCTATTTCACTTTGGGGGATAATAGCTTCCACTGGTCTCTATCTTCAAAAACAGAACGAAGGGTATTAATATATCTCGTAGTATCATACCAATTCTTCATGCTGGAGGAGGAGAATTGTTTCAATTCAACGATGGTAAAATGTTGGTAAAATGGGTGAGTAAGATTCCCTAAATGT
>BGPT01000662.1:203859-214735 GCA_003297045.1 Symbiodinium sp. clade C Y103
CGCAGGTCAATGGATGTGAAGTCAAAGAAAGGGGAAAAGAAAACAATGATCAAACAACAACACTATAAAGGACAATGCCAAAACACCATGTGGCTAAGTAGAAGTGGGGCAAAGTGGTCCCTAATTGGTGTAAGTGGGTCCCAGGATGTCGAAAACTTTGTGTACTCCCCTTGTTTGGGTTACGTTTTACCCGTCCGTAGTCAAACAGCATGTGCTGACTTTGTGGCACAGCTAGGCTTGTGCCAAATGCCTAGCATCAAATAGATACGAACGTAAAATCCTACCAAAATAGTGGTGAATTGAACCGTTTCTGATGGTTCTATCTTTTTTGGGGTTGCTATATCCTAAAGTCCACTGCCCACGACACACTTCAGCATGTCATGGACACTTACCCACCTGGCATCCTTGGAAACACCAGCAGCAGCATCCCGCATGCGTCGCCGGACCTTGCGACTCGGAGGTAAGTGGTCTCTGGAGCAGAGATGGCGGATTTTCCACGGAAGATGGGGAGTAATTAAGGAAAACTGGTTTCTCTGAAAATGGAGTTTCCCAATCAACGGATGGCAATCATGGCTCACATCGATGAACATGAATGGGGGCTCAACCAACCAAAGAGGACCATCCCCTCAAATGGGTACAATAAATCATTGCACAGATCAATATGGGTCGAACCAATTGGTCCCCCCTGACCTCCAAGAATAAGAATCCTAAAGCTCAACAAGGAGAGGGAGCAGCTTGGATGAAGATTTGCTGTCAAATTAGATTCCTGGAGGAGGATATGAGGACTTGCAGTCTCTACTTAGATGGATGTGCACACCCAGCTAGGTAAGTGGTAGCAGCATGTGAAAACCATATTACCACAACCCCCTGTTGGACAAACAGCCAATCGTATATGGGTTATGAACCAGTTACTAGTGTTACTAAACGGGATGCACCCCCAAATATGGTCAGTGTGTGTTCTACTGCTGCCCCTGCCACTTCTGGCCATCACGCAGCTCCACAGGGCACCTTGGTCTGAAGATTGACACGTTCTGCTTCCCCTGAGCTCCTGCAAACCCCATTGCAACCCACTTGGCCCAAATGACCCAACCGGGTGCCTCAATCACTGGAAAATGTGACTAAAGTTAGGATTATGTTGCCCAAGTGAAGGTCAACATATGAAACCGCCAGCCAAACAGTTTATATAGCCGCTATGTTTTATCCAATACGTTCATAAATCATCAGGGTGAATCTCCCTGTCATCCTCCATGACTGTTGGCTAAAGTTTTCTGATTTTGTTGGCTGTAGTTCGCCATCAACCATCCATTGCTTGGGTAGAGTCTATGTATATATATATATGTGTGTGTGTGTGTACATTGATAAGTACATGATGAGTTGAACCCGCCACGACTGTTTGCCCTCGTCTTCACATCAGGGTTTCCTTAGAGAATTATATGGTAAAATCCAGAAAATGCCCAAAAAGTATGTCCAGGATGGTAGTTAGATGCTGTATTCCACATCATTTTCCAGATTTCCATGGTATTTTCTGCATCTTTTTGGGGGTGCCATAAGGGTAACAGACTCACCGCAGTCTTTCGGGACCCACCCTGCCACAAGTCCTAAAGGTCACGCTGTAGCGCCGCTCTCCGCAGGAAATCTCCGTTCTGACCTGGCTCTGAAAGTTCAGAACTCCCACATAAAACTCACCTCCACTCGACAGCCGATTTAGGTTTGGGTCCCAACATTTGAAGCACCCGATAAGGAAATGCTGTGAAAGCCGTCCAGACTTCGAGCTGGGCTGGGCACCTCCCCTTTCGATTGCGCCGCACGCAGCAGCGACTGGCACGACAGAGGTCAATACATGAGGCTCTGCTAACAACAACAATGTGCCCAGTGTCGATGCCAAATCGCGCATATATTTTTCCCTTGGCTCATTGCATCCTGACTAGCAGCATCGTCCGCTACAAGTTTCGCGCGGACCCCGCTGTCGTGAAACAGGCTCCTTGGGAGCCTGCAAGATTCATCAGGAAATCTGTTTGTAATGAGTGAAGACAACAATGCTGTGCTCATGTCCAACTCATGGGCCCTCGAGCCTCAAGCCTTATGTTTTCTATTGTTTTCTGGTTCACTGTCCAGTACATGCATTGAAGTTGATTATACACATATTGTGAGGTTTAATGATTGATGGATGTGTCTCCATGTTGAGACGTTGCGTCATCCGGACCCCAAAGAAATGCGACCCACGGACCGGTTCAACGAGTGAAACCGCGGCTCATCGCTTGAAGAGATGAACCTGAAATATTCATAGGCAAACTCAGTGATGGGTTGGCCCTACCCAAACTCAGCATCGCAATAAATGTTTACTTTGGTTGAGTTTCATATGTGCCCCTGGACTGGAGGACAAGATGCATTGGCATTGTCACCTCAACTATCTTTGGAGACAAACAAGAAGCAAACATCGTCAGCGGCACTATTTCTGTTCTGCTGCTACTTGGCGGCTTGAACTCTGATCCTTGAACGAAGGGGCTGTGGAGCTCCCAGAAGCGCTGAGCGTGGGTCAAGTGGGGTACCTGTACCCCAGTTTTTGTCTTAACTTGATGGTTTCAATCTAGAAATGGACGCAGAACATACCACAATAATCCATATTGCATAAAATGTAGTCAGCGGGGTGGATCTGAAAAATTCAATCCAAAGAAAAATATCTGCCCGCGGTCGTCTAGGTGGACCCGCTATCGCTTCGCACCTCATCGATCTCAGGGCTCAGTGATGAAAGTGGAGTCATCTGTGGAATGGCCACCAGTCAAAGCCTCAGTTGAACAATCCCTTCCCCGCTAGTATGCAAGGCCCCCTATACGGTCCCAAATATGTGCAATTCCACTACTGAACCGTGGTTTCGGGGGGTGTTTCATATTAGGGGGAAGGGATTAGACAACTTAGCCCATCAGCCAGGCTCGGATGTCTTCAGTTCATAGGGTCAAACTTTTAAAGGAAAAGAACTTGGCGTTCTCATTGAACTGCCACCCCCACCCCAAACGCATCAGCGACCAAACATGCCGGTGGCACAGCATGCTTCCCATTTGAAACCTCCATTTATAAATGATCTTCCTATTATTAAAACCTTCATTTATACAGGATTTTCCCATTAACAGCTCCATGGCGTCCCTGCTTTCTGTCGCTGGATCCAAGCCACACTCAGTGTACCCAAGGTGTCGCCGCCGGTGACGGTCTCGATGGAATCGCCCCGAAGCTCATCTGGCAGCCTTGGTAAGGCGTTACAGGAGACGGTGATGATCATGGTGGGAAAGATCATCATGATTGTGATATATTGTGATGATGATTGTGATCATGAAGAACAAGAAGATGATGATGATGGTGGTGGTAGTGGTGGTGGCGGCGGCGGCGGCGAGGAGGATGATGATGATGATGATCCTTGTATTTTGATACGCATGCATCCATAGTGATCACCATGCCAATGGTAAAAATGACAAGCATCGATCGAACTGCTCATGAAAAAGTGGAGAGGATGGACGGAATACTTTGGACTCGACATGACTTCACGGCAAATGAAACAAATGCAGTAGAACAGCCTCAGGATTGCAACGGACTACATCTGGAATCAAGATCTTGAAAAATCATAGGGTCATAGACTGTTGCATATAAATGTCGCCTTGAAGGCGGAGCACACATAGCCCTGACCAGCATATACATACCATGACACAAAATGATCGACATGGACGTCACTGTAGAAAGCGGGATTTCGGCCATGCCGAGCTCGTGACAATCAGAAGAAACAGCCGGCACCCCGGCCACTTCCTGGCCTAACTTTACTAAGTCAATGCCGGCCATGGTCCAACAATTATCCGCATCAAAAAAAACATACTATCATCAGATTATCAGAATTCATTAATCATAAATTATGCCCCATGCCATTTTCACCCACCCATCTTGTGCAGCCCAAGGGTCTCTTTCAATTCCCGGCGCCGTGGCATTCGCAGCGGCGGTGCCGACAAGTCATAGCTATTGCAGTCGCGCTTGATCAGCAGCTGACCTTCTCCTCCATCCAAAACAGCCGTTGCTTTTCGCACGGGGATTTCCTTAACGTATCCAAAAACTGTGGTTTTAACTATCAAAAAATTGTTGATAATGGTCGATAATGGGATGTAGTGGGATGCAACGGGGTAATATGATGGCACATAGTGAGACACAATGGCATACACAATCAACTGTAGATAAGCGTATATCATCAATGGATTGGTTTGCTGGGGGAAATCGAAACCGCAAACCGTGGCAAAGTTGCCATCAAGTGGACTGGGCCTTCCTGCAAAGGTTCCCTTAAAGGAAAGCAATTCTGAGATATCAATATCGATATAGAGACAGATAGTGGATGATAAGTTCTATCGATATCCATATATCATAAGGCATAGATATCTATAATGATAATGGGTATCAACAAGATATAGATCAAACCGATCAAACATCGATATCCATCTGGATCCGGAGATCCACCCCAAATATTATAATAGCAACCCAAGAGAACATGGGTTAAAGTCACAAGGAAAAGAGCTGACATTTATGTTTCTATCTTTCAATTGCGTCGCTACACATTGACATACTCAGGAATACCCAGAACCTCTAGCTTGGTATTGAATGGGAAATTCTAATCCATCATTGGGAAACTCAGATTGTAGCTCCCTGGCTCCCGATCCTACCCGCTGGATCGAGGCAGTGGTGTCCTGACGTCTCCGTGAGCACGGTGGGCTGCAAGCAGCCGATGCGGTCTTGGGAGATCAGGACTTCACAGAAGATGCCCCTGAGCGGTCGGGGGGAAGAGCAATTTTATCTATCAAACATGGGGATTGGCCATGCAGAATAGGCAAATCAGCCGTGAAACAAAAGAAATTTGAGCAAAATAGTGGGATTAGTATTAGACATGAAAAAGGGAAATCATCCATGAAACAAAGGGGAAATCATCCATGAAACAAAGGGACAAAGGGGAAATCATGGTGAAACAGGAACCAAAAAAGGTTGAAACTGCTAACACACAAGGGATTTCAGCGGTCCAATTGGGTTCGTCCAGAAAAAAAGCAGGATCCCCCCAAAAAAAATTGCCTTGTTGATAGAGGAAACATGGGAAAATCGTTGTGAACCGTGGGATGGAGCAGGATATCTTCAGAGAAACCCTGGCGTGAAGCTCTGGTTGGGGGCTCCGCGCAACTCGCCTCCTGGCCATGGGATCAAGACTCCATGTCTAGCCTTCATTTTCCATCACTGACTCAGCTGAAAATTCACCCAAGGAAACTCCAAGAATTAGTCGTGCAAGATCATGACTCCCAAGATCATTCTCCCGCTTCATATGACCAGTCTTGAGGTTTTCCATCTGAAATTTCAAGGTTGCAGACCCATTTCATCCAAAGAAAACCCTACTTTCGGCTCGTAACATCCCGCAACATTTGAAAATGCAAGTTTTTTGCCAGAAATTCCGTCGGTTTTGTCACAAAAATATCCTTTTGATCATGGATAAATTGTCGCCCCCTTCGATGCCAAGTTGCGGCCGCGTCTTGTTTTGCACCGCGGGCGGCTTGCCGGGAGGCAGCACTTCACGCTTCATGAGGCGACCTGGCGGTCGTGGCACCACTACTACCAGCATAAAAAAATCAAAAAGAAAAATAGATTACAGTATATAGAAAGGAATTGATCAATAATACATTGTAATGGCGGGCAATGAATTACCAATAATGTAACTATATATCATCATTGATATTCATTGTGCTAGGAATAGGTAGTAAAAAAAGATGTGCGAAATATGTCACCGGTGGCGTTTCTAGCGTGTTGGTTCTTGACATTTCCATCTCAATTCTTTCATGACTACAGCTATTGCTATTGCAATTAATGTTGATATTGGAATCACATGTTTGCGGTGCACAGGTGCTATCGAAGCTTCGCAATAGCGTTCGCAAGCTGCGAACGTATGAGACAAGGGGTAAAGATGCAACCAGCTATGTTGAGAGATCACAAATCTCGGCGCATGGGGAGGGATTCTCTTGAAACTCGAAGCTGACATGCTTATGGATTTATTTTCCAGTCAGGCACGACACTGGTGACAAACTCCCCCGTCATCCCAAGATCCAGCACCCCTGGCACCAACCTTCGAAATAAGTCAGGCGTTCCCGATCACCATTGGCAGCATACAGGATTCCTGCACCATCCTGAGGTGCATCGCTTCGCAGGAGATTGAAAACTCATGTTGGAAAAAAGTGGGTGACCCCGGGGGCGGATTCGTTCGTTTTCTTCAATCTATATTACCTTACCTCAACAACGCCTTGGCAGCGTCTTGGTTGCTGGAGATTCCATCTACTTACCAACTGAGAGAGAGAGAGAGAGAGCGGGAGAAACAATAAAATCAGGTCAAAGCAGGCAGATGGTGGCTGTGTCCAAGCGTCGTATTTGCCGTGATTCCAGGCTCCCTGATATTGCGAACCATCTGCAAAGAAGTAGATGCCCAAGCCACTACACTGACCTCGCCACCGGTGGTGAATGCTGAAAGCATGAAGCTCTGACCACAACAAGCAAATTGGGCACTCCTCAACATTTGACAAGATATGATAAAATGGGGTATCTTCGTGCTCAAAGACGGTTTCTGGTATATGTGGCGTAGGGCATCCCTCTTGCCGAGCTGCCATTGTACCACCACCCGTCGTATTTGTCTCCATTGGCGTACTCCTTGTTGATTAACATCACGGACGGGAGACAGAACACAGAAAGGGCTCATGTGGCACGAGCCTTCTGGGATGGCTATCAATGGGACTAGAATGCTGTTTTGGATGCATAAATTCATACATGTTCACATAACATGTAAGTTTTATACGCAGTGTGATTGTACGTATGCATATGAATGTACATATATATTCTCTGTGTGTGTGTGTATGTATGTGGTCATATGGTCCATATCTTTTTAAGCATGGTTTCTGGGGCAACTGGTTGCAATAAATAGTTCATATGCTGGGGTGCAACACGAGGAGAGAAAAGACTGATAGGAAATGGTGAGGATAAAGTGTCCCTCCTTAGAGAAGTATCACACGTGTACAACTACCACTAGGTCGGTGTTGCCGAAGGTTTGACTGGTTAGAAGAACTTAGCTAGTTAACCCAAACAACTCGAAGTGCTTAATTCCGCCTATAAGCTATGTCTGTGATTGTATATCCATAAGTAATGATATCTTCAAAAATTCTACTCTATAATAGGTGATGTTCCGAGTTGGTTCAACTTGATCAACTCGGTATTCAGTGTTTAGTTGAAGCAACAACTTTCTCATCTGCACTTTCGGTCTCATGATTCCAGCAGCAGTCCTACCCTTCTTCTATAAAGGAACATGTTTTCAAATGTTCCTTTGGGATTGTTGTGTCGGAGGAAATTGCGGTTGAACTTGTCACCGCTTTTCAACATCTGTGCAGGGAGCTCGTTGATCGCTTGTGCCTTGGTAGTATTGGTGCGTCGGTAGTCTGGGCCAGGTATTTCAAATCTTGGCCGCATTTTTGAAATAGACTGGGCCTCGCATTTTATCTTCTTGAGTGCAATCAGGTCCAGATCTCATTCTCTTGGGTTGGTTTTCCTCGTCAGTGAGGTCACCATTGGGGGCTGGTTGAATCCCCTATCATGTTTGATAGTGTCACCTGTTCCAAGCTTTGAGCTTTCGGCCGAAAACCTAGTTCTGAAGACTGCTCGGAAAAGCTGTATGATCACCTCATGCTGCTTGAACCTCTTGGTTCTTGTGGTCCATCATGTCTTCTTAACCTCAGCACACAGCAGATCACAACCCAAAAAGGTGAAGTGTCAGCTCGCAACTCATGCCGTGTCATAGTCAGATGCACAGGGTGGTTTCAACCTGGAAAACTATTTTTCTTACATAGTCAAGAGGGGTCATCATTCTTCAAAATGGGAATGGACAAAATCGAATATGGTTGAAACCAACAACCACTGTTGCAGGATGATCGTCACTTGCATCAAAGCAAAAAGAAGGCGCATAGAATTGTTTTGTCGCCTCTGGTTGTGAACTGTTGGCTACTTCAGCGTTGAGTGAAGCGAGCGTTGAGTGAAGCATAATATGTGCATTCCCTCTCCGTTCTTCGCTTCACGACCACGTGTGACTTCCCATCGCAACCACAAGGGGCATGAGAATTACGAACATGTAGTATGTGCTCGGCATTAGTAGTTGAACAATGATTTTCCCTATGCTCTGCACACACCCTGCCAGAATCTGGGAGTCACAACTCATGTGGCCTGCCCTCACGTGGAGAACTCACGTGCAATAGTGCATCAACGGCTCAGCCCAGGCTGGCTTCGATTTTCCGCTGCAGCATGCCCAGTTCTTCTGGGAAGTGGTTTGACGACCAAGTTGGAGCTTCCAAAATGTCTTGTAGCTGAAGCCCTTCACGCAGCAATAGACTTGTTCTCCGAGTCCTCCGGATGTTTGAAAGCCATGTCGTTCAACCAGGTGTACCCAAAAATGACGTCGGCTGGGGTTTTGAATCTACCTGCCAAAGTGGCAAAAACTGGAAAAATGCGTTTCGCAACAACAACAGGTCCCAGTCCTGGTTTCTTCTCGCACTTCATGTCCTTTTCCTTCCTCATATCGGAGTTTCCAATCCAGTCCCTGTCGCCCTCATAGACACAGTCTGTGGGTACACCATCCACAAACTTGCACGCAGCGCGGCGGGGGTTGGGCATGGTTGAATTCTCCAGGCTGGAGCGATCTGCCCGAAAGGAGAAAGCGAAGGCTGGGAGCATCAGAACCAAGACACGAAACATCAGTTCCTTGGATTTCAAAAAGTAAATGAATATATTCCTCATAGATTCCCCAAATCGTGGATTTACCACCAATGGGAAATAAAAAAACAGAAATACGTTGAGCAAATCCAAGGTTCCAACTAGTCCCTAGGTGAGGCAGACTCAGTCAGACAAACAACGTGGCACTCGGAAATGTGATGCTTGAGCCAAGCAAATAAAATATGCTCAACTGGCTCAACTGCTGACAGCATGAAGGGCCACACCCCACACAATCTCTCTGAGCATCCGGGCAGTCAGAAGAGCTCCAGGATGAAGACAGTCGGCAAGGGGGTCCACAAAAACAACAGGAACAGCAGGTTGAACAGCAAGGCAAAACGTCGAAACCACGATTTCTTCGTCAAGATCAGTACAAACCTATGATTTTGAAGGGTGAACAGCTTGTTAAACAACATTAAACATACATCTCCTCCGAAAAACTAGAACCAGAATTTCACGACTTGTCTAAGAATATGGTGCACTCAAATCAAGTGGTTCCCCATTGAAAGTGCTGCTATTGGCTGGCACGCCCCATTTTGAAACACCCCCAGAAGATTGAAAATCCCCAAGTCACAACTTGCTTGCCCCACAAATGACCAGGGACTATTTGGGGTTATGATGCCCCGAGATTTAGTGGTATTATCGGCAACCCCCTTGGTTTCAATCAAAGCATCCTGAATTCCTTTTCCATGACGCTTTCCATCTTCCCAAGCTCCTTGTCCAACAGGTCAACGGCCATGTGTTCTGTAAGGCGTCGACAAAATTCAGTCAACTGAAACTTTTGTTGGTGTTGAAACAACTTTCCAAACCCGTTCAACAGGATCAGGGCACCACTCCCCCCTGCAGCTGGGCCGGGCTCCTTCGTACTTCAAGTTGGTGGGGCTAATGTATATACCTTGCCCATGCTTCCTGCCCTTGTACCATTGGCCATCGTACTGGCTCCCATCCTCGGAGCGAGGTCAATCTGCAGATGTGACCAATGTGATCATATGGGTTTGTCTGAAAATGGGGGTCAGAACAACAATTTGCTGCAGTAAGTATGGGGTTCAGGGTATAGATCGAATTCCGAGACATAACCATATCCCCAATTGCCTCTGCGTAGCAAAATTATCGCACCAGTTACGATAAATACGAGTGTTGGACTCAAACTTTCTGCTGACGACTTTGAGCACCCCATGCAGTTTCACCCAAAAGTGGCATCCTCTCCACTTTTTCTGTCGCAAGCGAGCTTGCTTGAGATCGCTGCATTTCGCAGCTGGTCTTTCTGTCACCTCCAGGTAAACCTTTGGCCCTGTCCGGCCATCAAAATGGCTGCACTGGCGCAACTTTCTTGGCCAGTGCATGCTGTAAATGTCCACCGCGAATGACAAACTTTGGTTGTTCCCAGCCACACATTTCAGCAAAATGCTCCACTTCAACACTTTACATGGGTTTCCACACACTTCACCAAAATATGTCATGTATATATATATATATATATGTGTGTGTGTGTGTACATCATATCATATCATATTTTATATATACCAAAGATATGACATGTTCGTTGATCTTCCCTCTGCAGCTGAGGTTTCCTCCTACCGGTCAGTATCCTCAGTCCTCCGCATCGTCGTCGTCATCCTCCTCCTTGGACTCAGCCTCAGCAGCCTTGGCCTTGGCTTCCTCGGCCTTGGCATCGTCCTCCTCCTTCTTCTTGGCCTTCTCCACCTGGATGGATGATGACTAATGTGGGAACAATGCCATAAACCACCCATTTGGGAATGGGGAACATACCACCTTTAAAAATGGTAACTAGACGACGGATGGCCCGAGAGCGAAGAGAAGTATAGTGAGATATGTAATTGTGTAAATCGTATAACATGAAATATATAGAGAGAAATAGAAGAAGAAGTCTCAAAGAAAGAAGATGTCAATAAATAAGGCGCAAATAAAAAGAGATTGAGGAGTATGTGAAGATGTGAAGATGTGAAGATGTNGCTTTTACACACAGACCCTTTTACACACAGGCCATTTTACACACAAACCATTTTACACACAGACCCTTTTACACACAAACGCTTTTACACACAGACGCTTTTAC
>BGPT01000662.1:216860-251893 GCA_003297045.1 Symbiodinium sp. clade C Y103
GAAGATGTGAAGATGTGAAGATGTGATGATGTGAAGATGTGAAGATATGCAGATCCAACTTTTAGAAGAACCCTTCGCTCAGACGCTCTCGGGAAAAATTGGGATGGGTTACTATTTATGTTTGCCAACATGTTTTTTGGGTAGCCAGATTGGTGTTGGTACAGTATTTGTATTAGCGTCATTGTTATCATATCCCCCATTGGGTTGCTAATTGTGAATTGTAAAAGAATGTATGTAATCATATGTGCAATGATAGTGGTGGTCATGATTCTGTTTGGTTGATGCTTATATTTTGGGACGATATGAAAATATCAATATCATTATCTTGCCGGATTATTTGGGATTGTATTATACCTGCTATTTGGCCCCACCAGTGGATCCTGAATGATGTTTGACTGATCCATAACCTCCTCCCCCTAATATGAAATACCCCCCAAGCGAAACCGTGGGGGAATGCATTTCTCTCTCCATGCAGTTTGGGAGGTAAATTTGCTATACTAGGAGAATGACAATAAACCATCTGCGATATCCAATCCACAATTTGAGCACAAAAATTGGAGCTTAATCCACAAGGCTGTCCATTGGGCACTGCGTGAACCATGGCTCATTCCCATTGAAAAAGCCATTGTCTGCTGTGGGGGCCGACAACTTTTTGGCGGGAGTTTGGTATCCCAAGAATTGGTTTCAGGGAAGATTGATGGGAAAATTCATCTTTGGGAGGGCAGAAACCGAGGCCTTGCGCAGATTTTCTGTGAATCCACAGCGTGATTTGACGCACAGACCACTAAAATGTTCTTTTAGGATTGACATTTTTGGGGCTACCAAGTTGTATCAAAATATCTGCTTGTCTAAAAAGGCGAAACCCATAAATTGAAGGGTTGATCGTAATTTTACCCCTTCACACTCCCATCTCCAAAATGGCCCTGCCTCGCTCAGGGCCTTCCACTTCGCCACGAACTTATCCGCTTCGGCGACATCATCAGTGATAATGATGTTGTCCTCAGGTTTGCTCAAGAGGACCCTTAAGAAAAAGAAATATAAATTCCCCAAATGGTTGATTTTCCATTGGGAAAATGACAACTCACGTTAAACAAGCCCAGGTGTCAAAAATGGTGTTGCCCTTCACCTGGCAACCACGCGACCAAGCAACCACTGTAGGGGGGAAAAAAAACTGACCGGTCTTGAAACAGATTGGTCAAATCGGATCAGGATTTTCAGGTGGAACGAAAAAATCAACCAAGAAAGAGATTGATATTTCAAAGCACCAGGGAAGACTGGAAGCTGTCAATAAATGACTGCTGATTTTTCTTCACCTGAAGGTATCCCGGGTCGAAAGGTGGCCAGTCGCACCTGCCAAAGGTCAAAACCGATGAAGCCAAAATCCTCGTACTTGTAGAGGTTGTCATCATCCACAAACTCCGGGTTGGCAATCTTCTTGGCCTCCCAAATGCCTGGCAGTCCGGGTCAAGAATTGCCAACATAATTATATTACATTGCATCATAGAACATACCAGAACAGAACATAACATAACATACCACATATACATGCATAGATACCTGCATATATATATATATACAGTGCTCATACAACATATATGCATTTTGTTCCCGGAAAAACCAACCACGGAAAAATACACGCTGCAAATCTAGAAACAACAAAAATATCTGATTGTTTGGGAGCTGGTAACTGAAACAGCAAATTGAAAGAATTGCAAATTCATCAAGACCTCTGATTGTTCGGAACCTGATTTTTAGCGCATCCCCCACCTTTGTACGCCGGATTGGAGATGCGCTTCACGGTCCACTCACCTTTGTACTCCGGATTGTCAATCATGGGCGCCTCCCACTCTCCATCCTCTTCATCATCCCAGTCATCTGGTTTCTTGGCCTTCTCATCCACAATTCGCTTCTCCTCGACCCAATTGTCGGGTTTCTTGTCCTGCGGGGGACGTCGGTATTTTTTCCAACACCTAAAAATGATCGTTTTGTAACACAACTCCATCATGCGTCAAAGTTTCAGGTCTTAGTCAGGGTCGCTCCAGAATTTACTGTATATAATGTCGACTCAAAGTCGAATTCGGATTGGTTCATGGTTTATTGAGGGTTGGTTGAGGGGTTATTTAAGGTTGCATTTTGGTTCGTTTAGGGTTTATTTAGGGTTAGTTTAGAATCTATTCCGGATTCGTTTAGGTTTGTTTAGGGTTTAGCTAAGGCTTATTTAGAGTCTTTTCAAAATATTTTTTTTGGTGTATTTAGGAGTTTTCTGGGGTTGGTTGTAGGTTTATTTACGGTTCATTTTAAGGAGTTTCTCGTTTCTTTGGTGGTGGTTCAGGGTTTACATAAAATTGGTTTAGGTTTTATTCAAGGTTGCTTTGAAATTTATTTAAGTTTGAAGAATGTCTATTTAGGATAGGTTTAGGTCTGATTTAGATTGATTTAGGGTTGGCTAATAGTTTTTTTGGGTTTCGTTTAGGGTTATTTAGGGTTGGTCTAACAACTGATTTAGGGTTGCTTTGGGGTTGGTAGAGTTGGTTTAGGGTTGGCTTAGAGTTTATTCAGGGTTGTTAGAATTGGTCAACGGTTGGCTTACAGTTTATTCAGGGTGTACTTACAACTCATTTCCGGCGTATTTATGGTTTATTTATACCGCGAAACTGAAACATGTAGAACCTAATGACCTTAACAACCCGAAGGAAAAATCTCGGGAAACGAAGCAACGCAAACACGAGCTCGAAAATGTGAAAACGTATCCGGTCACATACATGTTGCAAAAAAAAACAAGAAACTCCGCGAGTATGAAAACGAGAAACAAAGAAACCATGAAAAACCCAGAAAAAATCCAGGAGACCCAGAAAGCAAGAAACCCGGAAACCAAGAACCGCGAAACCAAGAAACCGAGAAACCAAGAAACCGAGAAACCCAGAAACCCTGAAAAAAAGAGACCAGAAGCCAAGAAACCCAGAAACCCAGAAACCGGGGGGGGAACAGGATGTTGGAACCATGGCGCGTTGCAAAATGACATTTTTCTCGTGTTGAAAAATGACCCCCTCCCTATATACCTCAGGATCACCCATCATCAAGCCATCCGTTCAGGTGGTAGAAGAACAGAAGGGTGCAACCAGGAGGTTCCCTTTCTGCTCGAAACATGTACCCGAGCTGGAGGGACGGCCAGAAGCAGCACCAGGAGAAAAGGCGAAAAACCCATGCAACGCGAGTAGAATCCCGCACACAGCGGTTGCACTGGTCCAAATGCAGGCAAAAAGCAAAATACCATGGAAATCTGGCAGTCAAAACAAGAAATAAACAGGTCAAGCAGCATCGCTGGAATGTAAACATGCCGAGGAAATCAAACATGACTGCTAAACCGGGCAGAATGTGCATCTGTTAAACAGGGTAAACATGACTGTGGAACCTGGCAGGCAGTAATTGGATCGCAAAAACAGGCCAGCTACTGCCTGGCAGACAGGTAACTGCAAACAAAACATGCCAGTGTCAGACCTGGCAGTCACAGGAGAGGTTCCAATGTCTGGTTATGCAAATTAAACATGGCGGAGCCCGAGTGCCAACGTGGCAGTGGTCAGTCCCACTGGTTTATTTTGTGGGACGACACCTTTTGGTTCGGATGATGCTACGTGGCAAGGCATGCCAGGATTGGGCACGGAGGCCAAAAATCACTATGCAAATCTCGTACGAGAAATGGAAAGGTGCTTCTTTGGAGATCCCACTGGCTGTACATGCCGGGACCGAAAAACATCACCTGTTGTCGATATTGGTTGAGTTTATGGATATCATCACAAAATGCGTTCCAACCAAGAAAGCCAGAAACCCTGAAAAAAAGAGACCAGAAGCGAGAGTTCGCATTAGGCGGTCGGATTGATTTCAAGGTCCGGGGGGGGGGGGTCCACCCGGGGGGGGGTACCCCCCTCCCCTAGCCTGTGATCACAGCAGGTCATCAACATACATCATCATATCGGGGGGGGGGGTACCCCCCATGGCTTGGACAGAGTGCTGGCCTATGTGACGCTCTGCTTGGTTTTTATGATATAATTGACAAACGACGTAGATGTCAAGAGAAACATATAGGCCGGGACTGTCCATCACACGGGTACCCCCCTCCCCCGCCCATTGAATTGATCCGACCAAAAATGAGCAAACTATCCCAGAAGCCAAGAAACGAAGAAACCCAGAAACTGGGGGAAAACAAGATGTTGGAACCATGGCGCGTTGCAGAATGACCTTTTCCTCGTGTTGAAAAATGACCCCCCCCCTCCCTACCTCAGGATCATCCATCATCGAGTCATCCACCCAGTCGCTGGGCTTCTTGTCCTCAGGGTCTTTGATCTCCTTGGGGGCCAGTAGCTCCCAGTCCTCCTTCAGGGATCCCTCATAGATCTTCTCGCCATCGATTTCTACGCGGGCCGTGTTGTCTGGCTTCAAGAGGAGCCTATAGACATGGGATGTGCCGTCACCCTCCTGCTTGTAGGCCAAGTCAGACTTCTTCAGGACGTTCTTGCCCTTGTAATTGAAGATGAGGTGGGTACGCTTGGTGTACCCGCACTTGTCAGGCCCAAACATGATGTTGTAAGGGGTTGGATCACCGAACGTAGTGGGATCGCTCAGCTTGGGGCCGATCTTCACATAGCCACCGCCGCACTCAATGTCCTTCTCATATTTGGCCTGCATGGGAAAACAGTTGGTAAGCTGTAATTTGGAGATGACACCACTCAAAAACCAAGTCTAGGTATATAACCTCCGCCCATCTCAGTGCGTGTTAGTGTGTTCCATGGCTCAAAAGCTGTGCTTCATCAGCTCAGTGCACCCTTCCACCATGCCTGGTACTGGATGATGAGCTCCTTGCCCGCGTTGCTGAAGGAATCAAAGCCAGCGGAGAGACCAAAAAATCGTGAGTCTTCGACGGTCTGGATACCTCCACCCCACTCTCCACACTGCAACGACCCAATTGGAGTTGATGGCCCACTGTTGGTGCGGTGAAATCAGCATTTCATCTAGAGAGGAGCAAAAGAATTTTGGCTAACAGCTAGCAGCATCTGAGCGGGGAAAAAATTTACTTCAACACCATTTCCCCTCTCGAACGGTGCAGCTCACACCCAACCGACCGCACCAGCAGCTACCCTCCAGCCTTGATCCTCTTTTGCGTCGCCAAACCATTTGCCAGCGGTCGCTTTCCAGGTGCCCTGGCACTGTTCGGAAGGCCCCAGAAACAATATAATAGTATATCTAAACATGAACGGAAAAAGGTACTGTTCGGATTATACATAGTTGATCATATGTGTCCAAATTCCAGTATGTTAATATCCTGAAGGAGGATATTATAATGATATGTATACATAGTATATCATATTTCTGTGTGTGTGTGTGATGGGGCTCCTCCTGCCTGGGTGCCATCGCTCTTCTTCCACTCACTGGACGTCCATCGGCTCTCCCATCCGTCGCCGAAGGTCTCCGAAAAGTAGACGGTGCCTCGGGCTTTCTCAGGGCAAAAAACGGGGAGTTGTATGGTAAATGTGGCAAGAACAGGTGGAATAAAATCAATCTCAACAAGAAAGTTGGGATGTGTATGATGAATATCTGGCAATACATGGTAGAATCATATCAGTTATCTGGCAAGAACTGAGCGATTTCCCAACAATAAATGGCCCACAAAAAAATCTCGTCTGTTTGAAGACCCTAAAACCTTCTGGGTGTCCAATCATTGTGAGCCATATTTTACGACCTCGGGGATTCAAGTGCATACCTCACGATATTGGTTCCAAGCTGCCACTGGCGGTGGCCAAAGCACCCAAGCACAGGGCACGACGCATGATGCGTTGTTGGCGGGGGACGGACGCCGCGGAAGTGAGGGAGCCAACTGAGACTGCAGCGAAGGTTCTACAGTTTATATGGATTGTCACCACTCATCACGGATTGTTCCATTCAATGGTCGGGAAGGACATACAATATGAAACATGATGTTAGTAATGAAAGCGGTGGTTGTTGGAGGGTCAAATGCACAAATAGCAAGCAGCGTCCAACTTGCAGAGTTGCTGGCTCATCATCCAACATCACGGAGTTGTCACTGTGGTCACGCAACAATTGTTGCCAACAAATCAATCAGGCTCCATGTGGAAAATGGACAGCATTTTCATGTGTTCCTCTGAGAAATGTGTCCCGCTGATGCTGGCAGGGTATGGTGGGGGACCAAATTTCTTCGACAAGTCTCTGGCCATATTTGCTTGCCCTTGCCATGGCATTTATCTGCCACAAACTCTCCCACATATTTTTGTCCGGTCCTTAGCCACTCAAATGAAGGGTAGCGGCAGCTTCAGCTGCATGATGCCCTTCACTCCGCGTCACTCCGCTTCACAGTAAGGGTTTTCATCGGCCAATCATTGCAACAACTGCCAAGTGACTCTGTATTTTCAAGTGTGCCATTCCCACTTCTCAGGAAGAGTTTGAACTCGCCCTCGTAGTAGCTGGCACCACCATCCAAGTCCTGGCAGTCGGGTTCGAGGCAAACCTGATGGCATTAGCAGAATCAGGAGGGAAAAAAACAATCATGTTGAATATGAGATGCATGCATCCCTAAATCGTTTCTCAACCACGATTTTAGTCAATTTTCCTCAATCAAAAATGCCATCTATGGGGTATGCACCACCACTATTTCGGAAATATCATGGTCGCACTCCTCGCGTCCGAAGCCAAAGGCTTTCCTGCGGCAAGTGAGAGGACTTAAAAACACTGCCTCAGTCTTGGATCTCTTCACATTGGGATGCAATAAAGTGGCGGCATTCAAGATGACAGGGACGGGGACTACCACCCTTCAGTCTTCAAACACGGAAATATGGTTATACAGTTATACATAATCGGCAATCATTTTGAAATAGCGCACATGGATCTATATCAATGTACCGGATGGCAGATGGTTTTATTTTGGGGTAGAGTGTCACTCGAGAAATTTGGCATTGTACTACGACGTTTGCTTCTTCAGAATGCCAGTGCTTTGCTGTGCTACTGGGGCAATGTACTGGATCCACTCATTTCGAGTGCCGCTTTGCTGGAGGAACTCAAGGATGATCGGGGGATGGGATGCTCGCCCTCATAGATAGTTATGTCCACTCCATGGACACAAACTGTTTGTTGGTTGAATCCTGTTTTTGGCAAGATATGGAGGTTTCCTAAGATGGGGGGTACCACAAATCATCCAAATTTGACCCTATTTAGTATCCCATGGTTTCGGGGATCCCCCATTGTAGGAAACCTCCATGTGACACCATTCCTGTTGATGAAATCAACATCTCTTTCGACAAGGGCCGCTCCTGCCGATATCGGACTCCAGCACCTTTGGCTGCGTGCGGTGTTGAGCCTGCGCTTCGAAGGACACAGCGAACAACAAAGTGGTGCCCCATAGGTAGCTGAGTTTGTCATTGTTTAAGTAGGGTTATATAAATAGGTTTCTGGTAGATATGTCCGTAGTTAATTGGGTTTATGGGTTGATGAACCAACTTTTAGGTAGGGTGCACCACATTAAATGACATTACCCAACGATCAGATCCAAAATCACCTAACGCCTTTCCTTGAAAACCCAGCCTGCTGCACCAAGTGCGTGAGGTCGGTCCTCAGCAACATGGCTGCTGGGGTGTGGGTCAGAACCCTGCCGCCCCAGATATGGAAGGAACCCTGGAGCCCCCTGGTCCACATGGTGAAGATTCCCAAATGCAGAAGGGATTTGAATCATCAGTGGCCATGGTTTTTCCGCGGATTTTGTTTCCATGATCCATCAAGACACCGTCCGCATGCATCTGAGCAACATTTCTGGGCGGGGTCGCAACACAAAGGATGTGAAGCGGAGATGGCAGGGACCAATGGAGCAAGATGAACCAGTCAATGGCCTTAAGACTACCTATGTTTTCGTTTGATTTTTCCAAATCTATTGAATCGTGTACATGTTTGGCTGCTAGACATTTCTAGACTGGGTTTCCGTGATGAAAATGTGAAACTATCGGCGCTTCTTGTTGGGCGCCCTTGAGCCATCGCTGACGGTCTCAAATCAGTTGTCAGGGTTGCATTGTATCCCTCTCAGAGCAACATATCAAAGGAAGTCGACTCCCCTTCAATCATCCACAGTTCCGACAGCATACCAGTGCCGAGTTCGACCTGTTTCCGGGGTGAGCACTTCTGGATGAAAGTTTCTGTCAGTTCCAGATGGCAGGCGCAAGAAAACGAAATGCTGCAGGTGCAAAGGCTTGCAATTTCAAACACATCTTCTGAGTTTCTGCTGCACTTCATACCCTGCACCAACGTCAGTATCCGCAAAGTATCTTTGAAGGACCCGACCCCAACAAGCATCTTTGGGTATTCCATGGGGTAATCCTGAGTCATTTCACTCATGCAACCCCATGTGGTGGGAGCCCATCCCCATGTCTCTACTTTCGAAGACTTACTTTGCACCTCTCGGCCGGGGCAAAAACCCCCAGCGGGCGGTACAGCTGAGCGTGCCCTTGCGCGTTTATCGGCACACCCAGCAGGCTCTGGCCACTTGGAATCCACGTGGGGGTCCCCATCCCAAAAAAAAACAGGAAAGTCAACTGTTTCTATTTTGGGTTTTAATGAAGGATCTTCATCTTTTTTGGAGGGACTTCAATCAACTTCAGCAGCCGTTTGCTGCTGGCGGATGGCCAGAACCTCGAAGCAACTGATTTTGGATTTGCGTCTGCGACGCCGTGCGGATTTTTCCCCTGGCACCGTGCCCTGGGAGGTTCGCCAAGAACCTGAGCCCCACCGAAATGGCTCACAGCAAATAAGGCCAAATAGTTGCGGCTTTCGCTAGGCCCATGTTGAAATGGTGGTTCAAAATGGGAGAATCCTCAAACCCTGTCGATATATTTTCAGCCCCCACCCGTCCTGATGCGTAAACAAACATCTTGGGAGTTCGACTTGACAAAACACCCAAGAATGAGGCACTCTGGAAACAGACTTGGTTGTGTTTGACTGGGGTCATTGGGACTTATGCCTTGTTCAAGTGTTTGCCAGAGAGCCACTTCTGGCACGCGGTGCGCATTTCCGGACTCTTGCTGGAGAGTTCTTGCTAGCTGCTCTCTTGCTGTGCCCAGCGGAACTCATCAAAAGAGGCCTGATTGCTTTAAAAAACCATGCCAAAGCAAAAAGAGAAAAACAACTCCTCTGTTTTCCTCAAACTTCAAAAGATGTTGGCACATCTTCGCGGCAGCAATGCTACGGCCTCTCACAGCGACGAAATTTTATGACGAAAACAGTCAGAAGATCCGACTCATTGGACATCCTCTAAGCTCCAAGGCCTCAGGGCAAGAACATCTCCTGGCATCAAGATCCGTCCCCAAAAATGGAAGAGAGACGCTTCTCCCGAGACAAACAGGTCGATGAATTCATCATATGACCCGTCTCTTTGTTGGGTCATGCCTGGTGATGCACTGTACTATATCATATCTCAACCCTCGAAATTAAGAACTTTCCACCCGCCAATTCATCGCTAATCCCTTCTGACCAAGTGACGTAAGGACGGTTGCCATGCCTTGGGCTGCCCAGCCTCATGTCAAACAATCGTTGCTGATTTCATGGCAGTTACCTCCTCATTTCGATCGACTGCCCATTGCATCCTGATTGGTTTATGAAGCCACCAGAAAATCTTCAGTTTCCGCGCCTCGCTGGGGACCTCACCCTTCGGCACGATGAAGCAATCGCGACGTAGCTTGGCCTTGGTGCTCCATCGCTGATATCACAATGGATCCTTGCATACCCTTAAAAAACTAAACAGTCCCCATGGGCCTTAAATTGTTGACCCATTCCCATATATCTTGATCACCTTAATTTTTGAGCATTGGAATTGGGAGCCGTCTAACAACTGATGATTTCTCCCTGCGTTTTTTTGTTGGCTGTCTACCTTTTGTTCAGGAAGCACATGGCTACAATGACCCCAAATGAATCAGAGGGAAACTTGGTGGGAAAACATGTTAATTTGCTCAGGGCCCACAACAGCTATACACCTCGTCTGACCTTCCAAGCTTCAATTCATAGCGGTTGTGGTTGTGGTTGTGGTTGTGGTTGTGGTTGTGGTTGTGGTTGTTGTTGTTGTTGTTGTTGTTGTTGTTGTTGTTGTTGTTGTTGCTGCTGCTGCTGCTGCTGCTGCTGCTGCTGCTGCTGTTTTTGTTGTGGTTGGTCCACCCATTTCTTGCTGGATCATTGATGTATGAATCATATGAACAATGCACGTACCTTTATATTACACCCAATGTCTTTATTGATCTTTATTGCCTCCCAGGAATCTTATGGAATCGTCAATCTTCCGAGCTGCAATCTTTGGTTTCGCTCCAGGCTGACCGGTAAAAACTCGCAGGACATAGCGCTGCGATGTGGCGTCGAAGCCGTCCACATGGCCCCAGTGGCCATTGAACTGCCTTCTCACAAGGGCTAGGGAATCAAAACCAACAAAATGTTTGAATTGGCCAGCACAAGGGGTGTCAAGGATCAAACAAAAAATGTCAAGGAGAATGCCAAGGGAAGAAAATGAGGAAACGCAACCAAAAGTTGGGCAATAAGCAGGACCATCACCATCACCTTGAAAGGCTGCCTCACTGCTCTCCACCCTCCCTTTAGGCCAGATACGGTGCATGCACTAGGCCGGTTAGAAGAACTTGCCGGCCGATGATTTCTTCCACATCTCCCCCTGCACAGCCACTGGATGGAACCCATCATGGGCAAAAGATACCTCTCAAAACTGATGCCCTCTTGAAAACGATGATCTCCCATAGGGTTGGACAACGAGTCCCTAAAAATCATTGGAAATTGCCGCCTTTGGCTTCCACATGGTTCCACGGATTTCCACGGGTAACAGTTCGTGGCGTGTCTACCCACCAGGCACCTGCACTTGAAGCGCTATTCCGCCGCGCATCGCGGGAGGAGTTCCTTTGTGAGGCACGAGGTGGCACCTGGAGCTGCAGTTGCAGAATGTCTGTAGACAACTGCCACGAGAAATGATTGAAACGATGGGAGTCAATCTGAAATCTGAAACATTTGGAAAATGATATTTCTGAGATTTGTAAATCCTATGACATTATGATCTATGTTTGAAATCTGAGGGACTACTGTACCCTCTGAATTCGGTCGACTGAATCCATCAGGGCAAATCAAGGCACTATCTCGGGCGCTGCTTCAGCCATGGTGGGTAAGCCACTCAGCGGTGGGCGACGAGAGTAGAAGGAGCGCCGTGGCATGATTCCTCTCATGGTGCAATCTCTTCCATCACCGGTTCCATGTAACATTCCCCATCTTTCACTACCTTCATCTCAGACAAACAGCCACCAAACAAGGAAGAACCCCTTATGAAACCAATTGCTCAACCCCAATCCCATTCCCAATCATCCAAACATAGTGACCTTCTATGACCTTCTCCGAAAACTCTGCCCATCATCCCATCCCCCAGCTCCAACCCAGCCCCCACCCAGCCCGCCCCAGTCCTTCCGACCCAGTGTTGGACGCCGTGGCCGTGCTGGCCACCGCTGACACCGTGGCGGCCGCCGTGGAAATCGCCGTGGACACCGTGGAGACCGGCGAGTCCGCGCGCTTGGCGCGAGCCAGGCGCTTGGGCGCGGCGTGCGCGCCCTCGTCGTCGGAGACCATCCTGGTGGATGTGGGAAGCCTTTTTTTGGGCGAAAAATGGGGGAGCTAAAAAGAAGCAACAAAAACTTGACAAGGAATACAAGAATGGGGAGGTTGATTGAGAAGGGCCTGGGCGTTGAAAAACGACAGGAAAAGGGGGACCAGAGACGACGTCGTGCCCATTGATAAGCGTCAAACGCTTGAAATGTCATTGATGATCATGATGAACATGGCAGATTTCATCTATCAAACATGGGTTTGAAAGACAAAACCGAGGAAATTGCATCCGATTGATGGCCATTCAATGGGGAAATGATGGCAAATTGTGCGATTTTGTAGTGGCCTATGTTCCGACAAACCCATGTAGTTGGTCAGTGGCAGGGGATGGTGGATGGCATATGATGATGGGATGGTCCTGTTCTGCATATTAGCTGGCATTTTTAACAACAATTGTGCACCATTCTGTCATTCAACCAACCTAATGGTCCATCTCAGTCGTCTGGGGGTTCCTACTGTAACTTCTTAATCACCAACAAATCACGTCTAACTTCCCAAGAATGGAGACTAACTTGCAATAAGGATAAGACAAATTCCCCTCGCCCATCTCAGGGAATCAGGGAATATGTATGCTTTAAATACCCTCATGGGGCCCAAAAAAAATGATCATTGATCCAATACATTCCACCAGGATATCTATGGGACATTGGATGCTGCTGGTCCTGCAGTTCTCAGCAGCTTCAGCCATCAACGCTTGCTCACGACGGCGAGCAATGGCGTGCTCCATTCCTGACTTCGTGGCCAGTTTTCAGGGAGGGGCGTAACCCATCCGTGGTGTTCCATGGTGTTCCAATGGTTATGAGATGTGTGAAAACATGGATAATCCACATTAGAATGAAAGTCGCGAATGGCTGAAGCAACCTCGCACATTCCCAAAGCAACCGGGAATTGTGGCCCGCAAGAAAGAATTGTCATGAGTGAATTCCAAAGAGCAAGACAAGGAAGAATGGGAACGACATGTCCAAAATCGGGACATCTACTACACCGGCTCCAAGAGTATCAATCTCTCAAAGAAATACAAACTCAGCCAAGCTTCGCTGACGCACTTTCTTGCCCGCTCGTCTTCTAGGCTTGTAGTACAATTTTCCCTCTTCAGGTTCTGGATTCTTCAGCGCTCCTCCATGACAGGAGGGTGGCGCACTACCTGATCTTGCTGCACTGCCCTTCACCTCGGCTTCAGGCTGCTTTTGTGGAGCCACCTCAGCTGGAGCTTCAGCCACTTCGGCTGTTTCAGCTGCCTGCATAGCTCGAATGGCCGCGCGTGTTCGCTTGGCTCTGACCTTCTTGCCTGAGCGGTAGGTCCGTTTTCGGGCTGCCTGGGGCGCTGGCGGAAGCTCCATGCAACACCCACCTGGCGGTGCGCTACCTGACCGTGCATGGAGAGATTCTTCGGCCTCAAAGATCACTCCGGAAGAGGCGGAGCCAGTCCCCGCAGACTCTTTGGACCCTTGGCGACTCATTGGGAAGGGAACAGCCTGAACAGCCTGAAGCTCTGGCGATACCTCAGCCATTTGTGGCACAAATTGCTCCACAACAGGGCAGATTTGCCCCATGGCATCTGTGTGGATCATCGGGGCCGCTGCCAACTGGGAAGATGGCAAGACTGGCAGCTGCTGTCGCCCCCGGACATTCTGCATGGGATGAAACACTCCTCCGCCCACCACCGTTCCCAAGGCGCTGGCGGTTTGCAACGCAATGACAGGTGAACCAGCCACAATCATTACATTGTTGGTGTGGCCTATCTCTGCTGCTGGCACCGGCCTATCTCGAGCCTGGAGCCCTTGGAGCTCTGCAGTCATCAAGCTGCCAGGCCGGTTATCCATCATGTATTCCCAATCGGTGGATGGACACTTGCTGGCACAAGATGCCTGTTCAGAGCCTGACCCTGAACCAGAGGCACTACTGGAAAAGTGGCCCGCCCCATGGCGACGGGACTTCTTCTTGACCGGGGCATCTGCCCGCTTGATGGCCGCATCCCGGCCACGCGGCTCAGCGCAAGTGGCTCCGGTGGTGCCAGAGCTGGCAGCCAGGGAGGTGACTTCGGAAGGGGAGAAGGGCTGGCTGATTCCGCAGCTGGGCTCATCCTCCTCCTGGCAAGCGTCGAGATGGGCACAACACAAAACATACAGGTCTAGCAAGAATTACATGGCATGGACGGCATGGATTGTTTTCCGATCCACGGGCTACAAATGCCCAAAGCTGCGTTTATAGAGGACATCTTGCAGAAATTTTGGGGATCTGTCTGTGTCAAACCGTCAAAACATCAACCAATACTATTGGGTACGCCTGTCACCATTTCTGAGTTTGGGGATGGCCAGCCACCAGGCCTCCTCAACAGATTCCGCGATCGCTTGGCCATCTGATTCTGCTGATGCCTGGATGGAAGGACTTCGGGGCTCGGGCTGACACAAATCCTCAGAGTTGGCAGCTTGCCAGCGGGCAACCTTCCATGACTGTCCGTCCCATCAACATCATCTTTCTTTGGAGGGGGGCAGGGTTGAAACAAACAAAACCTCACCATTTGGCGGTCAGAAGCTCGAAAATCACCTTCGCCTGGGATTTGGGAGGCAATCGCTTTAAGTGCACTTACAACAACAAAACCCTTGATCTGCTGGTGACAAGCATCCTCGTCCGAGCTTTCATCCAAGGGGAGCACGACATCGGCCTTCAAGAATTGCAGCGAGAGCTTTTCTGCTCTCGCCAGCTCCTGCAATGGACCCTCTACTGGAGAGAATTTTCAAGAAATTGCCTCCAGATTACTTAGAAGATCCCATCAACATCTTTGGTTTCCCTGGCCATCTCCGGATCGTAAATCAAACAGCTGAACTTCTATCACCCCATATCACCCTACAAGTTCACACCAGTGACAAAAAAGGTCAAGTCTCCTGGCACATCAACTGGAACTGACATTTCCCGTTGACGCTCAGAAGCTCGTCGCCCCGGCGAATACCGCGCAGGCCTCACCATCTGCATGCGATTCATCTACTCTGACAGCCAGCCATCAGGTGCCACCCCATGGTTTTACTTGGCTCCTTTTTGCTTCAAGTCTTATTCCCAAGCTAAGCTACTTATTTCATCATCTTTGTCCCAACCAAACGCTGAAAATTGTGCGTTCTGCACGTCTTAAAGTATGTCCCGTAGCCATCTGCAGCTTTCCCAACTGCCACCCTTTCAGCATCCCCCCAGGTGGGCTTGGCCTTGTGCCCGGCAGGATCCCGCAGGAGAATTGGGCTCCAAGCCAGCAATCAGAAATCTCCTCAGCTTCCCGCAGCCATCAAGGCGTTGCTCTGCCTACACCAACCCGGGTCTTGGTATGTAAGCCATTGAAGCCCAGACCATGGAAAACAGAACTAATGTAAGTCAAGCAAGCATAAACAAGGATAAACAACCTACAGTACATTTTGAGGGTTTATAGTTTATACCATCAAATTATGGTAAAATTTGGGGTGATTTACTAGTGCTTTACCAACAGTATCAAATGTGTTTGTAGTACCTCTTGAAATTCGGGAAAGATGTTGACTGTGACTGAATGTGTTAAACTCTGTCCGACATTCTTGTGGCCCCACTGCCAAGCTTCTGTGCTTTGTAGCCTTGCACGTGCCATACGAGGCCCCAAGGCTCTCGGACGCTATCACGCTCGAGAACGACTTCCATGTAGTCCTGGCACGCCAACAAAACCTAAAAGCCTAAGGTCGTCCCTTTCCAAGATTATTGACATAGACTAAACTTGGAGTCAGGGTTTCCCAATTGGAAACCAGTGCTTCAAAATTGAGTTGTGCCCCCGAATACGCAACTAGAAAGAGAAGGAACGGTTTTGAATGGGCTCTGGACACTGGGACCTGCAAGAGTTAAACAAAGCCCCGTTGTGGTGGAATCCCCATTCATTGTTGTTGGTCGGCATCCCCAGCTTTGGTGGTGAAATCTTCCATGTTGGTTGTCAAAAGTTTTGCTTGTTGGTGAATTCCCTTATATATATATATATATATCATATTAATAAATACATATATATATATATAGTTTGCGGTGGAAGTGTTCCGTGTGACTACTCAAGCCATACTTCTTGGTTGCACAATCCCTCATTGTTGCTGGTCACATCCTTCTGTTGCATACTTCTATGACCAGTTCAGTTGCGAAGATCAACTGCCCCAGCTGATGCCGGTGCCGCTTCCTTCGTCACATCCTGTGGTGCGCGAGTCGTGATCGTCTTCTCGGCACGTCGTTCGTTCGCCTTGCGAAAACCTGGGAGCAGTGTAGCGAGGGCAAGTGGAAACCTAGGGTTGAACCCAAAAACAATGAATAATTGCAATACGAAACCAAGGGTTCTAGGTGGTATTCAATATCAGGTGTAGGTATTGGAAGTGTTTAGAAGTCATCCTCAATAGTTATATAGTCTATAGTACTGAAATGCAATGCATTGGCACAACAACTGGGAAGCTGTAGCTGTTTCAAAACAGCAGCACCAAACATGGGCCACACATGGGTTTGGATGGGCCAATCGCAAACACAGGCTGCACATGGCTGCACAATCACCAGGAAAGGAGCATATTGATGCACACTCAACATTCTGTCCAATACAGGGCACTGTCATGCGATTCTGACGATTTCAACTAGGTCGCCCACATCCCCAATCTCACTTCACAGTTATACAGGCAACACCTGCTATTGCATTTGAGAAACCGCCTGGGCTCTTTTCTGCACTCTGCTGCCGTTTCACTTCCATCGCGATGAGGAAGGCAACTATGAACCTCATGGCGGCTATGATGTTGTTTCCTCCTCCAACAGGCCATAACTTGTTTGGCGGCGGGCCAGACTTTGAGTCGTAGTAGTTTAAGCAATGAAGCCACGAGGTCCCTACAGGAAGGAGACACTGAACACTACAAGGGTTTCTGGCCAAGGTGCAAGATCAGCCACCAACCCACATTCGCGAAGCTGGGTCCTGTGGCAGGAGTTTGACAACTCGCCATGGCTACAGCGGCTGTGCATTCGCAACCGAAATGATCTTGCAACCAATTTGTTCAGGGCAGGGTGAAACCGGTGAACACCGCAAAATGAATAGAATGCACAATCCAAAACCCTGTTCCTTACGAAAGAACTCATACATGTCGATCAACACATGATTACTATGTGAATAGACTCCCCCTGAGTCCCTTGGGTGCTCGCCACGTCTGACTGTTCCCTCTGTTGTGGCTCCCCTGCTTCAACCCTGCGGGCCTGGTTCTAGCAACGCTAGGACAGTGATCTCCATGTTTGCAGTTAAAGAACTGCCTGCACCAACTATTGAGATGAAGTTCAGCAATGGAAATGCGGACAAATGGCTCCACCTGTCCACTCCTAACTTGGCCAAGTCCAAGAATGGCACAACCCTTCACTCACACAGCTGCCGGGCACCTTCAATGTTCCCTTCAGCCAGGCCTCAGTTTGCCACTGAGATGCAGCTGGCTTCCCACTCATCTGATGGGGACAACCCGCGTCTCAATTTCGGGTGCTAATCCAAGGGATCACAGACTGTTCACGTGTACGGCTGTTACATACGAGTAGCACCTGGAGGTCCATCTTAGCCATTCAACATCTCTGAGCCATGTCCCCTTTCCGAAGAACGACTTGCACACCATCTCCAGCCAAGGTGCTATCAACCCCGTGTGGGGGAGGCCCGGACTCTGCAATTCACCGAGCACATCTATTCAAACATACTGAGGCTCCCTGAACCTAAAAAAAAATCACGGAAGATGCCAGGCAAGATTTTGATCTACCATGACCCAAAAAATGCCTTCCATGAGTTTCCACGAAATATCAGCCTCCCCGTATGCAAATGGATACACAATCAGACGAGAAGCCAGAATCGAAGAAACCTAGCCGACCCACTCAAAATTCCCAAATTCCCTTCGAATTCAGCCATCTATGTCCTTTCTTGGTTTTCTTCCAGCCAATATGATCATGCACATTAATTTGCACTTGTATCATGTTGTATCACCCACGGCTTTATGGGTCACAATATAATATGCCCACGTATGCCCCATGGTTCTGCACACATCCTGCCCATCCCAGTGCCAGCATGAACCTCTGTGGCACGGTCCACTGGAACCTCACAGGTCCGCACAGCATCCCGTTCCCATGAGGTGGACTCCCGGGGGTCATGGGGTGCCCCGGTATCAAACAGGTAAGGTCTTCAGATAAAACGGGATGATATATCCAAAAAGGATGCAATTGTGTTCGGAAATGGCTGTCAAACTTACAGTGCTTCATGTATCTGATATGCACAGGAACTTCGAGCGCCCAGTAATGAATTCTCAATTATGAACTGAACTGAACTTGATTAAGATGCCAAATGTATTAAATACCGACAGAAAATTCCAGGATGTGTGCCAACTGCCCCTTTGATACTCATTACTAATTACTGACTTCCATTACTGACTTACAGCCCGCCGCAAGCTCCGCCAGCGGTCCCCCCTGAGCTGCTTGACCCACTCACCGTGGTCACCCTCCACCTCCCAGCCGCGAGAGCGCCTAGGGACAAGGACATCTCCCAACCAAAAATTGTTCCATCCGGGAGTAGAGATGGAGATTTTGTATCTAACATGTAGATCTATTCGTAATTATGCACCAGCCCATGAAAAGATCAAAAAGAGTTCAAAAAAACATCATGTGTGCAACGCAAATCCCCCATTTTACTTGGGTGAATTGGGACATAGAACCTGAAGATAACATGAGACAAATGTTGTCAGATGTCTGGCACCCTCGGTGAATGGAGAACATCTTCACACCAGCACGTCTCCAAGCGACGGGATCTGAGAGACGGGCTGTGGCGGTTGGAACACGTGCTTCCCATGTTGCGTGCTTGGAAGCACAGTCATGAGAGCTAAAAAGTGCAATCTATTCGGGGTTGTAGCTAGGCAGCTATCATGGCAAAGATCACGTGAGCCCTGAGCCAAGTTTGTGGTACAGGGGGTCTTCTTCAATAGTCCTTGCATCAGCCATCGAAGGAATCAGCGACTGCAGTATTCCAGCAAGAACATCCTACAATAGTAGCCTCGTGCTCAGCAAGAGTCATCCAATTGTATCTTGGAGGGTTCCCATGAGGATACGAGCCATCTGTGGCTTGTGGCATTGTCTGGTCGTCTGAGCCTTTACGGCAAGTCTTGCACACATGTTTCATGGGTGTTCATGGCTTTGCTCCAGATGCAATGTGATTCTAATAACGTGAGATGGCATCTTCTCCAACTGGGTATGACTCAGAATTCCACGGTTACAAATAGTTTTTTTTTTGCATGTTTTTTCTCCATTCTTTTGGGGAAAATTTTGACCCATCCTCAGCTGACCTCCGCTCCCATCAAACCATGACTGCCACGGTATCTTTTTCGCAGGAGCCAAGTGCCCTCCGTTGGTTTGCTGCTCTAGGCTCACACCACCAGCTCCACTTCCACCTGGCTCCATGGGATGGGTGCTATGGCCTTGAACAAGGCAATCAAAAATGGGTTTGAATCTGTGGGACTCCGGTGCAGTGCTGAGTTTGTAAGCCGTCTTTGTCGCTTCACGCTTCATTGAGATGGCACTGTTCCCATGTCATGTGGCCTCTTTCGCAGGTGCAGGGCAATACCCTCCGCTGCAGCCGCTTTGGCCAGTGGCATAGCATCCCTGCGAGCGTGGATGTTGAATGAACATTGCAGCGTGTTGGTGACGGAAAAGACATAAACTCAGACCAGCATCTGCCTTGTTGCTGGGGCAATAGTGGTTGTAACCTGAAAGTTGGCAAGCTGCAGAAGCATGGTAGGAAAATGTGGGAAGTTAGCATGGAGGAAAAGTTTGAGACCAACTGAAGCAAGGGAGCGAGAAAGAGGAAATAGTTGTTTTCTCTTAAGTATCTCTAATGAGGCCACTTGCCCTTTCAACTTTCAACACGACTGAGTTTGCCCCAGCTAAGCCGTACAATTCAAGTGCAGATGAGCCACGGCAAGAGGTACAGCATCCCCTGCAACCGAGAAGTCTGCTCCAGTAAAGCATTGAAGACATTTGGAGTGAGTCTTCAAACCGAACTAAGCTAGTACAGTACCATTTGGTTTGACAAAGGAAAGACCGTCTGGCTAGAGTCATCAGCGTAGCCCAAAAAACATATATAAGTGGAAATAAAGATGCTGTGGGGTGGCTCTTGAGACATGAATTAGCATTTACCAGCACCGAAATAGATTGAAACGATTCTCCCCCTAGAACTAAATGGGCTTTCTTTTGTTTACATTGTACCTGCATTTTGCCCTTCAGCCCCACTATGACAACTCAAAGCTCCAAAACTTCGGGAATCCAGGGGCTCTCTAACAGCAAGTGATCAATTCTCATTGGTGACATTGTCTGGATTGCAATGATTTTTTGGCTGTTATCCCAATATCTTGGATGGTAGCATCGTTCTGCATGTTTCTGGCGTTCAACCACCAACCAGGGCAACTGTCATCTCTTCGGCTCAGCGGCCCATTGTGTGGCGGTGCCACATGGCATGTGGACGGGCTTGGGTCGCCCAGGCTCAACACAGCCTGGCCATCACCCTGTGGAGTGGTCACTTCACCCGAATAGTCGGGGAAACACAATTGAATCCAACTGCTTTGCCAATTCATGCTATCCGGCCAATTCTTTGGAGGCTGAGTTTAACATTCATGTTGACCAACACCACTCTTGGTAGAAAACTTGTCTGAACACAGCATGGCAGTGTCAATACATGCTTAAGAGAATTGGATTATATCATATCATTATAATAGAAGTGGAGAACCCAATCAAAGGCAATGCAGCGAAACATGCAGCAATGCCCAAAAACCGGCTCAACGTCTCGCCTGTGCCTCTCTTCATGTACCCTGATTCTAATCATGAGTCAGCCTGTTTTTGTCATACATCCGCACACCATGAGGCCGCTGGAGCACTGGGCTCGCAACAAACCTTCCACAGAAAGCTCTTTCATCCGAAATCTGCGAGCCTCCCTGATGTCCAAGGATGAAACAACCGGCTTGGGACCCTTGATTCCAAGAGACGCGACGACGAACATGCCAAATATATCCAAACTCCTCCAAGCTTGCCGTTGCGCTTTGCCAAAGGCCAGCGGCCAGTTGCCAACCCAACTACAGGAAAGGAAGCCCCAGCAATCAGGGACCGCCATTGCAACAAAAACACATTCCCATGTTCAGCTTTGTATGCACCGTATGTCTGCAGCTCTCGAAAACACTAGTCCTGTACTTGGTCTCGAGCATTCCAAACAAACTCAAGATCATCCAAGCAACTCACTCGCTCATGACTCAATTTGCCCTTACGCTTTGTTGTACGCTGCTCCCTGACCCATCTACCAAGATTGAACCCGCTTGCGCGTTGATATTCGTAGGGGACCAACACGTCGTCATGTTCAACTTTATATGCTCGCAGCTCTTGCAGACCCTGGTCCCACAGGTGGCCAAAGAAGTCCCAAACAAATCCGAGCTCATCCAAGCGACTCACTCGCTCATGACTCAATTTACCCTTACGCTTTGTTGTACGCTGCTCCCTGACCCATCTGCCAAGATTGAACCCGCTTGCGGTTTGATATCTTTGGGGGACCAACACGTCGTCATGTTCAACTTCGTATGCTCGCAGCTCTTGCAAACCCTGATCCCACATGTGGCCATAAACGTCCCAAACAAATCCGAGCTCATCCAAGCAACTTACTCGCTCATGACTCAATTTGCCCTTACGCTTTTCCGCACGCTGCCTCTCGACCCATGTGCCAAGAAGGAACCCGCTTCCCGTTTGATATTCGCTGGGGACCAACACGTCATCATGTTCAACTTTATATGCTCGCAGCTCTTGCAGACCCTGGTCCCACATGTGGCCATGAAAGTCCCAAACAAATCCGAGCTCATCCAAGCGACTCACTCGCTCATGACTCAAGTCACCCTTACGCTTTGTTGTACGCTGCTTCTGAACCCATCTGCCAAGAAGGAACCCGCTTGCCGTTTGATACTTTTTGGGGACCAACACGTCGTCATGTTCAGCTTTGTATGCTCGCAGCTCTTGAAAGCCCACCTCCCAGTATTCGAGCCCTGCGCACCTTTGCAAAGCATTGGGGAACACTCGGATTCGCAAAATCTCTGCTACACCCTCCAGGGCAGAAGCAGGCAAAAACGTGTCGCCCTCAATGGTGACCCGACGACTGTGCCCAGACACCCTATCAGTCAGGGATGCCTGAAAGACATGATCAGCTCTTGCCAGCTCACTGAGCAGGCGACCAAGCTCAGCATCTTCTGCCAGCACGCCATCAGCATCTTGAACGACCGGCGGGGCAATCACTAGCGCATCTATCTTGTTGCCATGGTTCCGGAGCACCCTTCCCACACACTGTTGCAATCGAATCCCCTGCCTGGGTGCCACAAACAAACACGTGTCCGCCACTGGCAAGTCAACCCCCTCACTGAGTACATCCACGGTGACCAAAACACGGATTCCTCCGAGCCTCTCACTGCACTGGAACCTCTTCAACACCTCCTGCCGGTGGCTGCCAGCTGTCTGTGCATTGTAGTGGTCAGAAGGGATGCCAGCGTCCAACAACATTCGAGTGAACGCTTTCGCTTCATGAACTGTGTTGCAAAAGGCCAGGATCTTTCTTGCTAGCGGCAGGTTCTGAATCAGCCGCACCAAACTGGGCCTCGGATCACCTGCAGTGAGCACAGGCACCATGACAGAATAGTCCTTGATCACACCAGCTTGGATAGCAGGCCTGAGTCCAAAGTCGAAATCTGGCTGGGTCGTGCGAAGGGTTGCACTGAAGAAAATCCTTTTGGGAGTGTCCAGTGTCAGCACTTGTCGAGCATGAACTCCAGAACTCTGCAACTCATCTCCAGGCTCATAGTGGTGAGCTTCATCCAATAGCAGCATATCGAAGGTCAGATTGGATAGCTGCCAGGCCGAATTGCGCACACAAACAAACACCTTGGCACTCAAATCTGCAGGGTATCCAGTTCCAACCCTTGCAACTCGAGTACTGATGGTCCCTTCTAACAGTTGGGCAAACTGCTCCATCAAGTCCAACTTGGGAACAATGACGCAAGCACGTCTGTTGGGACCCAAGTCTACCAAGAGGTCGGCCATCACCAAACTCTTCCCCGCTCCAGTGGCCATCTGCACAAAAAAATCTCGTTGGGACTCGTCTTTGAGAAAGTTGCGACAAGATCTGAGGCATTCCAGCTGGTGTGGCCAACGTCGGAAGTCATTCCTCATCCTTTGTGGCGGCCCGTCTTCCTTTGGTCTCTCCTTTTTGGCCTTTCGGCGCCACACCTTTATCTCATCGGCTGAATATATCCGCTGGATCGCCCCACTAAACTGCTGCCAATGCTTGGGAAGTTCGGTGCTCTCATTGGTCGCCACCACCATGCACTTCACCAGCTTCCTGAGTGGCGAGTTGTCCGCTCTGACCATGAAAAAAAAGTTGGTGAGGCGATTCAGTGGCACGGTTCCGTTGGTGTAATCCTTTGCCTGCACCGCAACGGACAGGTTCAATGCCAGCGAGTCGATGCCCTTATCTTCCAATGGCAACGCCAGCTGTTCCTTGAACCTGATGGGCAGCAGACTCCAGGGCACCGTGCCCAGATCCAAGGCCGAAATCAACTCCAACTCAAGGCCCGGTGGCAAATCACCCACCGCAATGGCCTCCAAACTCTTGGCGCGGACCACTGCCTGGATGTGCCTCACCTCCTCATCACTCAGCACTGGGGCTAGTGGATCCACATCTCTGGCCATCTGGTGCCGGGAAATTCTGCATACCCTCTGCGGATGGCAGGATGGCTGGAAGTCCACCCAGCGTCCAACCAAGGCACAGGGTTGGATCGCCTTCCGGGCGCCATGAAGGACACCAGCCGCCAGGATCTGAAGCAACCAGTAGCGCCGGCGATGTCTGGAAGTAGACGTTGCCATGGCAGGCGAAAAAGCTGAGAGCCAAAGGCAACGACATTCTGGGCGTTGGCAGCTCCCAGAAAAACCCACAAACTTGCTTTGGATTAGTGGCAGGTCGCTCACCAAGCAAAAATAAGTCAACAGACACCGCACTTCCACATTAAAATCTGACCACATTCGTCTGTCAAAATCTGTCAACCAGTCATCAGTTGCAGCAATTTCCGACAGCTCATTGCCCCCAGCAACCGCACCTTCAGCAGCTGGTGGTCCGAAGGGGAGCCCTCACCTCAGGGTAGCAGGCAGGTACAAGGTGAGGCCGTAAATTTCACCCTGTTTACGGAAAAATGAGCATGGATATCTATGTAAATGCTATTTGCTTCCAGGAAAATGGGTAAATCATGATAAAATAGGATACCGGAAATCTGATCCTTGAAGTTTTGAATACCCTAAAGGGAATACTGGACTCAACCCTTGTAGGTGTTTCAACATATATCGAAATATGACATCCTGCAGCCATCCCAAGTGGTCACTTGTGATTGCTGACTCCCAAAGAATGCTGCAACTGTGCCGTGAAAATGCATCCATGATTTTGACCCCTTCAACCTACTGGGTTCCTACCAAGCGCCCAGTGGCCTTAGCCAGCACCCGGCAGCAGCAGCAGCAACAGCAGCAACAGCAGCAGCAGCTTCCTCGACCTAGACTTCAAAGCCGAGACACTGGCGCCCTTCCAAAGCACCGACACTCCAGAGCTGCTGAAAATGTGGTCGGCTCCGTTGTAGGAACTGTCTGTTGCCTGATGGTAAACTGCAGTGAAGGCTGCCAAATTTCAACACGAGTATAATTGGACTAGGTTAGAAGATAGAAATGGTTCGCCAAAATGGACCGGCAAGGTTGTCTGCCTGGCAACGTCTCCTCAATTTCAGTTTGTCGTGGGATTGAAAACCCAACAGCCACATCTCCAAATCAGACTCTGAAAGAAAGGGAGCTGGGCTCGGATCAAGTGCTGGTGCCAGGTGTTTGCATCATCACACCCTTCAAATTTCAGATGGCCCAAACATATCCTTGTCATAGGTTCCCTGCCAATTTCTTCCCCAACCAGCTGTTTTTAATTCGAACAAAGTCTGATCCACCAAGCCACATCCAGCTTCAAGACCTGGGATAAGTCTTTGATGGTGTCCTGATTGCTGCCACAGTTGAAGTCACCAGTAAAGATAACCGCATCCTTGGCCGCCAGGCACGGAAGTGCTTGCAAGGGCTGGGAGGATGTCTCAGCAAGTTGGCCATGAAGTGACATTCACTTGCAGAGCCAAGATTCTTTGGGCTTCTTGTGCTGGTTGACCGCACTGATCTGAGCAGCAGAAAAGCTGGGAAGGCTTCTACAACAGGAAGCAAACAGTGGAATGCATGAGTCGCACAAAGACGGATAGGACCAGATAACGCGAAGCCTGATGCAATTCAAGCTGGATGGTCTCGTAGGATACTTTAGCTTATTTGAGTTGTACTCCTTGTTTGAGGTGTTCGTTCGCCTCTATGATACAACTGGCAAAACATGTCCACGAGTCAAGCCACACAAGAAGATGTAATAGCCAGGGCCATACTACTTAACTACTTCATTTCTAGTCCTTCAATTGTCTTTTCCAGTCATACCAAAATGAAATCTTCCCATACCTCCATGTGGGTCTGTCGGAAGATGGGGTATCAAAAAAAATCTGATGTTGTAATTATCACAATTTTCCCGTTAGATTTTGGTCATTTAGAGGTACCCCCAATTTCGGGACAATCCCAAACATCAGATGGTTGGACCAATTCAAAGAAATCGATGCATTTCTTTGTTCGCCGGGATATCTCCATGAAAACTAACTCACAATATTTTCATGTCAATAAAATATATGTTTCTTAATGGAGCCATAGCAACATGACCTACCTCCACGCCCAAAAAAAGCCGCCCTGCAGCTGCGCGGCGTAGTTCGCCGCCACCGTACTGCCAGGCTGTCCGCCGCATTGATCCAAAGGCCCGTGTCTCGGTGAGGTCGGGGCCAAGGAGGAGGGGATAGAATTGTCAGGTGATGTAAGTAATATGCAGTAGCCTTATATTTATATCTTGTTGGGAAAATATGTGTATATACAAACATAATTTCTTGTCCCGGATGTTTGATATTTAGCGATTGTGCATATTTTGGGGGGAAGCTAGCAGCAGCAAGTGGGTTATATCCTCTCACCGCATGATTGGCAATTGGCAACTTGCGGTTTGGTCGCACTTGCGCTCAAGGCACGTGTTCGCAAAGAAAATGGTGTCGCTGCTGCCAATGACCTATCATGCTGCGCGCAAGGAGACTGGCTGCCCACTCGCTGGTGCCCCAGAATGACTCCACTTCCAATACGTCAGTACGTGTACGAACATGACACCTGGTTTCGCAGGAAAAAGAACGGCTTAATCATACGCCAACAAATCAACAAATTTAAAAGTCATTTCAAGCTCCCTGGGTTGACTTCCTGACAAAGATCAGTTTCCATCCCCCACAAAAATCGTGCTCACCACTCTGCAGCCCCTCAGCCTGGAGTCTAACCCAATTCACATGGCGATCTCCATATCTGTCCTTGGCGACCCATTGCACGCCAGGACCTGGTCGCGGTCGGCTGATACACTCTGTGGCCCGAAACAGCTGCTACATGGTCCTAGTCATGGACCTTTGTAAGTGTAGATGGCATCTAAATATCTTGTTATAGTTTTATAATATAATATATTGTATGACAACCGGAACTAGCAGGGCCCATCAGAGTCCTGACCTGACCGACACCTCCAGTTAAAATGCCAATCTCAATATGTGGCAAGTTGAGAGGCAAGTCCTGATAAGAACAAAACATGATATTAAACACAAGCCAACTGTTTTTCAATAGCATTCAGTTTCAGGAACGTTTGGTAATTTTCCTGCCCACCCCCATGGATTGGTTGAAGTGGAAGTTGAACCCATTGGCAATTGCCACAAAACACATGATGTTCTTAGTAACCTCTTGGTATCACAACTTGATCCTTTTACCCTCCAGAAATCCCCGGACTCACGTGCCATCAAACCATTCAGCAAGGTGCATGGCAAGCAAGTCTGACGATACATTCTTAGATGATTTCAGTAGTGTGTTTTCAGCATCAAGAACTGAAAATCCATGATCCGGGTAAGGGTGAAGCGCCTTCCAACACCTTGAACTTCTGCTGATTCCATGCCATCGGCGCATCGTTGCCTGCCGCCAACTTCATTGACCAAAGATACCAAAAGCTATTGTCCACTACCAATACTTCTGTTGTCATGAAAATCTCCGACTTTGGTTAGTCGACATATAAACTTTGATGATGCACTCAGGTCCATGGTGATGAAATCCCTAGCAAACAGCAGTGAGATCCACAAATCAAACCAAAAATCTGGTCTTTCGTCCTTGGCGCAACAGTGAGGTATCAAAAGGTCCCATGCCTGCTGGCGGTGTATAATAACCGAAGGTTGAAGCCAGGCTTGTCCCTGCAATGATTTTTCCTGCCGTGTTTCGTCGGTGCTAAAAGCGATGGGTGGAGTGTGTCTTGGTATGGGGACACGCCTCAAATATGCCACCAAAACATCTGTTTTAACACTTTCGATGCACATTGGGGGGAGGCCCAGAAGTCCAAAGTGCGTTTGGGATGAACACAGACACGCACTAAAGAGACAAAGCACCAAGCAATTGCTCAAATCACCAGGCCTGGATTGTCGCACTCTTGGAAACCAATCAGGTCAAATGGCCCGTTTTGCCGCAGTCGGCTGTAGAGTTGCGCAAATCCTTTGCCCTGCGCATATTGCGGGCAATTCCCATACTCGTCCGAAACGCACCACCAATACAAATTGTAGGTCACAACCTGAAGCATCGACGACCAATCAAAATCGAATAGGTACGCTTCAGAATTGAAAGGAGGCTTGGTGGCTGCAAATTTAAGGCACTTTCTACATCAACCATCCACTTCTTTGCATTTCCACGCGCGCAAAACACCAGGATAATAGCTCTCATTTTCTGAGTTTCGGTCCACCAAGGAATTCGCGGTCGCCCAATCGGCTGTCCCATTTCCCAGTGGCAGGTGGTTGGCATGGGCCCATGGCAGCCAAGCCAATATCAGCGGAATGATGCCCCACATGCCTGCGAAGTTCGGGCCATAAACAGTTCCCTGCAACACCAAGGGCATGAGATCATGGCCCGGGCGCTTCACATGGAGCAGCGGCAATGAACCATTCCCTGTCTCCCCACCGCAATGCCTGAAACACTGAAGTTGCTGAAGCGGATTTTGTTTGGTCAAAAAAGGGTTGTGTTCACTGAAGATTGAAAGTATGCAAAGAATTTCCTTTGCATGACCGATGGCGCCAGCATCCAACAGGATAAGTTGGTCACCACTCATAACTTAACATTCAATCAAAATATGGGAAAGGAAAAGCAAAAACTTCATGCCACATGCCATCCAGTCATTCATTTAACCAGCATATACGATAAATATGGATGTTGAACGTGAACGAAACTGCCTTGATTTTCACGGCACCGCCCCATGGTCATTGTAGAAACGTGACGATGATTCCCACATCGTCACAACAACTTTCACACATGCGCGTTAGCGTTGGCATGGCTATTCAGGCTACAACGCATCGCCCATAAACAAGGTACCGTCGCCCGTAGCGGCGTCGGTCTTTTTTACCTTTGCGAGTTGCATCAAAGATGTAAGCAAGTGCAAGAAGATGTTATATAACGTAGCATCAAAGATGTGAGCAAGTGCAAGAAGATGTTATATAATAATAACGTAGCATCAAAGATGTGAGCAAGTGCAAGAAGACGTTATACAACGTAGCATCAAAGATGTGAGCAAGTGCAAGAAGACGTTTCCACAACCCCCCCACCCCACCCCAACCCACCCTCTTTTGTGTGTGAGATCAAGTGAAGNGTAGCATCAAAGATGTGAGCAAGTGCAAGAAGACGTTTCCACAACCCCCCCACCCCACCCCAACCCACCCTCTTTTGTGTGTGAGATCAAGTGAAGAAGGCGTTATATAATGTAGCATCAAAGATGTGAGCAAGTACAAGAAGACGTTATATAACGTAGCATCAAAGATGTAAGCAAGTGCAAGAAGATGTTATGTAACGTAGCATCAAAGATGTAAGCAAGTACAAGAAGATGTTATATAACGTAGCATCAAAGATGTGAGCAAGTGCAAGAAGATGTTATATAACGTAGCATCAAAGATGTGAGAAAGTGCAGGAAGATGTTATGTAACGTAGCATCAAAGATGTGAGCAAGTGCAAGAAGACGTTATACAACGTAGCATCAAAGATGTGAGCAAGTGCAAGAAGATGTTATGTAACGTAGCATCAAAGATGTAAGCAAGTGCAAGAAGATGTTATTTAACGTAGCATCAAAGATGTGAGCAAGTGCAAGAAGACGTTTCCACAACCCCCCCACCCCACCCCAACCCACCCTCTTTTGTGTGTGAGATCAAGTGAAGNGTAGCATCAAAGATGTGAGCAAGTGCAAGAAGACGTTTCCACAACCCCCCCACCCCACCCCAACCCACCCTCTTTTGTGTGTGAGATCAAGTGAAGAAGACGTTATACAACAAAGCATCAAAGATGTGAGAAAGTGCAAGAAGACGTTGTGCAACGTAGCAGCAAAGGTGTGAGCAAGTGCAAGAGACGTTTCCACACCCCCCCCCCAACCCACCCGAAGGTGTGTGAGATCAAGTAGACAAAATATGCAAAAAACGCTAAAAACGCCGACGCCGCTAGGGGCGACGGTAGCATAAACAAGGCCTCCTGTTTGCACCATGTTGTTATACTGCATTCGAACAAACATGTAGTGCTCTATTGCTGAAGTTTTAGTAAGATGCATGATAATTGCAAGCGCAAGTTGCCGCAAGTTTACAATATATATGTTCCTCCGACCTTGGGATACGCACGCCCAACATCAAATTCATGAATCAGTTTGCAAAAGGCAACTTGTATGTTCCATGTCGCGGGACATGTTCCGCCTATAAAATCCAAATAAGATCTTTCAAACCACTTGGCGTGTTTGTTTCCCGCAATGTCAAAGCAGGATATGGTTGGGCCGTCGCCGGACACAACGACTGCTTGAGATAAACAGCTTTCAAAAGAGAAAAAGAAAGAGAGAGGGGGAGAAGGGAGAGAGAGAGAGAGAGATGGAGAAAGAGAAAGAGAAAGAGAAAGAGAGAGAGGCGAGGGAGAGGGAGAAAAAAGAACAGAGAGAGAAGAAGAGAGAAGCAGAGACAGAGAGAAACAGAGACAGAGAGAAACAGAGAGAAAGAAACAGACAGAAACAGAAACAAAGAAAAAACAGAGGGAAAAAAATCAATAATAAAAAGATAACTGTAACAAAAAGGACAATTAATGATATTTCTGAGGATGAAACATTATGTAAACGTAAACATGTACATCACCCTGTTTAACCGGTTCCCTTTCCACACATGATCCGGCAATGTTTGAGCATGTTTGGAACTTTTGTAAGGGACAGCGTCTACTGAAATTTGTTTTGAACATGGTAAGGGTGGGTGTTTTTGGGCTGGGCTTGTGGGGGTGCAGGAAACGTTGCCCGACCGGTCATCTCACGCGACATACGTTAAAAAAAAATGCATCCATGGCAGACATACACAAATACAGTCATCCGCAATTCCATGAATAGGCAAAAAACACCCACACGCATAAATCCTCACAAACAAATATAAATACAAAAGCGCATACGGCCGCATGCGCGGATTGTTTTTGGCCTGACACCAGCCCGACGCCGCATTGCAAAAACACCAACCTTGTATCAAAAAATTGTCTTGACGCCTCATGCCCTTCTGACCCTGATGACGCACGGCCATTGACGTGTTCCGACCGCGTGTTTTGAGACATTCCCCCATCCACACATGGCAACTGACTAACCAGTGTGACGACACCTTCTTTCACGACACGATCAAGACACATGGCGACTGAGGACACGTTGCGGCCACGCATTGTGGCGATACATTGCGAGGACGCATTCAGACGACACATGCTACCCTGAGGTTGGGCGGCGGCCAACGGCACACTGCAACAACGCCGTCCCTGACATCTAAGAAACATGAACATTCCAACTGTTCAAGGGTCAATCTCTGTCTCTTCGTGGTTTTCAAGTTCAATCCCACCAGGAACAATTTTTCGATGCGAATCTCCATCATCAACACCAATGCTGTTAAATTGTCTGCGCACATGATCATCGTCAGCATACCGGGTGTTTACGCCCAGCCCTCGCAAGCAAAGGGCCAATAAAGCGCCTAAAATCATCCCGTTGTAGCCCTGGTATACTTCCGCGGGCGGCATTTCCCTTTAGGTGATCCAATTTGTTGACACCAAATCGCTGCAGCCAATCGAAAATTGTGGCAGGTGACCATCTTGCAACATCAATCGATGTTGTCAAACGCATTTGTCCGACCCACAGCGACACACCATGAACGCATAGACCACTTCAACCACTTCGCATTCGCCGCATTTTCTTCCAAGAATAATTTCAAGTTTGGTGAGTTGAATCAAATGTTTAACTGTTTGAGAAACAACATTTTCGACACACTGTGCAAGATCATGCTACCCACGGTATCCCACGGTTCACATCAACTCGGGAAACAAATTCAAAAACAACCACGTATCAAAAATATGCAACCAATCCAAACCGAAGAACGATTTAGAGGCTGCATTTTTACCATTTTCCGCCACGAAGATGGAGAGGGGTCGTTCAAAAAGTGTTTGCCATTTTTCGCCACAAACAGTGTGTCCACATTGTTTTGATCTTACGGTAAGAGCGAAAGGCTGGGTTTGGTGAAGGTTTTCTTATAAATTTCCGCATACAGTGTTTCATCGTTTCGTTTCGAATGCGCAGGCTCGCGGAAAGTTGCTGCCCCGGATTGGGGCGCGCCATTTTTCGTCAAATTTTTGTGTAACAGTTTTTTCTGAGATGTCCATGTGCGTTTCGACTGCGCCGGCTCGCACGGATTTGCCGGTTCGCACGGATTTGCCCCCCGACGGTGGTCACGTCGAAAAAAAAACGTTTTTACTAGCGTGCCGCGCTCGTTTTTTGAGCCACGTCCATTTCGTGTGGCAGGCGTGGGACATCCGGGACATTTGGAAGTCTGCAACGTCGTTTTGTGTGGCAAGCGCAGGACATCGGACACTCTTCAATCCGTGTGGGAAGGTGTGCAACATTCTTCAAGTTGCTAAAGCAATGGCAGGCGCGGGTCAAAATGAGAGGTTCTTCCGGAGCTCATTTTTCGCGGCAAGCACAGTATTCGGTGAACCTGGACGACGTTTTTCAAAGGTCGAAAGTCGCGTTTTGAGAAGGTGTCGTCGGTTTTGATGTTGGACACGATGATGATGTCGCGTGGCAGGCGCAATACCTCTATGACCTCGGCTTTGTTTTCGTGGCAGGCGCGGGACGTCGTGGGCCTGAACAAAAAAACTGGCTGCTACCTAGGTAAAACGTCCTGTTTGACATTTTCAATGTTCATTTTCCGTTGCGCGCGCAATGTTTTGTGAAAATCTAGCGTGTGCTCGCGCGACCCTCTCATCACTTTGTGCGCATCGGATCGCTCTGGCTGTGGCGCGGTGCGAATTTTGCAACTGCAGCTGCAACCTTTTCGCACGAAATGGACGTCGATCTTCAAAAACTGATGTAAAAATGCGATTTTGCAACTCCAGATGCGACCTTATCGCACGAAATGGAGGTCGGACGTCAAAACCTGAAGTAAAATTGCGATTTTGCAACTTCATATGCAACTTTTTCGCGTGAATTGAAGCCCGAAAGCTCGCAGGCAACCAGGTTGAGGCACAAACAACCTTGAATTTTTTTTCCTTCGAGTGATCCGCACCATGAGCGTGATACAGATTCTGACATTCTTTCTGGCAAAACTGTCTGGCAGGGAAGAGCGCGAGAGGACAACTTTAATGAAATCTAAAGACCGAAGGCACTCTATCTGACATATTTTCTCTGACATTCTAACTGGCATTTTTCTGACATTCTATCTGACCTTCTTTCTGGCATTCTATCTGGCATTCTTTCTGGCATTCTATTTGACATTCTTCTTAAAATTCTATCCCGCAGTCTATCTAGCATGCTTTCTGGCATTCTATCTGGCATTCTATCTGACATTCTATCTGAAATTCTATCTGGCATTCTTTCTGGCATTCTTTCTGCCATTCTATCTGGCATTCTATCTGGCATTCTATTTGCCATTGTATCTGGCATTTTTTTTGGCATTCTTTCTGGCATTTTTTCTGCCATTCTATCCGGCATTCTATCTGGCATCTTATCGGACATTCTAGCTGGCATTTTTTCTGGCATTCTTTCTGGCATTCTATCTGGCATTCTATCTGGCATTCTTTCTGGCATTCTATCTGGCATTCTATTTTTTTTTGCTGCCACATCTTTTTCGGGCGAGTTCACGCGCTGGCGATGGGGCTCAGGGGGGCATCCGAGAGGGGTGGGGCGGTTGGTCCTCTGGGTCGGTCTCGAGAAGCTCGCTGAGGAGTGGGGTGGGGGGTCTCGGGCTGTATCTGGTTTTTTTTCTCGCATTTTTTTTAGCATTTTATCTGGCATTTTATGTGCCATTCTATCTGGCATTCTATCTGACATTCTATTTGGCATTCTTTCTGGCATTCTTTCTGCCATTCTATCTGGCATTCTATCTGGCATTCTACTTGCCATTGTATCTGGCATTCTTTCTGGCATTCTATCTGGCATTCTATCTGACATTCTATCGGGCATTCAATCTGGAGTTCGCGGTTGAAGTCCGGCAGTGCCCACTGGGATCTGGAGCTCGCGGTTGAAGTCCTTCAAACAGGCAGCAAAGTTGTGATCCTACACCAACTGTCAAATGCCGCCACCTCCGGTTTTGACTCAGCTGCGCAACGATGTTCCCATGTCCAGCTGTCCTAAGCTGGGCTACAACACATATGCGGGCTTGGACCAACATGATCCACGGTAGAACGGCCTGGCACAGGTGAATGAATGGTGTCAAGGCAATCTGACTGAAATTGCACTCCTAAAAATCTCTGTTGCCTTGACACCCTACTGACTTTACATCATTCACTCCTGTCGGCGATAGCCCGATCGGATTTGCGAAGGGATGCTCTTGGCCTTTGCCTGAGCCATCACTTGATCCGTCTCTTGCAACGAATCCCAACCTTCATCACTTTGCGTCAAATCGAACTGCTCTGTGAGACCTGACAGCTCGATCACTTGATCTGGATTCGCACCAAAGTCCCTCAAAAGGACCTGCAGCAAACGGTTGCGCCATGCCGGGAAGTGATGCAACTTCCTGGCCACCTCCCCACATAGGTCTGCCACGGCTGCATGAAACTCTTCTTCCTTCGGCACAAACAACTGTCGCTCTTTCGGATCTTCGCNGATGCAACTTCCTGGCCACCTCCCCACATAGGTCTGCCACGGCTGCATGAAACTCTTCTTCCTTCGGCACAAACAACTGTCGCTCTTTCGGATCTTCGCCACTTCCGACCCCAGGCTGATCGTCCTGGTACTTGACATACTGGGAAGCGATGCCATTCTCCATGAGATAGTTCAGGGCTTTTCCCCACATCTGCAGCCCCTTCAGGCAACGGATCCACACGTCCATTGGCGATCACATTCTTGTAGTTCTTCAAAACTTCGCTCAACATCTTCTCACTGCCATCCATGAAAACTGCACCACACGACACGGTGATCATACCGGTTGACTTGTGGTATGCATAGGTCACAAGGGCCTCTTCACCTTCGAATTTCTTGCAGTTCACATTCTTGGCGGCAATGCGGGCACGGCACAAAGTGGAGTAGTTCTGAATGAGATGCCGGTCAAAACTTTCTCCTGACTCCACACATTCGGTCACCATGACTTCGAAAAGAGCTCGTACCTCAATGTGATCAAAGCCTTTCGCATCTACCTTGACCATGGTCCTAGGGCACACCGAGGTAAACAACACCTGACTGCCTTGAGCACTCGCACCTGACCTGTGCTGCAGCATCCATGACTGTGCTTTCAGCATGAAGGTGATATGTTTTGGACACGATTGCACCCCTGAGAACATCCATTGCTTCCTGACTCTCTTTAGTCAACGCATCTGCTAATTGCAACCACGTTGGGCACCATCGAATAACCCCAAAAACGCGAGCAAGAGTCTCTTTGATAATGACCAGATCGATTGCCACCCTCTTATCTGTGACACTTCCAGGAGATGAAAAATTTTGGAGGTGATCATAGATGCTCTTGCAATCTACTATGGCCTGTATCTGAAACTTCTTCAAATGCTCACCCCTGTTCTGCAACGAAAAACCATCAAAAAAAGCTTCTGCCAAATGACACCCTAGCCACTCAACATGTCCTAGCCCATCCGACAAGACCTGAGTCTCTCCAGCAAATGTTGATCCCACCACG
>BGPT01000663.1:1129-53840 GCA_003297045.1 Symbiodinium sp. clade C Y103
GCTGGTGGTGCTGGTGGTGGTGGTGGTGGTGCTGGTGGTGCTGGTGGTGCTGGTGGTGCTGGTGGTGCTGGTGGTGCTGGTGCTGGTGGTGCTGGTGCTGGTGGTGCTGGTGCTGGTGCTGGTGCTGGTGCTGGTGCTGGTGCTGGTGCTGGTGCTGGTGCTGGTGCTGGTGGTGCTGGTGGTGGTGGTGTGGTGGTGAGGTGGTGAGGTGGTGAGGTGGTGAGGTGGTGAGGTGGTGAGGTGGTTAGATGGTTAGGCGATTGGTTCTTGGCGGGTATTGTCCTGCTCCTGGACCCCTGCAACTGTTTTATGTTTGCTTCCGTTCCCCCTGTTGTCCTAGGGGATGCGGCTATATTCCTACATTGGTTTTATTCATGCCATGTGTTGACATTTCGACATAGTTATAGTAGTTATATATATATATATGTACAAAATTGCATAGATAATTATATAGATACACATTCGGTGCTTATTTAGATATGTATTATATCATATATACACATCTCATTGTAGATGGCTCCCACCTTTGCATCCAACGCCTTCACGATCTCATGGTCGAGGCTGGTTTGGCCTTACCCAGCTGCGGAAAGGTATGGAGGTGCATCGAAATGGTGCTGCAGGAATTTGGCATCCGGAATTTACCCTCTGGTAATTAAGATAGCTATGGACATAAGCCTAATTATAGATCATTGATGATGATTTACCTACAACATATATTAAAACATTGTGTTTTTTTCCATAGCTAAGTTAAATGACCAGAGAGTAGCTTCAAAAATCGGAACCCGTCACCACCACATTTAATCAAAACATGGATTTCCATCTCACCTCCCAACAAATGAGATGATGATGTCCAAAGACTTTAGAAATTTTCACGGGAGAGGTTCAACCACCAACCACATGAATTACTGAAATTGCATTGTATTCTTAGTATTTAATAGTTGTCCGCAAGAACAACTCACAATAGTTTGGAACCTTAAACCACAAAGCATTCTAAGTTTATGAAAGCTAAGAGTTGTAAGTCAGAGTCAATCAGAGTGAGCTGATGTCCTGTGGCAATTGTACCTCTATGCCCTATGCACATATTGCTTGTGCGTTTTTTTTGGGTAGGAATGGATTGAAATCACCTTTGTGTTCTAATGTCAATGGATGGTTGATCTCAGACATTGGGACCCAGTGTGGGTTGTTTCTCCAACCAACAAAAACAGTTGGGCAGCTGTTTACCTCTTCGTGCATTGTATTTATTTTACCCACCGGAATTGCATTCCGATCTTTCAACACATCCAAACATTAGCTGGACTGAACAAAAACACTTTATTCTCGAACTACCGCTACGACAGATACTATGATGATAAACTGGGATGTTGCTGTCAGTTGCGTGCTGGTTCCCAAGGTTGCAGGTCATACACAGTATTCATATTGATTTGCCAGGTATGAATACTTACTAGTACCCATTCCATCTTGTATTAACCCCCAACATTTACCCAGACAAACATACCCTACGTTGAGAAACATATGGGATACACTCAACTCCAGGTGCATCATTGGATTCATATTCATATATACATCATAAAACAGCTCTATTATAGTTTGTATATAATTATATGATATAATCAGATTGGAGGATGAATTATAACGTCTATGCGAGGGGCATTGTAAAGGAAACCATTCAGAAATCGAACTCACTGCGACGTCATTGGAATGATGCGACGTCATTGGAATGATGATTAGTCAAAGGGGAATCATCCCCGAATGGCCTTAAACATGTCAGGTTAGTCACTTGTAATTGATCCATTTTTATCCATACATACACCTTAGTGTATATATGTATGTATAATGGCCTGATACGCCATTTGATTCATGCACTCTCTGGTAATCAAACATGGCAATGGAAAACCCCCCATATTGCAGATGATGTTCCCTGTTTCGTGCGGGGATTTCCCAGCGGCCCGCCATGTTTGAGGGCACAAAGAGGATAAATCGGTCAATATCCTATGATTATTCCATTATTGTCCCTATGAAATTCATTTGCCATTCAACTCATTCAACCTCCATGTTCCAATATTAAAAACGATAACCACCCATAACCACCCATAAGCTACCACAGGTTGCTGTGAACGAGCTTGGACCTGCCGAGCTGGTGGGGAAGACATCGGTGCAAGGGGCCCTGGATGCAGGGTTTTTTCTGTGGTTTGCTTTGGACAAAAGGAAGGAAACACGGTGGATACTTGAGGTGTAGCAATGGACAATATAGGGATAAATTATGATAAATATGGATAAAATGATAAACAGGATGGATTAACTATTTTTTTCTTGGAAAATAAATATGAAAACATATAGATAACAATGAAGATTTTAGATGATGTTCTAGTTTTAAGGTTCTATCAGCTTAGTTGAGCGGAGGATTGATCGAAGTAAAAAAAAAAACATATAAGGAGCCATGTAGGTAGTTTTGTTGCACAGCTGACATTTTATGGATTCCAGCTTGTGTGGATGATATTCACATGCATAAAATACTTCCTGTATTCATCAACGGGTGAATTTCTACGAAATCTACAGATTTGGCAAGGCTGGAGCGTTTCCACAACGGAAAGTGGCAACTGCGGTTTGGCGACGAGGTGGGAAAGGGTGCTGGGACGGCGGGCGAAACCTGGCACGAGTCCAGTGCTTTTGCACGGCTTGGATAATCGTGGAATATCATGGATCATCCCTGAACATCCCTGGTAGATGCGCTAGTTTGCAACATCAGAACATGCGAGTCTTACATTTTTCCATCATTTCAGAGCGAATTCACACTTGACCCCCCCCCCAAAAAAAAGCTCCAAACTTCAAGGGTTCTACTGTCAAAACCCATCGTTTCCTGCAGGTGACCTTTATGGCTCCGGAACAGCTGGATCTTCGGCCAGACCCACAAGCACACAAGGAGCGCGAAGAGTTGGGATGGTTGGATGGTTGGATGATGTTGGATGTTTTTTTCAAAGAACTGATGGATTTCAGGTTTTTCAAGTTTTAGAATAACTGCTGAATTTTGAAACTTTGGAATCGGAGGTGGGGAGGCTTGGTGGGGAGGCTTGGTGGGGAGGCTTGGTGGGGAGGCTTGGTGGGGAGGCTTGGTGGGGAGGCTTGACAGGCGAGGGCACAAAAGGAAGAAATATGCCAACTTGAAGCTTGCTCTGGCCGTAGATGTGAAACTCGGGTTGGCCAACGACATCCGTTTCACTGCAGACCGAAAAGTTTGAACATCACAAATGAAACACCAAACGAAACTTCAATCACAACAGCTTAAGCTACATAAAATAGTAGAAATTCAAAACCATGGCCCATATAGATATGTACATATATAAGTATACTTATTTTATCTATTTATTTATTATATAATATATAGATAGATGGAGAAAATATACACCGATGCTTCGAAGAAAAAATAAATGCAGCTAAAGGTTTCTAAATTGTTGGGTTTTCGAAATCTAGTTGTTTATGTTTTTCCCTGTCTTTCTTGTGCCCCCCTTTGTTTGCCTGCTTCTTCCCAAAGGCTGCGTCTATTTCTCAGTTCTGTCTGCCTGTTTCCCTCTGTGTTTGTTCTTGCTTCTGTTCTCCTTGGTGATTTTGTTTTCCAATTCCTTTTTATTTTCTTGTGTTTTTTTTGTTCATGTTCCCCCTTTGTTTTCTTGTCCTTTGCTCTGCTATTTCTGTTGTTTTGTCATCTGCTGACGATTGTGGTTAGGAAATAAAACATACATATTTTAAAGAACATACAATTCCAAAAAAAGGTTGAGGCCGGTTGATATTGAAGGTCTTGAGGTGAAATCTAACCAACCTGGAAGTCCACATCCGGGCAACTGAACATACCCAAAACATGCTGATCCAACCAACCTGGAAACCTACATCCTGGCAGCTGAGCATACCCAAAACATGCCGATCAAACTTTTCTGGAAGTCCACATCTTGGCAGATACACATGCAATGATGTTGTGATTTTCCTTCATGAGGAAACTGTACCTTCATGAAAATTCATTGACCACCATGACTTCCTTGTTAATTCGTTTCCAGAAATTGCCCAGGCAGATATGGGGTTCCCCAGAAAACTGCACATGCGGGGCAAAGTAGTCATAAGGTCCATGTTAGTCCCGGTTAGGCAGATCCCACTTCCAGGTTAGCTGGCCAGAGTTTATATACGCTCCTGGCAAATTTGCCCTGCTGTGAACTGTTGACAGTCATTTTTCCACCCATACATTTGCAGCAACTAGGTTCGGGATCATTCGAGACGCAACACTTCAAACCAGTGGGAAACGTTACTGGTTTGCCTGTGCTGGGAATATGTTTGTTATAACCAGGATCCGCCGGCGATTTTGTACGCAGTGCAAGATCATCTATCCGGGAAACAGCCCTATACCAATGATCCTAAAGAAGTCCGTCCACAGCTTCAGATCATCCAAAATCAATGCACATCATCCAGAAAGTGGTTGAAACATAGCCTGACATGTCAGGAGTTGGCAAAGCAAAGGAATCGGAAGGTACCAGCTCAAAGTTGTGGGGTGAGGGTGAGTTGGGATATCTCGAACACGGTGAGTCAGATTGCAGGCAGATGTGCTGATTATGTTTGGTCCTTGTTATTCAAAAGTCCTGGAATAATGAGTAAAGTACACGACCCTCAACCAAGAGATATTCTCATGTAACAAAGTATGGTTGGTATTTCCGAAGAGCTATATTTGATGGATTGTGTTTGCGTAGAATATACCAACCCATACCAACCCCAAACCAACAGAAAGTCCCAAGCATTTTTTGGACTACTGACTACTGCTGGCCGGAGTCCCTGGAATCATACGCGAGAATTGGAGACACTGACACTTTTCATCGAGGAATATCCATGCACTGATTGGCTTTAAAACAAACGCTTTCGCTTCAATTCCTCTTGACTGTAGTTCACGACCACAAAATATTTGTTTTATGTTGATTTTAGTATATGTAGGTACAGATGTATGCATTACAAAAATTGATATTCTATATAGATATAAAATATATATAATATATATAGAATGATATAAACAGTGTATATGTATATGTCGATGTACATGTATATGTATATGTACAGGTATATGCAAGTGTACGTGGATCTGTGTATGTGTGTATGTGTGTATGTGTGTATATGTATGAACGCAGGTATGTAGATGTATATGTAAAAGTATATGTAAATGTATGTAACGTATGTATATATGTATATATATATATAGTCAACATGTTAAATCCACCAAGAAGTCCGGATAAGGTATCCATGAAGGAGGAAGACTTGGCGCACCAGGCTGGGTGATTTGTTGCAGTGTGGACCACAACCATGAAGAGCGAAAATTGCCATCCCTAACTAATACTCATTTTATACTTGGTGGTGCACTCCAGTCAGTAAGTAGCTTGTGGCCCCACTTACAACTGGAGGAAGCCTGCATATCCTCTTGATAACGGGGGTTATCACCCACTTGTGGGGGTGAACCAGTAAGTGCCCCCTTTACTGATGTTTCCAATCTAGGATGAAACACATTTCGTATCCCACAACGGAGTGAAACTGACCAGTGGACCAAACCTGCTACATGGCAGCTTCAAATGATATTCGCAAGTTTCTACATCCTGATACTAATTATCTCAACCTCAGTTCATGGCAGTTCTGACCGAATTGTACCTATTTAACTTCAGCTTTTCCGTCGTTGGAAAAAAAGGCACATCATACTTTTGTCCGGCTTGCGAAGGTTGTTCTCATGTTGCTTTTACTTAAAAACATGTAGAGAGAACAGTTGAGTTTTCTCTCGTCATTAGAAAGCTGTAAACTTAGGTGATGAATGTGATTATTTTCCCAATGGACAGTCCACCAATTGGGGAATCTAATCATAGGGATATATAGGGATAATTCCTAATCAGGACCAATATAGAATTGTAGTGAGAATTGCTAACTGCAAGTTTTTTTGTGACCCCGAATCAGCAAATCCCAGCCACACCAGGCGCGGCTTATGTCTTCCACGGCCGCAGCGCGCAAACATCTGCCTTCCGGCGGTAAGGTGCCAGAGAAGGTGCGATGAATCTAGGGTGGGAACGTGATGGTTAATGGTTGGGTTAACAATAAGGAAAAACCATTGTTTCCTTAGGAACATGATTTTCATATTGGTGATCTTATTTTGGGATCTAATGGGATATATATATATATATTCCTAGATACGTTAAATAAGCGGAGGGTAACCCAAATAAAACAAAAAAATAGATCTATCAACATTCAAATCAGAGGGCAGATGAATATGGCAGCATTGTAGATTTGAGTTATATAGCTTCAACAATGATTAAAGTGGCTGTGTCTCATCTCAGAGTTGTGAGGCCTGTGTGAAAGAGACTGGTGTTTGTACAGCACACATATTTTTATAGGTAGTAGGTCTATTTCTATAGGTAGTAGGTCACAGTCATTCTAAGGATCTACTAGATGTTCATCGCTATAACAAAAAGCATGTTCTGGGAATTTGTGCCGAGTCTAGCCTTCAGTTTCGACCCAACTTGAAGGTATTGAATTTGCTTCCAGCTATAGAGCCTATGCTGCTACAAGATCAAGTGGAATGACACACGGCTTTCGCTACAGGGATACCCCAAATGATCATCTCGGGAAAAGAAAAATGATTATCTAATTGTTCCAAGCGCTTTTTAAAATGAGTTTTGACACGTAATACACAAAGAAAATACGAGTTATCCTACCCTCTCACTGAATGGTCGCAGCTGTCAGCCGGTCAGGCTCCCTGGTGGCAAACATGCATAGACCGTGCTAGCTCCCGTGCAGACAGCAGGATGTGACTACTTCGCGTTGGTGGATTCATGTTGTTATGTAACCTACTGGACACATTTCTAACGGGAAAAAGAAGGTCCGCATCTCTGGTTCCATGATCGGGGATGCCTCAACTTGCTCGTTTGGAATCGGTAAATATAGGAACATTATGGATAAAATTGGTAATAAGTAACCATCAACTTTTTGGGTATCCTGTTTTCAGACAAAGGAACATTTTGTGGATGGAATGCTCAGCTTTCACTGACTTCCGAACCAGCATCTCGAAACGTGGGAGATTTTGGATGATAGGTTTGTAAGCCCAGTTGATATACAATGCACCCCCGAAATAATCAACTCTGCTTGTTTAATTCGTGCGGTGATGCAAAAAGTCATGGTTCTCTATGGTTCTGGAATATGTTTTTTTGTTAAAATGGGTTTTTCATAGAACCACTAGTTTGGTTTACCAATCGATATTCATGGAATATTTGTTGGTCCCCAAAAGGCCCAAAAAGAAAAAAGGCCTACTGGTTTTCATTCCGGGACGACGCAAGGAGACTGGAACGAGAGTACTTGGCTCTGGCCTCCGGATCTGAGGAATGGCTTGGGATCCAGCAAGGGTTTTGGCCATGGTGGGATATGGAAGTTTCCTAAAATAGAGGTACCCAAAAATGGATGGTTTATAATGGAAAATCCTTTTAAAGTGGATGATTTGGGGGTACCCCTATCTTAGGAAACTACCATATGCATATAATATGATGGTTTTCCAAGAATGGGGGTACCCCTAAATCATCATTTTTCTGGGATTGTCCATTATAAACCAACCATTTCAGGGGTACTTAAACCAACCATTTCAGGGTGCTCCCCCCATTTGTGGAAACCCAGATATATGATCAAGGATATGATAAGGATGTATATACACATTATGTGGTGTCCCGTGATTGCAACTTTGCACATAGTGAATGAAATGCACGCTTTCAATTGTAATTGCACTTGGGATGATGATGATGATGATGATGATGATGATGATGATGATGATGATGATGATGACGATGACGATGACGATGACGATGACGATGACCTACTACTACTACTAGATGATGATGACGATGACGATGACGATGATGATGATGATGATGATGATGATGATGATGATGATGATGATGATGATGATGATGAGGATGAGGATGAGGATGACAATGACGATGACGATGACGATGACGATTGTGATGATGATGATGATGATGATGATGATGATGATGATGATGATGACGATGACGATGACGATGACGATGACGATGACGATGCCGATGACGATGACGATGATGATGATATATGATGATTGCATCAACCTTTCATACTTTTGGATGGGTCGATACTATCACTAATGGTACTTGTTGATCGGAAGCAGTTCAGTTTTGGTGAGTTTTCAATGGCATGTGTTGTGGCGTCATTCTAGCTCATCAATGGTAGCGTTGCCTTTTGGGACAAAGTGTGATATGCATCCTTCGTCGTTTGCACCAGGAAGCCTTTTGCGAGAGTTTGAAGCAAGGGAGGAAGGCCAGCTGGAGCTGCTGATGGATTGAGATACATTGAGAGTGGAATGAAGAAATACTCCCTTTCCTGCAGCCAGATGTGCAGCACACTTGCGATCTGTGTGCGGACACATCCATTTTTTCCATGCCCATCCCTTTGGCAGGTGGCAAAGTCCCCGAAGCCCCTGCCCATCCAAGATGAACCTCCGCGGCCACTGCTCCAGATGATCGAGGACTGGGGCTTCCTACTGGCCATTGCCAGTTTCATTTGCAAATAAACGTATTTATATTTACACATATTCGATATACTGTATGTATACTGTTTCACAGGGTTTGGACCCACACCTTTTTATTTGCAAAACTCCAGTTGCGGGCTTTGCAATGACGTTTTTGATTGACGTCTTTCATTTGCAGGTAGATTCTGGATGGTTTTGTTTGAATAGAAACCATGCAACAGGTGTGGAATGCTTTACCTAACTTTCTCTGATAGTCAAATGATTCATTTACCCATCAGAGTAGTGACAATTCACTAGACCGAGCACTGACAGGGCCGCGTGTGATACCTCCCCTGTCAGTTCCGTTGCAGCTGAGCTGAAAATGGTTGAACATGGGGTACCTGAAAATCTCACGGTTCTTCATCATTTCCCACATCAATTTATGGCCACATTTTGTTGGACAAAACCACATACGTGTGCTGGCTCAGAAATGTTGGGGTACCAATGGACCGCATTTGAACATTCGCAAACACCATTTGAAAATTGGCTTGTTGTTTTGACATGTTTTGACGATGCATTTCTTTTGCAGAATTATTTATGGATGGGTATCCCCCATTCATAGGGCTGAATGCAAGGAATCCCTAATGATGGTGGGATGATGACCATACTCCGGGCGGGGTTTTCAATGGGTGAGCTACCCTTCTCCGGTGGTGCCCTCAAATATAAGTACAAATTTTATAGGTAGACATATTCCCTTTCTGGCTGGTATGCTTCTTATTTTCCCATCATGTTGCATATATATATATATACTTCACATATATTCTTCATGCGGATTCATGCGTTTCATATATAAGTTTCCTATCATTCCCCATACTTATAGCATCTTATAGCCATACCCTCTGGTAATTTAATGTAGCTATTAAAAATGACCATGGAAATAGTGGATTTTCCCATTAAGAATGGTGATTTTTCATAGCTATGTTAGTTTACTGCAGGGTAGCTCCTGTTCCCCCGATGTTTTCCCAAGTTTCTTTCACCATCCATCTCGAAAGCCTCAGGAGATCGAAGCTGCAGATCATCGGGACCAGGTGCAGCAGAGCTTTCGCGCCCTGGCGCGTGGGGAAGCCCAAGCATTTACCCTCTGGTAAACTAACATAGCTATGGAAAATCACCAGTTTTAATGGGAAAAAACACTATTTCTATGGCCATTTTCAATAGCTATGTTAGTTTACCAGAGGGTAACGGATGGTTTATACTTGGAGGATCATCCCACTAAGTGGTTAATGACCATGGTTAATAAATCTCATAAATGGGATGATCCCTTCTATAAATGGGATGATCCTCCAAGTAGCAGCCATAGCCATAGTGATGACTCGGGAAAGGTTTCTTTTTTATTGGTTGATATCTTTTTTTATTACCCAGCTTGTTGATTCTTGATGATCTTTGCTTGAAAAAACACAGCAAATTGTTTGAAGTGTCTGGCTCTAAGTTGATGCATGGATCCTCATTGCTGGCTAGTTCAATCCCAATGTTTTTTAATCGCGATTTCTGCTCAAGTACACTGTTTTGGTGTTTTCAATCCCTATTGTTTGTGAAAAATCACCCTTTCGTGATCCTGTTTGATTATTGTAGATTGTAGATTCTATAGAGTTTGCATAGATCAATAATTAATAGTTAATATATATGTATATATATATATATACATCAATCCTCATGAATCCCACCTTTTTGATGCTTGCTTTCCTCATTTCCAGGTCGCCCCCGCGCGGCTGCTGCAAGCGCGGCAAGCTCCAGTCTTTCCACTGTTTCCAGCGGGACTTCAAGCTCAAGTCAGCCAGGTGGAGGGCCGAGAAAGGAAACCACAGATGGATCAACACTGGGACATAAATGTATCAACACACACGCAGATAAATCACATAATATATGTGAATATATGTGTATGTATGTGTATGTATGTGTGTGTGCTCATCTCATGGGTATATTCGTACACATATTCACGTACGTATACGTATGAAAGCATATCTCCCTTTATGTGTATATATATATAATATGTATACATATCCTACACACATAGATGTACATATACATATACACATATACATATACATATATAGATATAGATACGGGTATTGTAGATTGAAGCTTTGGAGATTTGTCATGTGACAAGCCATGAAAGGAACGAAGCAGCAAACAGGTCGAAGAAGAGGTGCCTTCAGTAGTCGCGCAGGTGGAACCGAGTGGATTTTCCTGGCTTGGGCCGGGGCTGGGGTCAGGGTAGGCATCAAACATGGCAATGCAATAATGTTAAAAAAAAAAACCGAAGTGAAGCATCTAAAATCATCTAAAATCTGGATATGGACTTGGGACGATGTGGGGTGTGGGTTCAAAATTGAGGACCAGAGGGCAGTAGATGTGCGTCAGTGATGGGGCAATGAAAGACGATCCAATTTCGGGGTGCCCCGTATTCATATGATGGATACCCCAGAAATTATATATATACATGATTCGTGCAGTGCACACGATAAAGAAAATCTGGTCGCAGGATCTTCCAGTTTGATCCATCACCTAATACCATGTTCATACCATTCTCCTCTAGACTCTAGCCTATACTGGATCTGGGGTGTGCTTTACTACCAGCCAGAGTGCAGTTGATTTAGGTAGAGAGCAACCTATTTTGACGCGGCAGGTGTATTTTGTTTTTTGTGTTTGTGTGAAGCATTGCTTGGAAAAAGAAAAACAGACATCACTCTTCGCTGATGCCCTGCTCAGGAGCCCTGCGGGAGGAGGAGGAGAGACAAGCAATACCTGAAGCGGAGGAGGAGGAGGAGAGAGTGGATTCAGCGCAAAGTATTTGAAAAATATACTTACATTGCATGGCATCGCGTCGCATTGCATTGCATTGCGTTGACAGTACATGAACATTAAGATTTGATTACATTAATTATATGACAAGACATTACATCACATCACATCACATCACATTGCATCCATACATGCATGCATGCCTACGTACATAAAGGCATATACTTCTGTAGTGACTTCTATTCTTATGGCATGCACACGTCTCCAAGCTATACCATGCTGTGGCATGGAGTCACCGGCTTTCAACAAGGATTCTGATGAGTTGAGGAGTGCTGAGGTGGGCCCCAAGATATGATGGGTATCACCTCGGAATGGCAAGATGAATGGGTGCATGGGGATGATGTGTTTGCTCCTGGTATTGATGATGATGATGATGACGACGATGATGATGACGATGATGATGACGATGATGATGATGATGATGATGATGATGATGATGATGATGCTGTTGCTGTTGCTGTTGCTGTTGCTGTTGCTGTTGCTGTTGCCGCTGCAGGGTACCCGGTGGAAAAAACAAGGTTAGCTGGATTTCTGTTCCCTTCAGCGTGCCTTTCTCTCTACGCGAAGCCAGGCACACGCCCAACGCGGCGATCTCAGGTGCCGCCAAGTGCTGTTGGACGCTGCTACCTCTGTGGTCTACCCTCGGGTAATTTGTCACGCTTTGCCAAGCGAAAAAGCACCATGTTTCAATATATTTTATAGGCAAATCAAGTAAATCATTGTAAATCATTGAACAAAAACCTGGCCATGTTCCTCCATTTACCATAGCACATGGATCAACAGTGGAGATCTTCCATCGCCTGGATCTACCCTCGGGTAACCTGAGGCGATATTCGAGGGTCTGGGTGGTGAGCAACCACCAGACAGTTTGTAAAAATGTAAAAGCCCTGTTGATTCTGATCAAATGTATTGGAGAATGAGACTTCCTTGCAAGTTATCCAATATCCAAAATCTTTGGATTATATACATATATAGACTACTCAATGTATTGGGGATTATCATCATAGCCTTTTGGTATCCACCAGGCCGCTGCTACGACAACAGAAGTTTGTCCGATGCCCTGGGAGTGGAAAGCAATTCATTGGAACTGGTGTAACGATGTACAGGTAACCTGTATGGTTTGTAACATATTGTAACCTGTAGTAGGATACATGTGTCCTATCTTTTTGCGGGTTGCTATTATATGGTGTATAGGTTCACTCATCTACTGTACCTATGGAGTCCTGGATTTGTCTCAGAAGATGCCATTCAATAGAATATAGGGAACTTTGTGACTGCTGGCAGGTTCCGAAACGGTATCCTGGCTTATACCCTTTGGTGATTAAGATGAGAACTCCCCGACAAGTTCAATGGGAGTCGCCTGTAGTAATCTAAAATAGATCTAAATGGATGATTGTCCACTGCCAGATTCAATTTCCGGAGGGTAGAACTACTTGGAAGTGGCATATATATATATATATAGATATACGGGTCACAAGATGGTTCCCGCAGGAAGATGGTCTCATTGCTAGGGGGATATATATGTGTGTGTGTGTGCCCAGCTGCCCGCCTTCTTGTGGGACCCTGTGGATAGCAAAGTTGGTGGACAGAATTCCAATAACTACTGAATCGTTTATGGTACTTCTAACTAGTTAATGGGGTTTATAAACCAACTGTAACCAACTTATAACTGGAGTGCCCCTCATGGAGATATATATATATATACACATACATACACGTAGTGCATGCACTGTACTTGCCAAAAAAAAATATCAAACATGTAAGACAATATACCATAGTTAATAATCATATATTATGTCTACATATCCTTTGGCAATCAAATATGGCGTGCTAGAAAATCCCTCATTTACTTTGATGATTTTCTCATATCTAGATGCCCGTAAAGTTCGGGCTTTTGTCTGCTAGCCATAACCTCCAAGGCGTGTGCTCGGAAAGACGCTGCCTTGCGGCTCATGACGGGCAACATTGAGGCTAACAAGTGTTTGGAAAAGGCTAGTAGTTTGATGGACCTTGTAAACATTGGTTGATCATTGTGTGGGGGGACAAATGTCCACTATTGATGATGTTGGCAGTGACACTGCGGGGTTATGCCAGAAACAAATCCAAGACTGCAGAACCTACGGCTCAAAAATTGTGCCCAGAACGCGACATTTTTGCGAATTTGGAGCCTTCCATATTGTGTGTCCTTTGAATGCTTGAAATAAGCATATCGTTCCCGAGTGGTTGTGGTGAAACTCTTTCAGTTCCTGAACTCTCCAAAGTGGGAGATTTGAAGCTTCTGGCCAAGAGAGCTTTCGGGCAGGGCTTCCTAAAACTCATCACTGCAAAAGGCCATGTCCTAACCAACCCGGAAGACTCTTTGCAAGATTCAGGGGTTCAAGACGGAGAGCACCTAACCGCTGTGGCACAACAAGTGAAAATAGCTGCATCTCACGGGGCATTTGCTCTGTGGTGCAGCGGAGGCAACCAAGTGGTGACCTGGGGTAATCCAGACTTCGGTGGTGACTGCTCCGCAGTGAAAGATCAGCTGAGGGATGTGCAGCAAATTCAAGCTGCAGGTGCCGCATTTGCTGCGATCTTGGCCGATGGTTCAGCGGTTTCCTGGGGCCGACCAGACGATGGTGGTGACTGCTCTGCAGTGCAAGATCAGCTGAGGAATGTACAGCAAATTCAGGCCACAAAATTTGCATTTGCCGCAGTCTTGGCCGATGGGTCAGTGGTTGCCTGGGGCCATCCAGAGTATGGCGGTGACTGCTCCGCAGTTCAAGATCAGCTGAGGAATGTGCAGCAGATTCAGGCCACAGATGGCGCTTTTGCTGCAATCTTGGCCGATGGGTCAGTGGTTGCCTGGGGCCTTCCAGACTATGGTGGTGACTGCTCCGCAGTGCAAGATCAGCTGAGGAATGTACAGCAAATTCAAGCCACAACTTTTGCATTTGCCGCCATCTTGGCCGATGGATCAGTAGTCAGCTGGGGCGAACCAGACTGTGGTGCTGATTGCTCGGCAGTGCAAGATCAGCTGAAGACCGTACAACAGATTCAAGCCACAAGCGGCGCTTTTGCTGCAATCTTGGCCGATGGATCAGTAGTCAGCTGGGGCGATCCAGTGCGTGGTGCTGACTCCTCCGCAGTGCAAGATCAGCTGAGGAATGTACAGCAGATTCAGGCCACAGGCGGCGCTTTCGCTGCAATCTTGGCTGATGGATCAGTAGTCAGCTGGGGCGATCGAAACCGTGGTGCTGACTGCTCTGCAGTGCAAGGTCAGCTGAGGAATGTGCGGCAAATTCAGGCCACAAATTTTGCTTTTGCTGCAATCTTGGCCGATGGGTCAGTGGTTGCCTGGGGCAAAGCAGACCATGGTGGTATAGTGGAAAATGAGACGAGGAATGTGCAGCAAATTCAAGCCACATATGGCGCTTTTGCCGCGATCTCGGCCGACGGATCAGTGGTTACCTGGGGTGATCCAGACTATGGTGGAGACTGATGGTACGGATGTATAGTTTGATGACTGGCCTGGCCTTGGCAAGCGAGAAAACAAGGCCCTTTCAGGGCAGGTGCTTTGATGCTGCTTGCTACTCCGCCTAGAATTCTTTGGAACTTCAGGGGAGACACGTGACAGGAAGATTTCAGGATGGAATAACCTGCTTTAAACAAGCACGATAGCATCATGTTGCTGTAATTCCATATAAATCAAATGTACTGGTAGTATAGTTTCTGCTAGTACATATATATTATATTCATCATAGCACTTGTGATGAAGGTAGATTCCCTGACGGCTTTTCGAAGGACTTTTGATCGTTATTTAGAGCAGTGAGCTCTCTCGCATTGGAAAAATATATCATTGGGAAGGTGATTCCAAATGGGACCAATTGAGAGATTTCTTTCGAGGAGACAAGTTTAGTCCCAACATCAAATCAAGGTCATGATGGAAGGCCCATGTTTGGTTCTGTTTCATTGAGATGGATAGAGATTTCTGTCTTGGGGCTATCTCCGTATCCCGCTAGTGTCTTCATGTTCCATGGTGAATCACAGAGTTTCGGTACTCTGAATGATTATGTGGCGTTTATTTTCATACCATAGTGATCCATAGTAGTGCTTGATTATGTCGGGATTCGTATAGTCTCTGGCTAGATCTACATATTTGGTATGCAATACATACATGGGTATGGCTCAAAACTATTAACCCTATAATTGGTTGGTTTATGTGAATTTACCACTGAACATGACCATTTTTGGTACCATAATTTTGAGCCATAGCCACATATGTTGCACGTGCGATGTGGCGCAGGGCGATGCTGGGACATTGGCTGTGGAGGTGCCGGCCTTCCGGGCCATTTGGGGCTGATTTATAGCACCCATAAAAAAAAGGTGCTTTTGGTGAATGATTCATTTTTGGTTTTACCAAATTAGAGTTATTATGAGTTATTATATATATATATATACATATACATGTTATATGAACCACCATTGCAGATTTGTGATATAGTTCCTAGTTACTGTAGTTGGTTTGCATATAAAGCAGAACAGTATAACATCCATCCTGAACTAGATAAAATATGGGATTTTCGAACATGTTCCCACTGTACTCCAGGATGACTATGAAGAACATATTTGAAATATGTATATACACGTATCATGCTTCGATGGTTTGGTTTAAGATACAATACATATATAATTGGATGATGGTCGTGCGGTAATATGGATATACCACATTATCAGATTATGATAAAGAATGAAGGGATCATGACGTGATCATTATGAGGTAAGAATCCAATATAGCACACTATATTATACAATTCTGGGAATGTGGCAAATGGGACAAATTGTGGTAATTACAATTGTGTATGGGATATTTTTTTTTATAACAATTGGAGAAACATTGGATAACATGTGGAAATTCTTTGACAAACATATGGGATGACAACAGTAAGAAACCATCCCCAAGATGACCACAAATGGGAGGTCAACATCTTCAAATGGTAGGTTTATGGTATTAGTTTGTGCTTTAACCTGGCAATGGAAAATCACCATTTTTTGGATGGTGATCCTGTAAGATCCTGTATCTATATCTATACATTGCCCCGAAGGGTTGGGATGTTCTTTTGCTATCTTAAATTCCCAGAGGGTATTTGGTGTCAAGAATTGGCAAATCCTATACTGCAAAGAAAGTGGATCATGGTTTTATGCAATTTCGTATGGATTACAGTAACCCGTTGTACAGACCATACATGATCGTTATTGATTGTTTATTTAAAAAGCGGAGACCCACATGGGATTAAATCATATCGCTGACCCCAAGAAACTGGATGGTTTGAAGCAAAGCCATTGCAAGCCGAGCCATAGCCATTGATTTGCTGCTGATACAAAGTCATGTTTGATTCCCCTTATTTATTGGTGACATAAGAATGTAAAATCTAATTGGTTGCTGGTGAACTGTTCAATGTGATACTTCTCACATACTCATACAAAATCGTGTTGTCGATTGAATCTTTGGTGTCATTAGTGAATCCTTCCATCTTGTGGTTTAAGTATCTTTAAATCACCGTTGCACCAGTCAATATCCTAAGAATCCTAAACAGAAGATTAGAACGTCTCCAAGGATGTCCTAAGAATCCATTCTGTGGCGGTTTCTGCAGCAGTGTTCCTCTATCACAACTGTTCCAAAAAGCCTCAAAACTGCCGCAGGGGCGAAACCAAGAGCTGCCTCCCCGCCTTACGAGGCAGGTCCCCAGCCGCCATGGCAGCCATTCCCTTAGCCAATGGATTGGTTAAAGGGAAAATATGCAGGAAACCATTGTTGTTCCACAAAGGTTTCCTGTGATTTTTCCCAACCAATCGATTCCCTTAGATTTAGATTGTTTGGGGGGGTAATGATAATATACAAGTCAAACTTTTGGCAGGGAGCTGGGAACCACCAGTCGAATCATCCATGTTTCGGGGTTCTATCTTTTTGACCCACACCGCATACAGCACACATCCAAAATGGAAGTCGAATCAACCAAGCGAAGGGATTTTGACCAAGCAACCAAACTTGAGATATATCAACAGTAACACTGGGCACACTGAGGATCTATAATTACTTGGGATTGTTTGGGTAGGGGGTCTCTGCCAGGGCCCAGTGTGCACAAGAAGAGTTTGAACGTCAGCGAGCGCGATGGCACTTGCGGGGAAACTCAGAAGTCTGTTAGATGTGGATCGGCATGGATGACTTCCTGTTGGAATGGATACAAATGGATCCAAACATATACCCAGATCACCAGGTGAGCCCTTCGGAAGGTGTCCCATTTGTGATGCCCAGATGGCAGAAGCGGAGGGATAAGACATGAAACGGATCCAAAAAAGGAGGAACAGACATAGGCTGCCAAACCTTAAATCCAGATGTGCATCGCATTGAGCAGTTGGGCTGGGCCCTCTCCCCCAATCCGCCCCATTCGCGCCGCGAAATTTGCCAAAAACTGCCGACCACGTCATCTTGATAAGGCCATGGAACTCAACAAACAATAACGGTGAGTAGCAATGCACGACCACCACCATCGCCAGCACCACCACCGCCAATAGCACGGCCAACAGCACCACCAACAGCAACAGCAACAGCAACAGCAACAACAACAACAACAACAACAACAACAACAACAACAACAACAACAACAACAACAACATTGCCATCGGCGAGACCAACACTAACACCCACAGGAACAACAACAATGACAACAATGACAACAATGATGACAATGACACTGAGAATGACAATGACACTGAGAATGACCACGAAAACGACAACGAGAGCGGCAACACAACTAGTTTGATAATTGCACCAGATCGTAGTACTTGTACTGCAAACTGTTGCTGGTGTTGCTAATTCTGTTGCTGCTGCTACTGCTGTTGCTGCTGCTGGTCCTGCTGCTACTGTACCGCTTACGATTGCTACTTGCACTTTCCATGGATGGCACTTTATTGATCCCTTGCATATGGTTTTTGGATCCTTATCACCAGCATGTTTGTTGACCTTGCGATTGTTTGTTGACCTTGGTTTACTGCAACCACTTTGTCTCCGATTTGTGGGTGGCAGTTTCTTTCAAAATTGGCGGAGATACCCCATCTATTAAACTTTAAACAATTAGTCAGACGATAGTAGACCAAAAAAGAGTTGTATCGAATTTTGAGACATCCCCTGGTGCTTTATTCTTCATTTCGATTCTATGCGGATGACACAGCCAGTTGGATGGAAATGGCTAATTTGACTTGAAATATCGCCACAAAAGCCTTGGCGCTGGTTGCTGGTGGCTTTAAAGCGGCTCCTGTAGTGGTACCCTTGCAGATACTTAGAAGGATGTTTTCCTGATCGGGATAGACCAAATGGATCCAAAGTTGTTTTGAAGGTTGGTGAAGCGCAAAATGTTGGGACTGTTTTTGGCACAAGCTGTTGGTGCCACCAGCAGAATTTTGTACTTTAAGAATCATTGGATCAGCAGAGCAAATGCATCCTTAATCACCACAAAGGTGAGGGTCTACTTAGTAAGACCTCATCCAAGTGGGGTCATTCCTGCAGTATTTGGTCGGCTGATTCCAACTGTTGGCCTTTAATGAGGACATCAAACTTGAGGACCCCAGGGCAAGAGGAAGCAGTTCCGTCAGACGACCTGGTCCTGAGTGGATGCCCACGGCGTTTCGGATCTGGTGATTTCAAAAGCACATAGCACCATGATAATATAGCTATGAGTCAAAACCCTGGTACCTAGTGAACATCAAAATAGCTGGTAAATGGATGTTCATCCCATTAAAATTGATACTACTAGCTTTTGACCCATCCCCATATGAGAACGAGTCAGATATTGAGTCATCCCCCAAAAATGGGGTTTTGCCATGCCTGAAAATCTGGCACCTCCAAGATCCCATGGCCCACTTGGCCATAACTTGGAGTAGGAATGTTCGAATTTGCCCCATGCTCGCTGCGCAAATTCGTGTGGTGCGAGTATGGAGCACCTGATGATGCAAAGCTCTTGAATGACATGAGCGGGGGTGGATATTATGTGGCATTTGTGTACCGTATCCATTTGTATCCAATATATCATCCTAGATGTGGCACTGAAGAATCTAAAGATTTAGGGACTAGCCGGATCCTGGTTCCAGTTTTGCCCCTCAGGATGATGATCGAAACCACCAACCAGATATTGTTGCTGCACTTTGAAGCTATTTCTGGAAGTTCATTCACATGAGTGGATGCTATTGTACAGCTTTGCTAATGTGTGATTGTTTGCTGCAGCTGCTGCTAGAATTTGTTGAAGACCGGAACAAATCTTGTGCAAGTGAGATGTGAAGATGCCTTGCAAGCCCACATAGCATCCTACTCAATTGAGTTTGGTGCACAAAGTAAAGTTCACAAAAGCTCACATTTAATGTAAACTTGGTCGTGGTGACATGAAGAGATAGCGTGATAGTAGTAGTGGGATCAAGGTTCGTTGCAGACCGGCACGGTTGGGAAAACAAGTTGGAATCGCAAATCGCAAACATGAAAAGGGCCAACAAATATGGATGCGTCAGTTTTTGAACAGGAACTGCTGCCACTTTGCGGCAAGTGTTTCCACGAGAAGATCTTCTCTATTTGTACGGTTGTTGTGCTGATTGAAAACATGAAGGAATGAAGGATGTGTGGAAATTAGGAGCTCCAGCATCGGCAGCCTTGAAATTGAATGAAATTGTGGATTCTCCCATCCCAGCCGGAGATGCCAGGCCGCCGCGAGGCAAACACGTTGGGTACATGCCGCAGGCCTGCTTTTACACTAAAGCTTTCCGTTTGGTCGAAGAATTGTTCTTCGCTGGCATCAGCAGCCACGTGTATACAAATTGCCGTTTAATCTGAGACCCTGAAGTTAGTTTGGACGGAAGGGGCTGGAGCATCAACGGCAGCAAACGTTTCGCTTCAGCATATCTCGGCCACTCGCTTCGCCCTGCTAGGCACATGCTCTTGGGACAGGCTTGGGGGAAACCGGGGCCGCGAAATTTCGAAACCGTTTTATTTTGGTGGCAGGGGCGCAATTCAGAATGAGATCTCACATGTCAGGAGCCACCCACTTGCCACGCCAGGAAAATTTTGGCAACCTACAATGGCTTTGGCTATTCTGTTTGTAGCTGCATTGCCGCTGTTGATTCCGTGCACTTCTGGCAGGCCAAGGCAACTTGGGAGCATTGGAAGAAGGCGCTCTCGGATGGGGCAGCAGTTCTGTGGTTTTTCAAGGCGCACGCACACCCTCGTGTCTTTTTTTGGGCGTGTGCTGGGCGCAGCAGGTCTTGATGTAAGAGTTTCGCATGCATGCGGAATTGTGCAAGGCAACCGGCCTTGTGAAACAAGTTCAGACGCAACAAGCAGCTGTCATTTTGCCCAGCGGAAAGAATCAAACAATATCATCAAGGTCACATGTTTTGTTTCTCAACCGGGTTTTGCTTCAAGTCAGATTCAAGTCAGCCGCTCATCCAACATCTAGATGCAGACTTACATGGGCTTGTACATAGACGGGAACCACCCAGATTGTCTGTAAAGGATCGCACACATATCTTATCGGGTTGTGTCTTGTTTACTTGCTTCTTCACCACAATCAATGGTAGTTTCATATAGTTTCATGTAAATTCCATATGAACATTTAAGTTTCAATCTCCGTTTACAATGACTGTACATGGAAATTTATTATATCATATATAGATGTGTTTGAACTTTTTGATATTTACACAGGACATGTGAACAATTGGTTGATATGACATAGGTACTGCAGTTGTTCACCATGTGTGTGCCATTTTTGCATCACATATTGTTCATTTGAAACAGTTCAGTGACATAGAAATTTGACATTAATGTCACCTTTTGCACATATGTTCAATATTGGATTTTCTAACATAACCAGAATTAGAACGTTTTTACGTGACAAGTTTTGGGAAATCAATATGCATGCTATAGTTACCTGCAATTGGTTTTGTTATTTCATGTTGATATATGTTGATGAGTTTTGTTCATGAATGTCGCAAATATTCTCAAATCATATACATGCACAGATCATGTTAATTATACATCATCTTCGTGTTTCCCATATGTTTTTTACTATTGGTTCTATATTTTTGGATATTGAATGAACTTGTTTTTCATCATATTTCATCATAATATTACGTATCATCTTAAATGATAGCTAATTTACATATGATTGCACAGAGTGGGGTTGCAAATCGCCAGGTCCGACGCATGGAAACAGACCACGTGAACGCAGCTGGCAGGACTGGGTACATGGTACAGACCGCAGACCCAAGCATCAACTGGACATGCCAAAACATCCAAAACGAAGCGAAACAAACATATAAACCACCAACTTTGGACATAGTCATAGAATCGCAATCAATGGGGTAGCAAATCCAAAAGAACCAAAAGGGCAACATTGTGGCATTTGGCTGACACGCCAGTCATTAGGAAAAAACTATTGACAACTGCGATTCTGGTGAATGTGGCATGTTTCGAACACTTTATTGGCTGCAACAAGGATGGTTTGATCATTGTTTGATCATGTGTATCGCCAAGGTCGGTTTGACTGGCAATGCCCCTTCTCACCAATCATGAATTGTATAAAATATCGTTGATACAGTTACTACTCTCCAGCAAACTAGTGAAACTCTAGGAAAATAAACAACGTTTCCTGATGTTTCCTGTTTCCTGAAATATGGTATGTAAACATTTGTGAAGTAAATGTGTTTTCCCTTCTATGGATTTGCGTCACTTCACCAGAGGGCACGTTTAAATCTGTTTTTCAATACAGGAGAGACCGCCACCATCATCTTGGACTGGGGACTTTGGTGGCCTTCCCAGTTTCGATGGTCCTGGATTCTTCAAAGGCAGGGCCGATTTTGAGTGGCCGATCCGTATCCCAGACTTGATAATGGGAATATCCACAAGGAACACATATCATTTTTAAGGGTAAAAACAAGTGTTTCCTGAAGATGTGTTTTCACTTTGGCAGAAAAATATCAGTGTGTTTCGTGTATGTGTTCTAATGTCTCGACGTATAAGGATCCGTGGTTGAATTTTCTGATGAAATCATGGCAAGCAATAGTAGAATTTGGACACAATTTTCACAACTATACTATATAAATAAAAAGCGTATTTTGACCCACTCGTTTGAACTTAGAGGCTAAATTACATGGTTCACAGCAACCAGGAGCTGGAGAGCAAAGAAGCTTAGACCAAACTTCGCCGTGTCAGCAAACCCTGAAATCATAGAATTTGTTTGGTGATTGGTGATCTCAACAAATCTCAACTATGTTCTTCTTGCCCGCTCAGTCTGGCATGACGCTCGATCTTTTCAAGGATTCCAACCACCCAGCAGAATGTTATGTTTTGCCATGGGTTTTCCTGCAGGCGGATTTCCATAGGGCTTGCCGCCTGGTTGACTTCGACATGCGAGAGAAAGCCACCATGAAAAAGACATGCAGGGTGTGATCTTCTGACATTTTGCAACATTGGGGACCGGCCCAATATGACGATCATCCAATACCAAACCATGTTGGTGTTCAAAAACCACATTTGGCCCTTAAAACACACAATAATTTTGCATGTTCTATCCCTTTCCTGCCATGAAAGCCATGAGTCAGAGATCGCATGGTCGTTTCGGCGGAGGTGCTGACAGCCCTGACACATCTCATGAGTTTCTGTACAAGTTCGAATTCCAGACTTGTTGAAGTATGTTGAGATGAGCAAGTCAATCAGATACAGTGAGGCATGCCATTTTTCAATAACATATTGAAATGTAGAATCCAGTCTTATTGTTTCTCTCGGGAAACTTGTCCAGAATGGACAATATGTTTTTTTTGATTCATATATCATGGCTTTTGGGTCACGCATGGTTCAAAAATTGATTTTGATTTCATATGTTTTTGAAATGTTAATATGTTGACGGCAAGCACATGCAATGACATGATTGACATGGTGAGCACTGGTATTCCTTGTTTATTCGGTTGACCTTTCGCGGAATGACCTGAAAGTGTGATTGCAGCATCTGGCCCAAAGTATTTCATCCAGCGTATCCAACGTGAAAAAAAAGGTGATGCACAGGAAGGGGACAGACCATGCATGAAAATAATGAAAATAGCTCCACATGTGCCTTCATTTGATGGGCAGGTTGCATTCGTATGGCTATCTTGTGACCTTGATGAAACCAGCCCCCGCCCACGACTGGGTTTCACCAACTCTGGGGGCCCAACTCTCGTGCTGTCCTCAGCCGTGGATGGTGACTGTGTGCAATTTCGGTCTTCAAAACACAATAGATTTAGATATGCCCGGCAGCATTGGATCTGGTATGCGCACATGTATAGAACCATGCATTCCATGCATAGTGTTAGTGCCCACATTCAACCTGGTGTGCTATATACATGTCCCTTCAGCCAATCGATTTTGGTCACTTTTTCTTATCTTGGGATCTTGCGAACATTGCTTGCAAACCTTCCACTTCGAAAACCAGCCTTGCTCAAGCGCCCGTTAGTGCTGGCCAAACAACCCTTAGCCAGCATGTTTTGTGCTTCCTCCATGTATCGTACCGCCCTTTTGGGCCTCACACTTCCACTGGCACTGGCGGTTGCAGGTGACTGTGAGGGTCAGGACGCTTGGCGGGAAGTGCCTTCTTCAACATTCTTCAACGAATCCCGTTTGAGGGTTACCATCCATCCCGTAGTATTTGTACCTAAGAAATCCCAAGAATTCCTCAGAAAATCAGCAACATCTGAGGACTGCGATTCTCCCAGCAACATCTTCTTGCAGACAGCTCACCATCGCCAGCGGGAAGAAAAGTACCACTGGCCGAGTGGGCGCGGGCGCTTCCCTTTCTTCGCGGTGTCCGAGAACAACGGCCCGTTTCATGTGAATGACTCCCTGGCATGGCACCTTCGACTTGGCTTCAGGTGTGGTTGAGGAGAACCCATGAATGGTAAGACAAGATGTGACCCCCCACTTAGAAGTCGACCAAGCCATACCAAGCCCAATTTCACAGTTTGGAGATTATGTTGAAGAATATCCATTCAGTTGTGATTGATTGGTTTTACCACGCTAGAGGTTAAAGCATGGTGAAACTTGTTTAGTGATCACAGTAGCTGTGATTCCAACTCTTTCTCCAGGTGACTTGCAAAGGGCCTTGAACACGGGGTCGCATAACCGGTAGGTCTGGGGAGGACAGGTCAGGTAGTAGAAGACTTCTGATTGAATGGCAACTGGATGTCGTGTTGGCCAAAGTTTGGGCAGAAGTCACGTCATGTGAACAGTTCCAAAGGTGGATTGTAGATCCCCTGGAATCGCCCTTTTTCGGTTCCAGTTTGAGTGTAAGTCCCCCTCTGAAAAGAAGTATAGACTACATGTTATGTCAGGCCTGAAACCGCTCTGGTTTTAGTGAACTGGAGGGTTCCATGTCCAACTTTAGGGTTTGCAAATAAACTCTTGCTGACTGGCGGATTCCATAATTGTTTGGAAATAGAGTACTCCTCAATCCATTAATTAGTTGATCATCAGTTTCCCCATACACAATTTCCAAGGTCGTGGCATCATCCCGAAGGAAGATTTCACACACTGACCTACGGAACAGCCATTGCCACTGGACGTGGCTACGTAGGGAGGTAGGGTTTGAAATGATGCTTGCAACAGCGCGCTTTTGGATGTTGAAAGCAATGGAACTTGTGACTTCTTTCAATTCCTGGCACTTCGTGAGGGTCTCATTCTGCTTCGATTTTGGGTGGGATCCAACTTTTTGACAGTAAGATAGGCTCTGCATGCTGTTGAGGTGGTTTTTAGGGGGTTTTGTGGAGGATTTACCAATCATTATCAATGCCAATTAGATATCGTCAGGTCTGAAGTCTCACACACTGCTGCCTTTCGCTTTCAATAGGTGGGTTTGACCACTGAAAAGGTGAGTGAAAAGCCATGAAAAGCCCATTTCAGAGTAATCCCATCCCCTGTGAATATATGGTATATAGATATATATAGATGATATGATCCCCTACAAAACCATGGTTTCTGGGGTGTGTCTAATAGGTGGATAGGATTCTTCACCAACATCTCGCAGCGGCCGATACTTTGGCCAAGGACAATGACTTGAATGTCTACCTCACTTGTGCAGATGCCATGCGCAAGTTTGACAAAGATGGCAAGTTGCTGTCACTTGAAGATACGTACAGAACCGGGTTCGGGCAGCCGTCAAGCAGTGTTTAAGTGTTTGTTGAAGAAAAATGGGGCAATGCTCCCAACTTTCGTCCATTTGCTGCTTGCTGGTTTGAGACAGTTGAGATTTTCCCCGGTTGGGATGATGAGCCCAATCGAATCGAAACAGATGGCTCATGCATGACTGCATGACATATTTACTTCCAGAATATACCAATACTTTCTCCACTTGTAAAGCACAGGTGGATAGATGATTTTGATTGATTTTGTAGTATTTAGTGAACGAATTGTATGAACAATTGAAAATTGCACCTCCTGCATTTCTTGTGAAACTCAGGTGGGAGCACAATTGCATGCCTGCAAATTTCATGAATGCGCCGGTGATCGACCAGGTTTCTAGGGGCCAAGCGGGATAGTCGACCCAACCCAGTGATTGGAGCTGCAACCACTTCTTTCAAGCAGAAGTGCAATGAAGATTCTGGAAGTGAGAACATATACCCTCTGGTAAACTAACATAGCTATGGAAAATCACCAATTTAATGGGAAAATCAACTATAAATGGCAATTTTCAATAGCAAACTGTTTGTCACTACCAGAGGGTAAACAATATCAGCAACTTCGTCCGAAAGTCCTTCGGCTTGCCCCAGGGGATGGTGTACATCAGTGACACGAAGGGCGGAGTGCGAGCCCTTGACATGAAAGATGGGAAAAGGCCTGGATGCCGGGATGTGCATCATAGATTGAACTACCAATGACCTACTGTACCGCAGATGGAGAAAATATTCAAGCCCTTTCTATCCCATACAACCCCTTCGCCCCCAAAGTTGAATGTTCCTGTAACCTAAGGTGCATTGGCCCCAATGGACGACAGAAATCAATCCCCCAACGTCACTGTTTGCTATAACTCGCGAGCTGAAACATTGAGATTTGGGGGTTGGGGTTTTACATACAGTGTGTTACAGGGTTTGAATATCTGGTCCATCTACTGTACTAGACATAATAGAACCATACACGACCTAGAAGAGGCTCCGATCATGATTCAGTACATAGCTGTGCGGAGGAAAACCATTTGGGGACTTGGGGACCATATGCATGTGTGTGTGTGTGTGTCAATGTCTATGAATGTTTGGTATTTGGTATCAGTCACTCGAGGAGTTTTGCCACACAGCAAAGGAAGGGGAAGTCGGAGTGGAATGTTGGATTCTTGAGCATGCCGGACTTGCTGATCGGAAGACTGTAAGAAGTAGTAACCCCTAAAAAGATGGTAGAGTATTTGTTACCATTGGCTCAATTGGATGGTTGTTCTATCTTTTAGGAAGTCGAATCCTTCAACTTTGACCTTAGTCTCCATTGTAGGAATAGTTTGTTCCCTGACCTGATCCCCCTCAGCCCCGTGCCCAATAGTTACATATTGTTTCTTGGATGATCTTGCATGTTTGTTTTTGTGGGACACAAAAATCTTTCCCAACTCAACCGATTAATTTGTTTCCCAACTGCTGCAGGATATGGCACACCAACGTGTCAGAGGCCATCGGCCAAGACAACGGCTTCAACATGGTTCACAAAGGAGTTGCTTTGAACAAATTGGATCAATGCCAAAGAACAAGTTGTTGGTTGCGGGGTGGATTCATGGTGATGATTCACTGGAGGCAAATTTGTGTGACTTTTGGGTGAACATTGGTTGTGCTGGTTACAGGCTGTTGACTACCTGTAGCCTAGTCATAAGACTCACGAGATGTTTGGGAATGGTTTTGCTGTGTCTTTTGGCAAGAGAAAAAGACCCTGCTACCTTGAGCGAAGCTGAAAGTGTTGATCCTGACGTGCATCTTTTTTGAATCCATTATTCGCGGCCTCTTCCATTCCTTGGCCAGGGACCCCATCAGAAGGTGGTTCATTCCACTTCTGGACATGGGGATGGGTCAAATCCGCTGAAATATCATACTTGGACTTGTTTGGCGGGATGAACATCTATAAATCCCAGCAATTTTGATGTGAAAAACCCAAAAACATGCCGTGGGTTTTGACCCAGCCATGGCACGTGACGCCTAGGTTCTGTTCAGTGCAGCCGATTGGACGGCGAACTCTCCCCAGGGTAACGCCAACAAGCACCTGGACCAGGGCAAGAACTGAGCTGGGGAGTTCACGGGGGGGCAAAACTAGAGGCTCAGCACTGGGTGCCTTGTTGTGGCAGCTCTTATCAGACAACAGGCTTGTTGCCAGCTTTGTATAGTGTGCCGAGGGCGCCTGTCTGTTTGCATGTGTCAGTTTGTCAACCGTTTCAGTCAGGTTTTCCGTGTTGAAAACCACCCATTGCAAGATTTTGCAGGCTAGAACATGACTATGAAAAGATGTAAAATGTAAAACTGTTTTTCCAAAATAGAGCGGCGACGGAACATGAATGCCGAGGCCCAGCATGTTCAGCTGTTGTTGAGCTCTGAGCAGAAACGAATGACTCAGCCATTCGATAGAGATCTCCCAACCTAAAACCAAGAGCCCAGAAAGTTTTTTTCACCTAGAAACCACAAAATGAAGGTGTTGTTCTGCCATTTTGGCTTGCCACGTGCCCACATGTCACATGGTGAAGGCAGCATAGATGCATGAACGATCGATCGTTATCATCATATAGTGGCAAGAATATGTAAGCATATTCAAGACATGTGCCGCCGCGGATATGAAGGAGTTTTCAAAGTCCAAACTTAACCGGCAGGCTGTGAGCTTTTGCAACATCCAAGACCACGATTGATTCCTTGAAAATTCTTGCTGAGTCTTAGCGTACAGATAGAAGGCCGTATAGCTTCGCAATGCCGAGGGTCTCGGCACAGCCCGCCAATGCCTCGCTGCGCGGCTGTCTTGTTTCATCCATGCAGATCACAGACTCGGACAGGGAGGACGATGTGAAATTGGCAACCGATGAGAAATTGCCAGCGGCATTTTCAATGCCGCCCTTGTACCAGATCACGTGCAATGGGCGAGAAGCTTGCGCGTGTTCGAAGACAAACTTCAGCTTCCTCCATGGTTGACAGGCCTAGTGGAGACGCCAGAAGAAAGGCAGGAGGAAAAAGATCAAAACGGCCAAGCCTTTTTCTCAGAGCCGAAAGCCCATCAGCTCATGGAGTACCAGAGGCAGGGAATCAAATTTGTCATCCACAGATGAGGCAGAGAATAGGCAGAGTATTCCTTGCGGATGACAAGGGCTTAGAGCGCAAGCCGTTGGAATCGCTTGGGAGTATCGGGACAGCGTTCCAATGCTGATAGTCTGCCCATCATCTCTGCGGAAGGTCTGCAAAAGCCCGATTCAAAGATGGCTCGGCCTGGATACTGAAAGTGTGCAGGTTATTTTCTTCTTGAGAGCATGGCTCGGATCGTGGTTGTGAGCGATAGATGCTTTGCTCGGAAAGTCAGACCACCTCCAAACCTTCCACGGCGAGACCTACAAACTCGTGGTTGGCGACGACTGTCACTGCATCAAGAATCCAGATGCTCACAGGTCCCAGGCCCTGTTGAAGGTCGGCGCAATGGAGCTGTACCCATACCCACTCTTGCAGATGCTTTTCGGATAGTCAATAGATCTTTGATTTAATGGCCGCTCATAGCCATTGCATGCCATTGCATACCAGATTGCCTCAGAGGCACTTCGTTGGATTTTGGTCAAGAAGTCTTGTGTCTTCTTGACCAAAATCCAACGAAGTGCCTCCCCGATCGCAGACAAAAATGAATTTGCCAGATGGTACTTTGGGGGTATCAACACGAACTTTGGAAAGACGAAGTAGATAGATCCGTGCCGGGAGGAGGAGCTCCATGCATATCTCTTCAAGACGTTGGGATCCGGCAGAAGAAGGAGGAGGTGTTGTCTCAGCTTCCTATACCGCTGGCTGCCTCATCTCCCATCGGCAAGCTCAAAGCGATGGAGGAAGAGCTTTTCGAATTGGGAGGATGAGAAAAAGATCCAAAGTGGTGGGCAGATCTCCGAACAGCTTCACACGTCCTGATGGAGGCAAAGAAGATGTCGGTGGGGGAAAGGCACACTCGTGTCGCACATGCAAGGGCTGGTGTTCGAGAGACAAAAAGCAGCAGAGGCCGTGGATGAGTTGCTGTTCTGCTTGAGTTTTTGAGTGAAGGTGTTGTCTCTTGAAATATGTTGGAAGATGCTGAAGCATCTTGAAATATAATCACGTACTCACCAGGGTTCAGGATCATATGCTAGAACTTTTCCATCATCTCCAAGCCCAGCAAAGTTGAAGCCAGCTTCCAGAACCCATGGATGCTTCCCATGTGTTTTCCCATCTTTTCCAGGTATGTGAAAGCCTTGAATGCCACGACTGGGGATCTCTTGTGGTCCTATCAGCCTGACATGCCAATCTGGAACTTTTTGCCACTCTTCCCGGATGCGAGCTCGCTGGTATTTCAGGCTCGGGGCAGATGGGGCAGTCACCAAGATCGGTCTTGGTGAAGTGGAAAGACTTCACAAGGTCCCCGGAAATTGTGATTACAGTTTCATAAACAAAGGAACCGGGACCCAAGATGACCAAATTCCAAATATTTCAGATGGGTGGAATTATGAAGAGCCAGATAGCTGTTGATGAGCAAAGAGGGCATTCTTCATGGAATAATCATGAATAATCAATGCCTGTAAACAAAGCTGTGTTCTTTTTTCCAGAATAGGATGGATAGAAACTCTGGTTTCCTGTAGATTTCCCTAACATCAATCCATGGATTGCTGACTTTAACTGGTGTCTTTAGCTGCATCTTTAAGATCCAAGTGTTGCAAGATTTGGTTATGGCGCAAGGGAGGATAGAATTTGGAGGCAACAGGCACCCGTCTTCATCCCACACCTGTACTCCATTGAATCAAGCGTATTGTATTTGTTTCCATTCGGGTGAGTCTGAACATCGGGTGTTGACATGTCTATATATAACTATATATATATATCTATATAGATACCACACAAATATATACTCGTACCACACTCTATATAAATATATACATTTATGTATATATTCTTTAAACATAGGGAATAAACCACTGGATTTTGGGTCGCGTTATGTTCATTAAAAGACATATAAATGTAAAGTACTGTCTATGTTCATTATCAGGCTATGCTGTGGGCCCTGGATAGGCCAATGCAAAAAGTGACCCGAGGTTGCTGGTAGCTGGGTGAAATTTGACCTCTACCCTGGTCAATATGTAATGTGAGAGATGATGATTTCTCTTCCGGTTCCTCTTTCTTTCCTCTTTCATTCCTTATTTGTTCCTCTTTACTTCCTCTCCTTTCCTCTTTCCTCTTCCTTTCCTTTTCCCCGTGCTCTTTTGCCTTTTCTCCTGCTCTTGCTTCCCTCTTCCTTTCTTCTTGTCTTTCCTCTCTTCATCGCCTCTTCCTTGCCTCTTCCTTTCCTCTACACGGATTTGTTCTCCATCATCCTCACAAATACAAAACCATGTGTAGCGATAGAGCCCCAATACCATACCCAGTACTTCAAAGCAAGGCACAGACATAAAAATCTGGTGGCCGACATGACTCCACCCTTCCAATGCGGTGGGCCTTGATGCCAGGATATGTCTGGGAAGGCCTACCGCCTTACCCTTGAGGGAGAGCTGATGTGGAAGGCGGGTGTTGCTATCCTCAGGATTTTGAAGTGGTAGCAATAGACAAAAATGGAGAGGCAAATAGTAACAACATCAACATGAAGAGAGATACCGGTTTGGTGAATTCAATCACGTGCATGTTTCCATGCATTTTTGGGATGGCAAAGTGAAAGCTCAATTTGCAACCATCACGGCTGTGTGTCAGTTGCTGCAAGTCTTTTAAAATGGCAAATTCCAGAAGAGTCCAAGACAGAATGTGCTGGGCTGGGTGTAAATTGCAGAATTATTGAACCACACTGCCGTTTTGTGCGTGAACACTGCGAACTCTGCTTGTGATTGTTTGAGTGTTTTTTGAGATCCCAAATGGATCTACAGTACTAGACTGTTGGTGGAATATCCCAGTTTGCGATTGCTTGGCAAGATGATGCTCAATTCGCTATTTGTTCCGTTGGCATTGGGTTGAATCGACCTTTCAATTGTGCCTCCTTGCTCCATTATTTACATCACCATCCGATCCTTTGATTGTCCCCCATTGTCATCCATTTTACAGAACTGGAACGAGCAACCAGTCACTTGGTCGGGTTGGTTTGCGTACAGTCGTCTAGACCTATTTTGTAAGTTTTTCAATAAGGAATGGGTCCGCGAGGTACCTTATCAGAATTAGTTTGCAGGAAGATTCATTTGTAGGAGACCCCAAGATATTTGCAGACCACCAAAACTGAGATGGGTCAAAACTTTCAAAATTGGGGTACCCTTCAAAAGGGCTATTATGGTTCCTATCAAAATTGCCAACAATATTGGTTCGTCGAGACGTCACTGGAATGATCGGAGTTGCATTGGGGCAAGATTGGGAAAGTAAATGTAAATACTCTTATCCCAAAATATTTCTACTTCACTCAATTTTGTTTCAGGTTGATATATTGTTGCAGTTTATCAATGATAATCATAAAATCCCAAATATGACGTAATACTATATTGTTATAGTATGTTATAGTCTTAGGAAAACAATAGGACAGGATCCACCATCCCCAAATTTATGATTTTTATCGGTGGGATTCCAGCAACCGATCCATAATTGATGGTTTATGACATTGCTTCACTAAAATCAGTGGTTCCCGTAATATCGGTTTGTCTGAACATAGGATACACCCAAGCCATTTTTGGGGTACCGCCTATTTTGAGACACACCTATCCTCATCCTCTTAACTTTGTTTGTTGAAGCTGGTAAACTCAAAGTTCATCCAATTAAATCACCATAAAAGTTGCCTATGAATCTCATTAGTGTTTCTAGTAGTAATGTTTGTGAAACAATGTCATGAAGGACCAAAATTTGATGATTACACCACCAATAAAGCTGATGAGTCATTGGGGATGGTTGAACCTATAGCTTTACGAACAGTATATCATCGAACACGAAAATTGATACTGGAATAACTTTAATTATACTTATCAGTAATGACTAATCCCAGATATTGGCTGATATATCGTCAGAACTATATATATATATATGTATATTAATATCAACATGTGTGAAAAAAAAACAGTTCTATATGCACTTAGATTAATGGGATGAAATATGTTGTTTTTTGTTCTATGGATTATACATTAAACCACGGATCCTAAGTGGGATATCATAACTATCATAGCCATAAATCATGGTTTCCTACATGGGAGTAGCTCCAAATCAACCAGGTGGTGTTTCATGATTTTTGATGGAGAAAAAAAGTCTCCAAATCAACCAGCTGGTTTTTCATGATTTTTCATGAAATAAAATATAAAATAAAGTATCCAGCTATAAAGGTATCCCATCTATAGAACCCCCCATATCAATCCATCGCAGGCTGGTGGCCTGGACGGAACCTGGACCGATGGTGGGGCCGCCCTGGGGCCCAATGGCCTCATGTTGCCTGGCTTGATGGTAACCTCCCAAAAAGATAGACGTTGGTAAAATCCTAGGATCTTTTTGAGGGGTGAATTCATTGATGTTCTGCATTTTCGTTGGCGGTTGCTATATGGTAGGCTGATCTTTTTATAGAGAATGTGATGTTTTGCTTGGCATCTTTAGAGTTTAGAGCAATTTCAGAAAAGTCGCGTGTTTGACTTTTTTTTCTGGCCATGAAACAGGTGGAACATGAAGATTGAAACCATTGGATGCAGTATTTGGGATTTAGGGGTACTCCGAGAATGGACAGTTCATCACTAGCAATGAAAAAGGCAGGTTGGGTCCACTGATACCCAAGTTTGACCCATACCCGAACCAGCAGGAACTGAGGGGTGCAGTTGAGATTCTTAAGGGTATGATATGATGTGTAACTGTATAAAAGCATGGTGACAAAGTTAAAACCACCACACGCTGGGATAGAACACCGCTATGACTCTCGCATACTATGGCTTTATGTAATTACGCCAGCAAAATCTGTAGTCTTTGTAGACACCTGACCTACAAATACATACGATTTTCCGTGGTGGTTCACATACGGCTTCAACCTGGTGGCTTCAATCTATGCCTTGGGCGAGTCCTCCCACAATGTCAAGTTGGACTAGGCACTGGTTTATCAATTAGGGGCATGATCGCCAAATAGTGACAACTTGCCATTAAAATGTTACTCCGGCAATGAGGCAGAGTCAACCTTTATCCAAATTTCAGCACGGGTGTTGAAAGTTGATATCTGGAGGTTTCTACAAACGGGGGTACCACTAAATCATCCATTTCTTTTTGCATTTTCCACGGAATAAACCATCCATTTTGGGGATCCACCATTTTAAGAAACCCCGATATCTATGACCGTGAGTTGGATCCAGCCCCAAACTTCGCCTCTGCGCTCGATCAGCCCAGCTGAGGTATACCGTGAACAACAACCATCCGCCCCCCAGCCTGAAGCAAATGAAGACTATTAAGGCAGCACACCCCGATCCTTCAACACTTCCAGGCCATGTGGAAGTTCTGAGAGAGAGAGAGAGAGCAAAACGTTTGTTTTTGCCATGCTAACAAAATGATAATTACTATATTTATGCGTGTATATATATATATATATATACATGCATATTATGTGTGTTTGTATATATATGTATGTACATATAATTATATATATATATATACGCGTTCGCTGGTCAATCATCATTTTCTTATTGGAATTGCCATTTTGGAGGTATGCTTCATTTTCAGACACAATACATATATACTCGTACATATAAATGTATACGTTATTGCAACTGTAAATGTGGTCGCAATTGAATTTCAAGCAAGTGTATTTTCGATTTCTTGACAGGTTCTGAGTATGGCTCAAACTCGGGGCGCCAACAAAGCCACAAGAACTATCAATATATGTGATCATGTGATGTGTATTCTGTTTGTATTTAACTCTCCATTTTGGTGCTCAAGAAAATTGACCTATCCCGGTTTCTGTATCGGCTGATATTTTAGAGTTGCACCTTTCGTCAGCGAAAGACTCGTTTCCAGGAACACTCTCTGCCTATGATGTGAGGGACGGTTCTTTGAAATGGCGGGCTACGACTCCGCGACCACCCAACAATGCTCCTGCAGTGGGCAAAGTCTACGGCTGGAGTCTTGACAAGTTCAACCTGAACTTGTGGTGGCAGCAATGGTTATAATAAGTTATAATACTATACATGTATAAACATGCATTATATTTATATATTGTGTAAGACGACATGTCATAAAAAAATCAAAACTTTAGACGATTAATCCAACTAAACCTGATTAAAAAGGCTTTGCTTGTTCGATGGGTAGGACACAAAGAGTCCCAACAGCGCCTTGTGCTTCGAACGTACTGTCCTGGGTCCTAAATACCCCGTTGAGTTTCCAGCTAAATTTAGCTTGCGCCATTCTTGGCATCACATCGCATGTGCTATTGAATCTGCAAGCCAAGAGGTGTGTGCAGTTTCCAATACTGGTAGCTGGAAAAGATGAACACGCAGCATAGTACATGGTGAGGCCCCTTAGTCATAAGATGTTATATAAGCTGGTTTATGGACCCACTAACTTTATGTTTTAAGTTATAAGATGTTACTTAGTGACGAACCCTAAATAAGACAACTATGGTTATAAGCTGACCCACTAATCTATATAGTTATAACATAGTAGAATATACCCTCTGGTTATTTAACATAGCCATGGAACATCCTCGAACTAAATGGATGGTTTCTAGCTGGGAAAATCATCTATAAATCATTTATAAATCATTTATAAACCATCTATAAATCATCTATAAATAGGTAAATCACTATGTTTATCATCTATAATTGGCTCATTTTCCAAAAATCACCATCCAAAGCCATCCAAGTCGCCTCGGCCGAGGGATGGGCTCTCCGTGGTGATCCCTATCTGCCAGCAGGTTTATCCAGGCCATGGGCCATGTTGATCGATGGGCAGGCGCTTCCATAGGGATTTTGCCACCAAAACATGATGTGTATGTGTATGATATGTATGTGTGTATATATATATATATATACAGCATATATGTATGTCTCTGATTTCAAGGTAGCCAAAAAGCTGGTTGACAAGTTGATAAGGTTTCAGTGTTGTACACGGAACATCAAAAATGCTTCAGTGCCGCCAAAAGCAAATCACATTTTTCCATGTCACTTTTCTACCAGCATCCAGCCTGATGGATAGGCCTGGGGCTAGCCCCTCCCCATTTCCAGGTTGTGGCTAGGTCCTTGCAGTTGTTATCAAGAGCGATAGGCAGAAAATTGCGAACTGTGACAACTGTGCCAGTATGATGCGGTGTTGGGGGTCAGAATCCATATCGATGCAGATATGAAGACAGTTGAACCCCACTGTGAATAGGATTCATTCGATGAATCTGTTTTTCACATCAAGTAGATTGGAAGTTTGCCATGATTCATTTGGTTGCAGCGTTACAGGTTCAGGTGCTGTTTCCTGAAATATGACAGTATCCCAAATGCCAGCCTGTTTCTGTGAGAAGAGTAATCAATATTGTTTCTGTCAGGGTATCAACATTGAGAAGCTAAGTTCCAAGATAGACCAAGGTATATAGTGGGACTTATTCTTAGAGCATCATTTGGAAAACACTTTATGTTCTAAGAATATGTCCTACTAAATAGAGTAGTATACTAATAGGCGGGTTATTCCCCAAATGGCCCCCACAAAAACACAACACTTGACGGAGCTGTAGGAGCCACGTGCGATGTCAATGCCTACGATGCAAACACGGGAGAACCGCGATGGGTAGCTGCAAGCTGCACTGATTGCCAGAGTTGCTCCACCCAATTCTAGGTAAATGATTCCCACAAGAGGGGTAAAATATGGTAAATTGATCATTTTGCCACTGGTGCGACAGATGATTGCTGTGTTGAAGCATGCCCAATGTTTAGCCTCAAAATACACCAAATGTTGGTGGATTTGCTCGGAAATCGCCCCAAAATTGGAAGACTCGCTGTCCTGGAACCTAGGGCGCAATCATCACAACAGTTCCAGCAAATCCTAATTTCTTGGGGGGGGAAGTCTTGAGGTCTTTGGGAGGATCTGTGATCACCAGATTCACCAGATCTGAAATCGTCATAGCATACAGGATGCGTTCAAGTTACGCACGGCAAGCTAGCCACACAATTATTAAATGAACACGTGGGCATGGGAACACATCATGCATGAAACTTATTAATTTATATGGAGACAGATGCCTTGTTGTCAGTTGATTTTGCCCCGCAAAGGAACACAGTATTCCCTGCAGAAAACTGTAGTTGTTGATCTTTCTGTTTGCTTTATATGCTCATTTGGCTATAGACGTATCCCGACATCCCATTTAACTAGCTATATTAGATATATCCCATCTAACCATAGATTTGTCACCATGTAACTTTGAAAATATTCCATTCAACTCTGGATATATTCCATATAAGTATAAAGATAATTAGAGAGAATTATAGATATACAACGCACATTTAACTCTAGATATATCTTCCATTTAACGCACGTTTGCCCAAAAACTGCTCGATACTCAGAAAAGTGCTACCAAGAGCAGGTTGAGCGCTTATTTTTGCTCGTCTAAGGATGCAGGTATAGATCTATGCACCATAAACCCCAGTAGCTACTGCGACCGGGGCCCCTTCCTCGAGGTCTTTCACGGACCGACCCAGAAAGGCTTGCTGCAAGCAGGTGATATGGAAGGTCTCACCACGTATCTTGGTCGGTGGGACCGGGATTTTGTGGGGGATTTCTATTGGAAAGGCATATTTATGAGGGTTCATTGGGGGATGGCTCTTGGGAAGATTAGGGGGATTTACCGGATAGAAATGGTAACTTTTCATATTTATGCTAAATTACCAGAGGCTACAGCTGGTAGTTTAATGTGGTTTTAGTGTGGTATAATAGGAAAATAGTAGGATAGTATGGGAACATTAGTGGATTCACCCTCCGGTACTCGAACTTGGCTGGCTGGGAAATCCCCTACACTTGGAGATTTTCATAGCAAAGTTATCCAGAAATGAGGGGGAACATGTTCATTGCCATGTTTGATTACCGGAGGGTATAGATGTTTGGTTGATGCGGATGTATGATTTGTTTTCGGCTGAAATCGGCATGTACTGGTACAAGCATTGGTGGCTTCATCGGATGATCCCCAAGTGCCCACGATGTCAACACCAACAGCCATGGGCAACGTTGATCTTTTCTTGGAGGGGCATCAAAAGGGCCCTAGAAAAGTGCCAAAGTTGTGTGCTCATGAAATGTCACGAGCAACAATTTTTGAGAGATGAGGCAGAAGAAACAAGGGTTAAACAATGTTAAACAAACAGAAACAGGATTTGAAATCAGGATGTGATGATACGGTTCGACACGGTTCAACCACCAGGCGTAAGCGGCATGATACAGCCCCGATGTGAATCACTGCGAGTCACAGAAATGGGACAGGTATGATAGGTATGTCTGAAAATGGGGTAGATCCTCAATTTTCGCATTTTTTATGGAAGGGATGGAATGGGATACCATAGATCTGTGTGCGTGGCTGAGACGTTTACCTTTGTTCATGTTACTGGCCATCATATTATCTAGCCCGATGGGTTTTTTGTTGTTGTGTGTTTTTAGATGCAGAATGCGATGGGGAATTTACTAGCAAATTTGGAATGTTTTAGATATTGACATATATATATATACATAGATTGACATCACCACTGAAGATAAGAATGATGATAGCAATCAAACTAGTGATTCCGTCTAGTTGGAGTTTTCAAGTAGACTTCAGTTTCCAATGCAAGAGATGTGTTAGCAGACAGATTGACTTTCATATTTGGGATGGGTGGCTGAATCACCCCACAGATGCTTCGTCGTCGAGAAAGCAGCCGATTAAGTAACTTTCATGTGTGCTAAAACTTCGACAAATTCCAGCAGTCTGCAACCATCCAACTTTTGCAACTTTGAACATGTTCCAACAAAAAAATCTGCCACTCTGAAAATTGCCGACTTCCTCCCATCATCTCATCCTCCCAGGCGTGACGACGTCTTTTCAGATTCGGGCCGGGCACTGTGCCTTCCGAACGGTTGGAGCGCTCCGACCATCGCGGCAGATGGCACGGTCTTCGTGGGCAACGAAGAGGGGCCCATCTTCGCCTTGCGGGACGCAGATGGCGATGGCAGAGATTCTCGGATTGAGGAGATTTGTGGAATGGGAAATGAATGAAAGGTACATGATATTTGGATATTGGAAAACAATGGAACACCTTTTTTTGGGTGAGAAAATCATATATAAAGATGGTTCAACCACGGGCTATGTTGTTTGCTGGAGGGTATTCGAAGTTATGACCATTGTTTGTAATGTGTTAGTTTGTATGGAGATGCGAATGAAATTCAATACCCAGAAATGTCATGGTTTTCATAGTATATACAAGACGACCAACAAATCTTTGTGTTGACCTTTTGTTTCAGGTCTCTTGGTTAGTGACTAGCTCAAGGAGCCGGTCAAGATCTTCGACAAGATTTGGTTTTATCTAAGGAGACACTATAGCTATTGTAGTTGCGCATTCGTGGTAACATTCCCCGCAACGCCCACCATTTGCCCCACCGCTCACATGGGGTCGGGTGGGGTCGGTGGGGTGGGGCCCTAATATCACTCGACACTGCGTGCTCTACGGATGCTACGTTGATCATCGACTTGTGCTACGTTCACCATCACATGATTATATATATATATATACATATGGATGGAGTGGGGTGGGGCGATGATAACGCTCACTCGACTTTGCAAGACTTTGATGCTGCGCCCAAGATGATCTATCATGGTTTAGGGTGGGGTGGGGGTGGGTGCATTTTGCAGCAATTTGTTAGGATTCTGCTAGAACTGTTACTGTAGGTCTAACAAGGTAGCTGGAACCGTGCAGCAATCCAGAAGGATTCTGTTAGAAGACGACGATGATCGTACCAATGATGTTGTTGTTGTTGTTGATGATGATGATGATGATGATGATGATGATGATGATGATGTCGTTCAGCTCTTCCAGGCGCGGGGCAAATGGAGTTGATCGCGTTAACCTTACCATTGACATATTTTTTGTACCTAGAAAAAAATCAGTGATTGCGCAATTTTCTAGAAGGTTTTGGCAGCTCGCTTTCTCTCTGAGACTTGCCGTCTCGGTCCATGGATAATTATCTAGGCTTTTGCACAGAGATATAGCTGTCAAACCTAAAGCTCATCTCCAACAGCATGCATCTGTAAATTCAATGGACATTGATGGGAGATACGCTCGGGCAACTTCGCATAGTAGTTGTACGATGTTATACGGAAAACATGGACAATCTCCGTATTCAATCGTCTATCAATGGGCTATTTATACCCAAGCTACCTTTTTCCTTACCTGAAGCAGGCGATATTTCCATGGCTCTACGGCAGTCTAAGGTGCTGGGAGAACCGGAGGTGCTGGCCTCAGAGTCGCCATCGAGGTCGATCTCAGGGTCATGGAAATTCCATAGGCAGTTGGTGACGATGAATGTTTTTAAAGAAACGTGAAGAAACACCCCCAATCCAGGGTTGATTGGTTTGTTCTTGCAGCCTTTCTGAAAGCCTGCAATGCGACAGAACGTTTTTTCGCTCGAAGGTTTTAGTGGATCCTCAGCATGGCAAGTCATGAATTCCTTCGTGACATCATCGTCATGTCTGCTGAAAAATACATTCCCTTTTTTTGTTGCTTGAATTCCCCAGTCTTAGCACATCATTTTTTTTGCATTGCTGCACTAGCCCAATCCAAGACTTGGATGGAGAATCTACAGGAAATTTGAAGATTTTCCCTTGAACCAATCCATAGAGCATCATATTTGGTGGATTCACTCGTCATTTTCTCATTTGACTGGTTAAATCTTCATGAAATTCCCATACATTCGCCATAAAATCTCGGAACAATTCTTTGAAATACTAAAAGTTCCCCTGAATTTCCAAAATTTCAAACAAAGAATGGTAACATGTCACAGATTTTAACCGTATTTTCACCCATTCTGCCCCAGGTCTCCTCCTTCGATAGCAAAGCAGCCTTCAGCGGTTCCAGTTCCGCCGCCATTGCGCCTCAGATGATGGCGATTGCCTCCTGCGAAGCTGGATCTGCAGCCAGGAAAAGTGTGATTCGGCTTTGTCTGAAAATGGGGAGTACTGGCCCAGTTGTGGCCATTAAATTTTGTGGGGGTAAGAAGAATGATCCATTGGAATTGGGGCTACTCGATTTTCCGACAAAGCCATTTCATGGGATTCAAGTGGTTTTGAAACCCCATAGCACTTTCATGATATGATGACCATGATTGGACCGGCATACCAACCCACTCTCCAAGCGGTAGTGATGGATGGTTGAAGGTAAACGGATGATTGATGAGGTAGACCTACTTGGGGGTGAGGTTAGGGTTGTAAGTGGCGAGATAACCATAGTTTTTTGGGTTTGAGAAGTTTGCAGAGAAAGGTAGCATCAGGCAGTATCAGGTGACTGTAGCACTGGCCTTGACTGCCGACGTTCATGCTACCCTCTAGGGGCTCCAGTAAAGATACGTGGGAATGGAAAATCCGCCATGATATTTGTGAATAGTCATTCGTATATGTTGAATTCAACATGGGAACCCGACCCTCACCCAACCAGTGTCAGAGGGGGGGTGGGTGCTGCTCATGTGGCAATACCGAGGACAGCCTCTTTGTTTTCAAGGGTTAAGCCAGCTCCAAAGCCGGTGATTTTGCTGAGTTATAGCCGCCGTAAGTGCGGGAAGCAAATCCAACCCACAGTCAGGTCATGAGTTTGACCTGACGAAGTACGGATCGGAATTTTGGCGTGTCGCCACACTTCTGTGGCCACACTGAGCTCTATCACAGAAAGTGTTTAGGATGGAAATTCGACTTTACAGCCTGTGGTTTAAAAAGGTCTTTGCCATCTTTGCAAATTGTGGTCCAAAGACCAAAGTGGCAAACCCGGCAAGTTATTTGTATTCCAATCTAACTTTGGCGGATGCATATAAACAAGTTACCGGTGTTAACCATTCCCCAAGTGGGTTACCGGGTTCCAAAGTGGCTTCCGATCGTGAGCTCTGGCTCCAGCGTGGCAATTGTGGTTGCTGTCCATCCCCATGTTGAATATCCACGTTCAACCATACTCAAATTAGCGGAATTACACGGAATTACAGTACCTCAGTTAATCCATATCCCAGTTATTCCATTTATTCATATTTATTCCATTTACTGACGGCTAAAAACCACCAACTTCCGCTGGGATCGGCCTGTAGCCTAAGGTCCAAGTCCGCAAAATGTGACAAAAAGTGGTGGATTGGGAGAGGGAGTTGTGGGAAGATACGGCGCAGAATTCTGGGATGGTGGGTTACCTCATCAATCAAGGATATAATATTTGGGCTCCAAAGATCTCCCAAAGTAGGAATCCCAAAATCTGATGCTTCGTCATCATTTTCCCCACTGAAATTGTCATAACTTGGGGATACTTGTGGTATCTTGGGGTATCTATCGGTATCCCCAATTTTGAGACAAACCCCGAAGACCACGTTTTCTTGGCTGCACCCTGTGAACTGCATCTCAGCCATTGGTCGCGATCCATGAGTTCCCATGTCGAATGAGATTTGTCGAAGCGATGATCCTTTCAGGCCCTTGGCACTCCATGAAAGAATCATGAAGATTCTAGTTGGAGGGGCTGAAACTTCTACAGCCATGGACCATCCTTCACCTTCAAATGGGCTGACTGGTTTTCAATGATGCCAACCACTACAAGTATAATATGGCATGTAGATAGGGTTTCAAGATGTTTCTTAAGATGTTTCAAGATGGTTCAATATGGTTCAAGATGGTGCAAGATGTTTCAAGGATCAAATAAACCCAGCTATCAACCCAGCTATCAACCGGGACCCATTCACCAGCATCTTCCAGCCGTTCCGCCCTGCGACCTTTGCAATGAACGTGGTGTGCGCCTGGCTTCGCAACGACCTTCGCGTGCATGACAATGCGGTCCTGCACGAGGCCAAGGATCTGACGTCTCGGTGGTTTCAGCCACTAAAATTGGACAATGGAGGTTTAATGCTAGTGCAATGGCAAATTAATCTTGTTTTATAGTGATGATGATAGGATAATAATGATAATAATGATTATTATAGTAATAACAATAATAATAATGATAATGATGATAGTAATAATAGCATGTTAATGGATATACCCTCTGCCAAGCAAACATGGCTTGCTGGCAAACTCCCCAAGTTGTTCCATGTGTTTCCCAGCAAACTAAACCTCTATGAAGTTCGGGAATTTTCCAGCGGCCTGCCATATTTGAGGACACCGGATGGTAAATCCATCAATATCCTATTATGAATTATTCTATATGATGGTAAATCTATCAATCCAGAATATTGGGATGGTAAATTTCAGAATATTGGGATGATAGATATAGATGTAAATCCAGAATTTCATCAATTATACTATATCATCCCAATATTCTGATAGATTTTGATATCTGTCAACACGGATCACCAAAAGCGTAGAACAGCTTCATATCCAAACGAAGGACAAGCGATCAATGCCTCTCCGTGTAGAATAGCGATGCACCTCTCCTCTTCCACACCGCGCAGGCTGCAAAATTGTCGGCCCAAAGGAAGGTTCCCGTGTTGCCGGTCTATGTCGGCATCTCAGCGGATCATGGTGGAAACATCGCCATGGGACGATGTCATAACGCTCTTCCGCTTCAGAATCCCAGCTGGAGCTGCTAGAGCTATTTGGAGAGTGTTCCACACCACCTCTGAATCACTGAAACTCTGGGCCAATGGCACTTACTAACTTAGTACTTCTTTGATAGTACCCAGACCCAGATGGTCCATGTCCGCCGTATTCAGGAGTAGTCTAGAAGCTATGCCAGGGGTGTGTGAGAGCTGCACCATTTTCGCCACCAGAGGTTTTTGATCCTCGGTATTTTAAGCGCACGCGCTACAAGACGCTGCGCACAGGCAACTGGAGTGATGTGCTGCATGCTGGGAATGGTGAGGTGTTGCAAGTTGTTGCATTCAGGCTGCGTTTTCTTTAACGAGTACAGATACGGCCACTATGATGGGATACTATATCACTCAAAGAGGAAATCAGCGCTTGCCTCTGGCTGTTGCAGTCTATTTTTGTTGTGAGGAGCAGTTTGCACGAGCTGGTGCAGTTGTTGATTTAGTTTGTCATTTTCGCACTGCAAATACACAAGGAACGCTCTACTTATAGTATCTACTTACTGTTTGGTACTGTAATTATTTGTATTGCTGCGTGTCGGTCCCAAGATTGGCAAAAGTGCTGTGAGCGGTGAGCGCAATACTACCCTTGCATTGAGGTTCTACATGTTGAACAAATCAACATGTCTTCATTCTCGATACATCGTTATTCATGAATTGTGCCCACAATTTGCAGTATTGTTGTTGGCATCCATTGTTGCTGGTTCTTGTTGGTTGTTGTTGGCCGCTGTTGGTTGTTGTTGGTAGTAGCCCCTCGTTGCTTTGCCTGAGTTCCTTCATATTTCTTTCCATGATCTTTGGGATCATTTTGACGTTTTCGTGCTTCAGATACCCTTTGATAATTTGTTTGGCAAGAGATTAAATCCAATATATACACGCAAATACATATGTGGTAATTATTGGTAGTGTTTATTTGAATATAATTAATGGGATACAATGGGACTTGTAGGAAAGTCACTCATAGTACAATGGAAATGTCAGGGGAGGATTTCCTAGTGCAAGATTAAATTGCCAGAGGGTATGTTGGAGACGTGAGTGCATAACTCCCAGTGTCAGTTTCGATGCGTTTCCCGTCTAAATGTAGAGGTACCCCCTTGAGACACAGTCAATGAATCCAACATGCTCCATATGTAATGTTTTTCAACTGAGTTTAGAGAGCCAGTCATGATGTCAGTCATCCAAAATCATATAGAATCATCTAAAAAAAGTTTTGTTTCTTAATCATATAAATCAGATAATATTTGAAATGACCAAGGTCTTCATTTTGAGCATTTGGGGATCGCCTCCATCTGCGACTGCCAGGCTGCCTCCGCGCGCTGTTTCTCTTGCAGAGTGTGCTGGCGCTGAAGCGCATGCTGAAGCGCAAGATGGGCTCCGATCTGCTGGTGAAGGCTGAGCCGCTGTTGGGTCCTGGTGGATCGTGGAAAGGCGAAGAAACTCGTGGCTAATATTGATTATAATAATCTACTTATTATACACTATAAAATAATCATCAGCTATTATGAGAATCTACTTATTAAGACTTATTAGGTAATAAACTTTGTTATTTATGACACATTATAGTTGTTGTGATCACGATTGTTTCATGAAATTACGATTGCTACTACTGTTGCTATCAAGAGCATGATCATGATCATGAGGAGGAGGAGGAGGAGGAAGTAAACACAATGAATATTGTTTATGTATTGCTGAAATAATGCTGTATAAGAATGTACTATTGTGTGCTATTGTTGTAGCTGTGGATAAATTATGTGTTGTATGATTATATATTGTTATCAGTTATCAGTAGTGTTATTTTGTAAGCCCAGTACTGAACCCCTTTTACGGTGGTAATTACAGGGTTTATGTTTATACAAATCATATTCAGAATGCTCGTTTGACATGTGAATCTCACTACTTGAGGTCCACCAGCTTGGAGGGAATTGCTCAAGAGTTGGACCCGTGATGTGAGTCATATACATCTCTCACAATGCGAGGTCGGCAAGCCTGAAAAGATTTTCCCCGAGTTGCTTTCCGGCGACTCAGTATTGCTGACTCAGCAACTGAGCTGTGTTTTTTCCGTAACTGGTGAGGGAACGCCCAAGGCTGGCTGGTTGGGTATGGACACCACGTGTCCTTTGTTCGTCCTTGGCAGGTCGTTCATGGTATTTCAATTTCGGGTCACACACATTTTGCGCAGTTTGACCCCCCAACTCCTGGTGGGTTGATGATACAATAGAGTGGGAATCCCCATCCATTGATTTTGCTTGGTGGTTTTAAAGGTTCCTTTATTTTTCCATCCCACGTGGGATGATGATGCCACTTGACTGACATGTTTCGTTGACCTAGTGATCATGCCCTTTTTTGACTGCATTCCACCAGTGCCAAGGCAAGAAGTCACGTCTGCCGAGCTGACCATTGATTCCTGGGTGTCCGAGGGTTTTGCAGAAGCCCCCATGGGTTGCTGACAGTTCGTGGTTATCTCTGTGGCAGGAAATTCTCGGGAGCTGGATCTCCAGAGAGGATTGGGAGCAGCTGCTCACTTTAATTGTCTTATATTGTTTTACGCAATTCGAGGCAGCTTCAGGGATAGACCTTCATAGTATGACAAGATATGCTGCCTTTCCAAAAACAATCTGCTTAAAAGCTGAGCACACCAATGAGAGGATTGAATTTTCTTTTCAGCCCGAAATCCATGGAAATCCTATTTTCAGGTGATCATTGTCACTGCAAGAATCTGCAAGACCCAGAGAAAGCACTACGCTACCAGGTACGCTTCGGCTTGGAAAAGGTCCCTAGCACATCGAATGTGAGTCCGCAGTTGACCTACTGCTGGGGGTCAACACTCTTCCACAAGGACGATGGAACAAGCCAAACTTAACCAGGTCGATGTTTGAAGAATTTGAGGCACCCGTGATGTCTGCTTTATTGATCCATGGCATAATGTTAGGACTTGATTGAATCATCATTAGGATTCATTAGGATGCTAGGGCTTTGGCCCCTTTTGGGATGTCATCCTATGGTTGATATCCAGCAAACACAATAAGGACGGGTTCGTGCGCTTGACATGTCAAGATGCCTTCGACACTGATGCCCATCATTGATGTGTCAGGTGGAATCACACTTTGTACCTTTGAGGCGATAGACGCAAACAGAATTTGGAGATGTGTTCCTTGAGATTAAACTAATCTTAGTAATATCTATTCAAAATGGATCCGATAGTATGTGACAACAAACGATTTCGAAAACAATGGATCAAAGTTCAATCGCCTTGTGCAGGACGACATCGGTTTTAAAGATGGTTTCGATGATGTACCCGAGTCGCTCAGCTGCTCCAACATGATTATCCATTTCAGCGCATCCAATGATTCGTGGTTGACGACCGCAACGGCTTCAGCGATGTTGAATGAAGAGTTGGTGTGGGTTACAAGATAATATGGGCCCCTCCTTCCGCCCTTCTACACATTGAATAAATGTCCACAGTAGAAATAGTCCATCATCCAAAAACCACACGCATGTTTTGAGAGTTTGTTTCATGAGAGGAGACACCAACCAACAACAAAAACACCGTGTATCGCAAAATAGGTCTGAAGAATGGGGGTGGTATGACATGTGATGCTACCAACAGCTACCAAACTGACCCAATTGACATGAATTGATTCAATTTCTCTTTTGCTTGAGACAACTTGAGACTGGATTTTTGAGCCATGACCCCAGCGTCTCCCGCCGGCCGCAGCTCCATAGGTTCTTTTCCAAATTCCTCCATCAGCTCCAAGAAGTTTGGCCCGCGTACTCCGATGAGGTTGGATGATGAACCGATGGGACGATGGGGTCGCATGCCTGATCCCAGTGTAACGAGGGATCAATTGTGGGCCGCTTAAGAGACTGTGGGGTATATGGTATTTAAATATAGTGATTTATAATATAGTGATATAATTATAATGTAATATCATATATATATATACATACAATGTATGTAAACTGTTTGGAGTTCTGTTTACCCACTGTAACCCAGTATTACTACAGCTGCGGTTTTTTGGATTAAGACATGATTCAAAGGTGCTTTATCAAAGTCCACAAAAAGTGGTCAAAAGTCGTCAAATGGGTTTGTTTGAAACTCAGGTGCCCCAAGCCTTTCTTGGTTTATTATCAGAATATACTCCCATATGTATGTATATGCATATATATATATATGTATCATCTTAAATAGCAAAAAAGTGTCCCATTACATACCATTTAATACCAATATATGTTCCACTGATTTGTCTATTCTCATCATCATTTTCCCTACTGTAATCGAGTATCCCGCATTTTCAGACCCAAAGCTGTCCTGTTTCGCTTTGGGATTTTTGTTCGACCATCCCCATGGGCAGGATTGGGATGACAGCAGCAATGACCGCAACGCGTGGCCCTCGGAGTGCCGGGCTGCGTGCTTGGCAATGTCAAGGAATAGGGTTTACATTATTTACAGAGTCAGTGATCATTCAGTTCGGCGAAACGTGATTTTGAGTTGTTGTTACTTGGTGTTTCTTGGTTATGTTCCATCCCTAGTGGGTGCAGCTTATTCCCAAGTGGATCTGTTCATGGCTTAATCCACCAATCCACCAGCATCCACCAGCCAGATATTGCCAGAGGTTGGTCCTGACTTGTCACGCATCTCGCGCTCCTTTGCTGAGTTTTCGGCCGTGGAAGATGGCAGGGTTTCGGGGACTGCAGGTATGGTCAGCAAGAAGCTCATCTACAGAGGGGTCTGGAAGTCCCATCTGTCACTGGAATTTGATTTTAAGATATTTTTGAGATATTTTAAGTATGTAGTTGATGTAGTTCCCTTGCATGGTCACAAGTTCAGATAACAGAGATGTTGATCATCTTTGAGTTCCAACCAGCTTATGGCTTACGGGTTTCCCCATTGCTTGACCCATACGTTTGCGATCTTGTTTTCACCGCTTCCTATACCCTAGTGGGTACACTTCTCTGTTGTCGAGGTTGCGACGCTGACATTCCCCACCATGTTGGGCCCCAGTCAGAATCCGGTTGAGGATCACCACAACCCAGTGATCCAACCCAAAGTCAAACATTGGCTGCAGGGCACCGCATGGAGTGTCAGGTCTGGTGCGCCCAGCGCTGCCTGACGTGAAACTGGGTCCAGTGCCGGTGGCGGAGGGGTTGGACTTTGACTTCGAGCCCACCTGGAAGGAAAGACGAAGGGTTGCAAGGGGGAGAGACCAGGTCCGGGCATGGTGAAGGGACGAAAAAAGTCAAGTGGAGCATTAGGAAAATGTAATACGTATCGGATGATATAAGCAACTACTAGTATCAGTAGATGTTTTAGAACCCCTCTAGAAAGCAAAATTTGAGGCATGTCACTGACAATACTGGGGAGGACCCACTGGTTGGGTAGCCTTCCAAAGATTCCCCACTCCTTGGATAATTCAATGGTCAACAAATAGGTGTGGAAGCTTGATTTGAGGCACTCCCTTTGGGCAAATAGATCATGTAAGATCAAATAAGATCATCTATAAGATAATTTCATATAATTTCAACATCGCTTATATATGCTTATATACAGTAAGTACATATGGATTACTTACTCATATCCTTCAATAGCCACGAGCATTTTTTTTTGGATTTCAGCAACGAAAAGCACTTGACTTCTGAAGATCATCCGGAGTGAGATCTAGTTTCTGGTGGGATGATCCTCCAAAAGCGAACATAATTCTACGAAAATCGACAATCACTGCTTCTGACTGACTGTCACTGCTGGTTTGCCAATCCAAGATCCGTTGGCAACTTGTCAGTGCAAGGACCTACCATTCTCGGAAAAGGTGATTGAATCTGTGATTTGCTTCAGCTGTTTCCATTTTTTCGCTTGGACACAACTTGTTGGCGGTTTAAGATATTGTCATTTCTGTATATTTCCATGGTGAATGAATGGAACCACCAGAGACGCCTGATTATCCTGTTCGGAAGTTCTTTTGAACCCTTGCCGCTGATGGCATCTCTTCCACTGGCACATCTTTAAGGAACCTTTGCCAGACAAAGCAATGATGGGAGGAGAAGAGAATGGCTTGAAGCGTTTCTTGGTGACGAAACTGCATGTGGACGAAACATAAGACTTATGTCAACAGTCAGGCTAGGTCAACAGTGAGTGGCTTGAGAATCAGACGTTCTAGATTTATCTAGCTTTTACATACTCAATCATCAATTATCCCTGGTCACAGGGACCCAGCACAATCCCAAGTGAGGCTTGGCGGAGTATGTGTGGCACACCGATTTTGCGCTCCTTGGACTTGGATGATGCAACTGTGTGGCTGAAAGGGGTGTGTCCAAGAATGAGGTCTATGTACATTTAGGTTTATTTTTATTTATATACTTTAATAGGGATTTGTAGGGAACATGTTATACCACTACATATTCCGAATATGACCATTTCATGCCATTTCATAGGGAACATGATGATAACTTACATGACAATTCTGTAGCCTATGTGCAGACAAACCCATGTATGATTGCCACAGAATAGCCAGAAACGGTCAGAACTCCTCTCTCTTTCCCCTAACACCAATGACTGCCAATGATCATAAGCGAGATTCTTATGCGGAGATGACACTTCATTTGCTTGACAGTCAAACCACTCTGAATTTGTGGCCTTTCCAAGGTCCAGCTACTTTCCTGAACGTCAGCTCCTTGACTGCAGAGCCCCCGGGCAATTTTCGTTGTTAAATTGGGGGAGGCTAGGAGTTTGCCACAGACAATCGCGTTTTCTTGTGGCTCACCCCCTGACCGTGAATCAACCAGACTTGATAAATTGAGGGGTGACGTTGGTTTATTAGATGGTGCTCAACATCATTGATGCATAAAATTGGATGGTGCAATTGGTATAAACGAATGCCAAAAATTACCAAGTGTGGTCCCTTTCCTACCTATTTTTTGGCCACACTCAGATGTAGCAGCAAACCAGCTCCGGGCTTTCTTCAGACGGCTTGAGGGATTGCCGCTTGTGGGACGATAGGGTATCAAGAAAAATGCAAACTTTGGAGCAACGCATCGATGGTTCACCTCTCTCACTGGTTAGCATGAGTCAAATCGACATAAATAATCATAGATATATATATATATATACACATAAATCAACTATCACAATGGGTTTTGTGATGATTTGTGCCCATGTTTAGAAGGAGAAACCCCTCATCCACAGAAGACCGTCGAATCAAATCCTATCGAAATTAGCCTGGACTCTCATCCCAATAGCCAGCCTATCCCAGCCTCACTCCTGAAGAATATCCTCCCAAGAGCTGATTGCAAGCTATTCATCCTAAGATATCCCAAGCAGCTGATTTGGATCGCTGAACCATGCGATCATCTATTCCCGATCATTCAAACAGAATCAAATCGATGGTTCCAACTACTCTCACGTATAGTAACTACTGTGAGGCTCCTTGTATATGTATCTGGGGGTTCCTTAAACTGTAGGATCCCCAAGTCACCATGGGTTTCACTACTAGAATGGTCATGACTTGGATGATTTGGTGCTACCTTAACTTTAGGACCCTCCCACATTTATCTATATAATTCTAATATATAGTTGTAGTATGTTTCAAATAGCCATGCCATCATCGGCTTCGAAGCTAACCAGATCAGCAGGTTAATCTTTGGCGATTACATGGCGTCACGCCTGGGTCCCTGGCTGGCAGTGGGCGCGCTCTCACCTCGTAAGGTACCAGGGACGGGATCCAGGGCTGGTGGAATCCGACGTCGTTTCCTGATGTCCATTGAGAACATGATTTTCTATGGACATGTGTACCTCATTCTACCTTGCTATTGATAACATCATTATATGAATTCATACCATTTTAAATATACAATCATGTACATATTATAATTAGATATACTTTGTTGCTACTTGATCTCCCATGATACCTCCATCAGGTTTCCTTGCAGTGCCATTTTTGGCCGTGGAGGTCTTCTTCGAATGTCTTCGCCTTTGCGAAGAGAATGGCCTGGCCGATGGGAGTCGCCACGCACGGCATCTCATTACCGAGCTCACCTGGCGCGACTACTTTCGCTTCTACGCGGGGAAGCACGGTGCAGCGGGGGATGATGGCTGGGGATGGGATGCTGGAAGGACCTTTCGAAAAGGAATTCGTTTCTTTTTCAGTACGTATACACAGGCCGTGTTTTTCTTTGGGGGGGGAAGCCTTTTTGTTTGAACAGACCGGAATGAAATGTGGATTACGTGGATTTTGTAATAGATCAGCGTGACCTTTGTTGTACAGAAGACCCTTTTTGCAGATCGAATCAGATATAGATAATGCTCATGGATGTTGATGCTAGGCTAGAAACAACCCTTGAATGCAACATTTACATGATAAAAGCTTGCTGGTTTTATATGTTTCATCCAAAAATGCATGATGACTGTTTTGAATGATTAGTTTAACAGTTTACCTAACTAACCAATTCATACAGTAAATCGTGATGGATTGAAACCTGAAACCAGCATAAACCACGATCATGTCCAGCTGTCCAGCATCACATTGCAGGTATGGACATCTACCGGCAGGGTGGGGTGAAGAACTACAAGACACTTGCGACTGCAACATGTTTTCGGGTTGGTAACGTGGCAACAAATTTGAGTTGTCTGTGTTGGAGAGCACTCAACTGTACCCAAGTCAATCAGGATTTTTTGGATGGACCTGTGCTTATCCCTCCATGTCCTTCCAGGACTTCATATTTGTATTTCATAAGCACCTTGAGTGAACATCCTTGAGAGGATGTCTGTATGGCTTTGCTTGAACATGTCTGTATGGCTTTGCTTGAACATGGGGGACCCAGATCCAAAACAGATTGTCGTTATCTTTCCTCATGAAAATTCCAAACTTGGGGTACACACCATGTTTCTTGACAAAGCCGATCAAAAGCCGGTTTGAGATATTCCCAGAAATTGATTGGTTTCCGCCCACTTTGCGTTGGTGAAATCCCCGATGGTTTAGGACAAAACCGTGCAGAAAAATCCGTCGCTGCCGAGGAGACACTGGATGCAGGACGAGCGAATCTTCCATCTCTGGTCCAATGGTCGGACAGGTGGACCCTGTGGATCCGTTCAAAGGAGTGCAAAGGATCCATAGTTTCCGACAAAAATGGTAGTCTTTTGGTTCACACCTCGCTGCGCGTCCAAGCCCAGCCCCACACACCACCCGCAGTGATGCGCAAGATGCAAAATGGTAGTCTTTTGCGGGGAAGCAAATATATATATATATATATACATATATAATCAATTGTCCGATAGCATGGAAACTTGCTGTGTACGAGTCCATTGTCTGTTCTAGACTGACTTATGGTTTGGAAACGCTTCAACTTAATACTAGCCACCTCAAGAGACTA
>BGPT01000663.1:54085-150782 GCA_003297045.1 Symbiodinium sp. clade C Y103
GGCCTAGACATAACTGGGCTTTCCTAGCTTTAAGGACTGCATGGACTAGTTTTGGCAAAGACCCCACGGAGTTTGTGGCATCCGCTCAGCAAATTAACTGTTTACATTCACAAGCATTGCTATCGAGTGGGGTCTTTGGATAAGGCCTTTGAGCCTTTCGCTTCTATTTCGCTTCTAAATCATTTATTTTAACACAGAGTTTGCGACGGAAGTCTGATGACATNGTGGGGTCTTTGGATAAGGCCTTTGAGCCTTTCGCTTCTATTTCGCTTCTAAATCATTTATTTTAACACAGAGTTTGCGACGGAAGTCTGATGACATTTCATTTTATCATCGTTGCTCTCTTTTTTGAATTTATTTCAATTGTGACTTTACTCGACCAAGATCTTTCAAATCCTTTCCCTTGTCTTTGCGTGCCGACGACTCGACTTGATCGTGTCTGGCATTGAAAAAAAATAAAGATTAATAATTTAATATAACATATAATATGTGTATATGAATTTGTGTGAACATCGAAGTGGAGGCTGCAGCATTCAGCGATCTGATAGCGATCTGGCATGGTCTTTGTTGACCTGTCAAGACATCGGCGGACGCAGGCTATCCATTGGTTGATGCATGCATGCGCGAGCTGTCCATCACGGGCTATGCCTCCAACCACGCGCGGCTCAATGCCGCTTCCTTTCTGGCCTACACCATGAGCTTTGATTGGAGGCAGCTGCACCTGTCCCAGCAGATCCATCATGATTTGGAAGTTCGCCAAGTTCCAAAATGGTCCAAAGGGCTTGAACACGAGATGACATGAGGGATGTTCATGAAGTCTCTATTGATTATGGTGGATTAGACGAGGAGAAAACATGATCATGAGTGTACTAGAAGGGGGTTGGCTCACCATCCGCGAGGCGTGGTGCGGATTGGTTCGAAAGCCACCTCATCGATTATGCCGCTTGGTATCACTCGCTATGCACTCAGTTTGGTGGATAGTTTCAAAGAATGATGTATCATGATGTATCTGTTTTCCATCCCAAGCATGTCTAAAGAACGAATGATCTTGGATGATAACCTACTTGACCTCCAGATTTTGTGGTGCCCCTAGCGAGGACGTAACGTCGAACTGGTGCAACTGGGTGCGCTGCGCGGGGCTCACGGAGGGCCGTTTGAGCAGCTTCAATGTGGCGCCGTGGCTCAAACTTATGTGCCCACAATTGCATGATAGAAATGGCCACATATACTGGTACATGATCCTATGAATATATTCATGTATTACTTCGTTATATCAATACATAATAATACAGATATATACATACTTCACTGGCGGTATATACATGCATAATCATACCTATACATTATGATACCCCCCCATAACCTACCTTTTTTGGTAGTGTGTATACATATTCATTGAATTCCAGCCATGTTTCAAATGCGCAAACATAGGCCCAACATTTTGCAACAAATGAAAAACTGGTAATTATAGACAAAGTACATACCAAAGAGAACATGTGGGTCTCAGGCAATGGCGTCGCACCCAACCTTCGGCCCCACCATAGTAAAAGAACAAGTGTCAGCTTGGTAAATTACGCAAACCCCCCCGCTCAGTTTCCTCCGGTAAAAAAAAACATGGTAAACACTAACGATGCAACAACTCCATTCATACATATTTAACTGTTGATATGATTTAGCAATTTTATCCCTTTATCGTACATATATATATATATATAATATATATATATAATTATATATATATATATGTATCATATACATCATCATACATCCATTTGATGGTTTTGATGTCATATAAATACCCAATCCATAGCTGTATCCACTAGCCATCCTTCATGACGGGGGACTCCAGCGAGGTGCGTCAGAGTCAGAAGTTCGACCCCCAGGGGCTCTACCTCCGTCGCTGGCTGCCGGAGCTGCAGAAGGTGCCCATGGAGTTGATCCACGAACCGCGCCTTGATGGAGATCGGAGAGCTGGATTTCATGGTATAGAACTATGGACAGATGGGAATGTTCACTAACTATCACTACCCAACAAATCTATACATCTTCAGAATGGCATGAGAGATAGTAACATTATATAGCCAAAGAAAAGATATATTCTATAGGTTAAGGGATTCAGAGTCATTGAAACTCAGCAAATCAGTCAGACATGTTAGGGGATGTTGAGGGCTATGCTCCGGCATTGGGGTTCGTCAGGAAGTTTGTTTGTCGATTAGTCGATTGGTTGTGTGGATCCGGCAGCAGGAAATGCCCAGATTCGTCCGATGGTTGCGATATTTGACATGGGTCAGATGGGAACCCCACAGTAAATTTGCCGACCATCAATCCGATTGCGCTACCACATCTCACTCCAGCTCCACATTTGTAGAAGTTACGTGGATGGTTCAACCACGTTGAGCCTTCCAATACTTGGTATTTTCTACCCGAGAATCTGTCAAGCTATGTTCCCAATTTGGAATTCGTACCAATTTCGCCATTGGTTTCCCATCGTTTCCCTATATTAACCATGATCAATAAGTTGATAACGCGGGGTCCAAACCTTGGCCTATGACCAGCCCCGCCACAGGTGGTTGATGACCACCGCGGAGCTTACGAGTTATGACGCCGCGTCGTATCCCCCACCGTGTGTGGACCCCAGCTTTTTTGAGGGGCGCTATGGGCCGCGACATGGCTGGGCAATGATCCCGCAATCGCTTTACAAAACAGAGAAGGAAAAAAATCGACGACGGCGCCAAGTCGAATGAAGTTATTGATCAGATCTGGTTAAAATTGCGGTTCAATGTTTGAAAGAAACATGAATTTGAGAGCCGCAGTGCAGTGTGAAACTGGGAAGCACATGAGACTTCAGGAATTGGGTGTTAAGCCTTGTTGAGCTGTGTGCTCAAGATTTGCGATTGCAGATGCTCCCCCCAAATCATCCGCTGCATCGTGATGTTATGTGCGTACATGTGCGATTCTTCCAGCACTGCATAGCTGTTGCACGGCGAATGATGCTTGTCAATTAGGATGAAGGTGGGTTGTTTCTTTGAACTGACATTAACCTCCAAAGGGCATGGATCAGGCCTTTTGATGATCAGAATATGTTTTTTTTGTGCCGGGCAATTCTGAGGGATTTCCATCATGATGAAATAACCAGTTCAAATCAACTTAAGATCAAGTTAAGATCAAGTTAAGATCAAGTTAAGATCATGAAACCATATGAAGCTCCCTTGTTTTGGTTCCCAAAAAACATGTTGCTTTTGGATGTTTGGCGCTTCCCTGACCAGTTCAAGTCGTAGTCGGGACGGGCGGCGCACGCCTCGCGCTTGTCCATGGCGTTGCTAAAGGACGTTTGGTGGCTTTTTGGAGTGACCACCAAGCAGTTTCTTCCGGGTTCCTATGAAAGAAGATAGGTTATACATGGGTGATCATGGGTGTACCATATATGATGCATTATGACATTAGATTATATAGAATGGAATAGGAAATTCATGGGCATGTTGCCACAACAAATAAGGACTTAGCCAATAAGAATGGGGGTTGAGTGGATTGTAAGATTTGTCATTTTAATATGGGAAAATGATGAACCATGGGATTTGGGGGCAACCTGATTTTCAGACCAGAGACCAGTAACGTGTTCGTTGCTGACCGAGGCGTCAGGGTTGCTGTGCAGTACCAATTGTGACCTGTTTCATGAGTCTTTTTAGAGATGGAAGATGGACATTTACCCTCTGGTTATTTAACATAGCCATGGAAGCCATGGCTAATTTTGGATGATGATCCCATTAAAACCACCATTTAAAGTGGATTTTCCATGGCTATGTGAGTCATCACCAGATGGGTAAACATGAGAAACTGGTTGCTTGAAGCATCAACAGATAGAATCTGGACGATCTACGGACCTCAGAGGATCCCAAACCTTGATCAACATGTCCCAGCTGAGCAAAGCCGTATCGTTTTGCTGGTTATCCCATTAGATGGGGGGTTCTTAGCATGGGGGATCCACAAAACCATGGGTTTCAAAATTAAGATGGTCTAGGTTTTGGATCATTCCGGGTACTCCCATTTTAGGAAGCCTCCATATTAGTAAACCCCACCTACCACCCCTGGTACCAGCCCCCTCCTGAGATCTCATGTTTGGAATTGTAAATCCCCACTAAACCACCATTCTTCCAGGTTAAAACCCAACAAACAAACCCATGTCGAATGTTTTTCAGGATGATGCTCGAACGGATCAGGCCAGGAAGCTGAACTTTTGCATGAGATAAACTGGAGAAATAATGGATAAACAGGTTTCCTGCTGAACAATGGCAACTATATTCAGAGTATAGCATGTTGGTTTTTTTGAATTTCTTTTCCGGTGTCACATCTATGTACCACACCGCAGGTGCAGAATGTGATGAGTATTGACTGTGCTGCACATGTACTATCATCGGAGAGCCAATCGGGTGTAGGTGTAGGCGATTCAGACCCCTCGATTCCCCCCAAAAGCAGATGGTGACTATTTGGATGATTTGGGCATTTCATCAACATTGCACCAACATCAACCATGTTAAAGCAGCACCAAGCCACACTGTACAAGCCTATACCAAGTTTGATCAGCACTACACCCAGGTCCAGGAGCATTTCACGCTCCGAAAGCTGCAAGAACGAGTGATTGGACTGCAAAAAAAATGTGGAGACCTTTGGGGAATGACAAGTGGGAAATGCTTATCAAGATATGTCAAGATATATATATATATATACATATGTATATACTTCTTGAATTTATCAATCCATGATTGCAGATTTGATCGACCAACCATTGGGGGATTGAAAAAAACATGTACAGGTATCAAGATGTACCAACCATGTGTTTTAAAAGAATTAAACAACCAAACATGGATAATTCACCGACAAAACTTAGGGAGTACAAATACAGACCAGACCAACCTGTGGATCTGACAAACAACAAGTTAGGGGTATGATACAGGTTGATTTGCTGCAACATTTGGACTTCGCAAATACCATCCATCAAAAGAGAACAAGATGGTCGATTGGAGCATTGATTTGTGTGTGCAAGGGGCAACTCCAAACCAATCACCAGCCCATTAATGACTGCTGATGCACGGAAGTTTTGTTTGGGCGGCCAGGGATGTTAGGGGAGCCTCTCAGAGCCAAAAATGCTGAGTTAAATACTGATTTGGAGCGCATTGGACCTGGGAAGAGTCATTTGATACTCTGTTGATGCGCTCAGGTATGGCGTTTGGAGGCAGAAAACAAGGAGTTGAAGGCGGGCCAGGGATTTCTTGGTCTCACGCGGGTACGTGTAATCCTTTTCCAAATAGCAAGCAGCGCCAATCCAAATCCAGGTTGAGTAGTGGATCTGTTCATTTGAGGCCCCATGTATGGAGGGGACATGTTCATGGGCATGATCCACTTAGGGTTGCGGGCAAGGGCCCAAAGCCACAAGGGCAACAGACAACGGATGGCCAAAACCCAAGGCAGCCCTTCATGGGTGTGAAATTTCCAAAGAAACATTGGTCCCAAAAGGTTTGAACAATTTCAATTCTGAACTTGAATTCGCTTCCTCCCAACTGGAAACCAACGGTCCCAGGTAGGTTTCGCCCATCGCAGGTGAATAATTCCATCCTCCATACGCAGTACACTTCGCAGACTGAGACTCAGGCAGACATCCTCAGGCGCGTCCGAAACGCCCTGCCATGAAGCATCCTTTTCCAAGTTTGGTACCCCCCCAAAAAATAGGATGTCCATAGGTAATCCCATTCCCGGTTCAGCCCTTAAAAAACATACCCTAACGGTTAATGTGCGCGTCAAGATGTCTCCCGAGTTTCTGGTGGATTTTGCCAGGACACTCCACTCGAATCTGGAGGACAACTATGCCACCATTGATGAGCAAAAAAGGAGGATCGAAGAGTTTCTTGGAGCTGGGGATGAGTCGAAGGCAAGAGAATTGACATTAGTATACATTAGTTTGAAGCCGATTGAATATGTACATGTATTATAAATTATAAATATATTGATTTATATTGTATATCATCAAAGTATGCTTACGTTCATTCACTTCTGCAATCACAATATGATTTTGTATCCCAAGTGAGCAAAGCGTTCAACGGTGTTATCCATTTGCCAAGCCAGAAGCTAACGAGTGGGCATGCCCTTAAGATATCCAAGCTGAAACTATGAAACACCATGAAACACCAACATGTGAATATATTGATATTTATTAAATGTTGATTTTCTTAGGCAATAACAGCGATTTCAAATTGCATCCAACTACTAGGTTAGATTGCCGAGGGTACAGGGCCATTGGGGGTGCCACTTTTGCCACCTAAGGCTTGAGCAACTGATAGATGTCCGGTTCTGAGTCACAGTACTGGAGCAAGTCGTGACGTCTCAATTTCAAGTGTTTTGGTATGTATTTGTGTAGGATGTTCCATCATGTGTAAGGCAAACAACATAAATGACCGTCATAGAGATTGTTGTCCACTGCAAGGTTGGATTGCCAGAAGGCTTCAATTTCGATGAAATGATTTGCTTTATTGTTCATCATGTTCCACGGCGAAACCGGATTGCCATGAGGTTTCTTCAATTCTCATGGGATCTTATTCATTCCAACATATGAGGGTTTCCTGCAATGGGGATACCCCTAAATCATCCATGCTATTTTCGGATTTTTCAGGAAATAACCCATCCAGCTATATTGGGGTACCGCCATTTTCAGAGACACCCATATCATATTCTAGTCGGATTTTGTTGATGTTAGTTGATGTTAATGATATTTTGGATGGTATTTATTTGGATGCGATTTCCATCACTGCAACCGAAAATCCATCTGACGCCGAGGATCAGAAGCAGCAAGCCAAAGATGACCTCGATGCCGCCATGGCTCTGTTAGACTCCCTAGAGGGGCAAAAACATGATGGGCATGGATGAAAAATGGTGAAAAAAAAATGAAAATCCATTGGAGTATCTTGGAATTTCATGAGTTTAGTAAAACAATTGAATTCATTGAAGAGCTATGACCACCAATGAGAATCACTGAGCTTACCTGCTTGCGGTTTGCATTTGCATTTTTAAAAAAGTGTCGGAATCTAAAATCGTAATCTGTACTGTAGATAGGAAACAATGGATGTACGCGATGGGGGCACGGATTGATCAAGTGATCAGTGGACATCTTGCCACATCTGCGGAGCGGCGACTTCGGTGGATTGAAAGTGTGTGAACTTTTTTGGCCCGGAATGTCCATTTGTCCTCTTGAACCCATCCTTTTTCGCCGAGGAAAGACAACGACATCGCCAAGCTGAAGACTCAGAAGGAGGAGCTTCAATCGCAGCTCGACGAGGCGGGGCCATGCAAAATGCTGCGCGAAGTGGTGTAACACGTCATTTTGAGGATGATGATTTGCTTAGGGCTTTCCTTTCTTTGAAATGTGATGATCAGTGACTTTTCCAGATTTCAAAGATGTCGATTTTCTGGTTTCCATTTCCACCCCGACAAAGATGATGTCCCCAGTGACTCCAGTCCGCATGATTGAAACAAGGTGCGAGAGTTTCAGCGGAACAAAGAGAACATGGAGCAGGAGATCCGGCCCAGGGGATTCCAAAAAAGGAACCAGCTGACCACCTAGCATTGTGGTAACATTGTGGTAGTGTTGCGTGTTGATATATACTGTCAATATATTAATAAGTGGTTACATTTGGTTACTGTATTTATATAAGCATCAAATGTATAGTGATGGGGATTTCACCATCAAACATGGGATGTAACCACTGCATTACAATGAGTTGATATGTTTTTCAATCATTCAGTACATGTTCAACTCATTTCATGAGGGGGATGAAACCGCCAACCTTGACCCATTGAAGCGGTTTCAACAGAAATCCATTCCCATTTTGCGGATATGATCTCATAGTAATCTCATATGAATCTTATATTTGAGGGGCACCCATCGCAACCGTCTGACCTTTTTTCTGTCCTTTATACGGAGTAGAAGTCATTGAAAGGGTTGAGGCATTGCTGTGGAAGCAGAGCAGCGAGGCACTGAATCTATGGGTCGAATCTTCATAGTTTTTGTCATAGGTCAGGATCAGGGATCCCAAATAATTATGATATTCTGCTATTCTGCGGTTATGACACCTAGCTGTGGAACATGGCATATGATTTTCCATAGCTCTGCTAAGTTACCTGAGGGTAGGCTATTTTGTCTCTAATCCAACAATCAATGCTTACTGTCCTAGAGACTCAAGCTGCCACAGCTTGTCCACTGGGAAAAATGAGCCAGCCTTACCGCTTCCAACAGCGGCCTTGAGACATCAGTTCCTCCGGGTTTGTTAATGAAATATGAAATCCATTGAAAACCATCTGGTTGTGGCTGTGGCTGTGGCTGTGGCTGTGGTGGTGGTGGTGGTGGTGGTGGTGGCGGCGGCGGCGGGGGTGGTTGTTGTTGTTGTTGTTGTTGTTGGTGGTGGTGGTGGTGGTGGTGGTGGTGGTGGTGGGTAAACTCCAAATACTGCAAGACCCATTTTGTTGTCTACGGTCTAAGAAACATGTTGGCTCCATCAATTGTAGGTTCACTCCAAGACATACCATATATATCCATATATTACCATATGATATCAAATTCCCATTGCGAGTCTATCAAATCATCATGCCTTTCCCTTTCTGCCAACCACTTGCCCAGCGCGATTCCGGGGACTGTTAGGAGTTGGCCTCATTGAAGGAACAATTGGCCGACACGAAAGAGGCGGGACATTTGTGATGGGCGATTGACATGGCTGTAGTTTCGGTCTGGACCTGGTTGATGGGTTGATGGGGGACTATCATATTAGAATATCTTGATGAATTGAGTGAACCCTTGAGATGTGTTTTTCAAGAAAACGTTGATCTATAGATAGATTAGATAATGTATAGCTAAGATTGACCATGATACTGGGACTGAACTGGTACAACCCTGAATTCAACACCCAAAGTGGCCAAGAGAAAATGGCTAGAATCGCTGCTCACCTCGCAGGAATTTCAACGAAAGATGAGCGACTTTGACCGAAAGAAAGCCATGGATATGAGAACGCTCAGTAAGGTCTGGCCGAAAAACAAGTGCTTTCTGCAGGGATTTCTCGGGTGGGACAGACTATGTTGTTATGTTCATGGTTTGAACCAGACTACCAGATCAGTCGTTTTTCATGTTTTTTTTTTGAGCGCAGCAGAAGCATCCTGGGACTAAAGACATCCCCCCCAGGCTCACCTCTTGGCAGATTCTCATGTTTGTCCCAGATTTTGCTGTAGGATTTCAAGGTAAAGCAAAACAAAATACACCTTTTCATGTTGGAAAAGCAATAAAGCGGCTGTAGAAATCATGTTTTGTAAGCGCGATTACATCAAACTGATTACACCAATTCAATCCAATTCATACACAAATGTTGAAGTTGGCATTTGCAAAAAGATACAACACAAGATTAATCCATTGATGTTCGATGATTTTCGCAGAACTTTTGCAGGACTTTGAGAAGAAGGTGGAGATTGAGGCAGCGAAGCTTAGAGCGAGAACCAAGGAGCCCTGCAGTTGTACTCTGAAACGCGTAGGAAATTTGGCACCACAAAGTTGGGCCGAACAACAAGCCCCATATAAAAAGAGACCCAACATGAATAGATCTACTAGAAAATGATCCACGGGGCTTTTTCAGAACAAGCAGTTTCTGTAGAATGAACACCAATGGCTTCAATTCAGATACCTATGATCCAATGACTTCTCCAGCCATCAGGACCAGCTAGATTCCACCACCAAGCGGACCATCATGGAAAATGAACAAATGGCCTGGGGCTTAGAAAAAAGCGTGGAGCGTGGCTTCGGCCAAGTCTGCGAAAGAGCGGGAAAGTCTTGGATAAAGGATGATACAGGATGTTTTTTCGTGGAGAAACCTGCGGACCTACTATAGGGGGTACGAAGGGGGTTCTAGAGCATTCTAGAACTGGAAATCGAATAAAGTGTTTCTTTTGGAAGGATTTCAAATTAGCTCCATAGATCATGGTCAAGACAGCATGGGTCGTCATGGTGTCCATGTGAAATCGAGTATGTTCATCCCCATCACCATCATCACCATCATCACCATCATCACCATCATCACCATTATCATCAGCATCATCATCATCATCATCATCATCATCATCATCATCATCATCATCATCATCATCATCACCTTCCCTACCGTATAGTTTTTTTTTTAAAGAAAAAATATACATCCATGATGAGAACAACTAAACATCATCGTCATCATCCACTACTTGGATGCTGTGCACTCCGTAGCGGCATCATTGAGAAGCTTGTTCCAGTTGCCAGCATTGGATAATGGGCAAATTTGGAGGAGCTCCCTTGTATTTTGGCGTAAGTCAAAAAAAGATGGCTTTCATCAAAAACCTGTGGGTTTCCACCAAAATTTTATATGGTTTCCTCGACATTTTCCCTATAAAAGCCATCCCAAAACCCATGGTTTTCCCTGCATGTTCCCTTGAGTTCTTCTATTTTTGACCGGGCCAAATTGGGCGGCCACCGCCGAGTTCACAGAGCTCCACTTCCAGAGCAAAGAAACCGAGAAGCTGATGGAAAGGCATCATCCACTCCGACGGGAGGGTGATTTTGGGTGGTAAACCATTTATATACCTGGACCCCCCCCCCAATTTTTGGCAGTTTTTCCCTCCTGTAAACTAATAGATTAGATGTGGAAACCCACAAGTTGTAGATCATTTTCCGAAGCCATGGGCTTTCCACATCTATGTTAGTTTAGCCCAGGGGATCCCAGGAAACGCCCCCTTTTCGTCGTTGGACCACAGTTTTTGATGTTTTTTTTAGAAGATTCAACTCAGGGCCTGGCTCAGAATTCTTGAGCAAAATATTGATATGGTGAAATTCGCGCTTCGGAGATCCATAAAGGTGGAACTACAGGTAAGAATATCTACTAGTTCAGTGGGAGATGTTGATATGTCATGTACTGCATACTTAAAACAATGCCACAAACATATCTGAAAGTTAATGTCAACCATTTTTAAACGGGTTCATCTTGCCCTCCAAGTTTTGTTCGTCGCCACGTGCCCATAACGCCAGGAATCAGTCCCTGCTGGAAGAGAATGCCCAGCTTCGACGGAACCTCAACATCCACAAGGAGATCGACAACAATGGCCTACTGGGGTTGACAAATCCAGGGAATTTCATGGGATATGATGGACAGATCCAGGGGGAATTTATAGGAATGACGAAAAAAGACCAAGCAATTTATGGGGATATAGATATTCAGTGGAATACAGTGGGATATATTTATATATAACGCATTAATCTATTGACTCTGGGCAATATGACGTGGGTTGTCCAAACGTGAGGGATTTACCCTGAATGTATGGCAATCTGAATGGAACAATGATGATCAACTAGTGGATTTGTGGCTTGCTCCTTTTTTTGGACAAGACTATGTGCATCCTAGTTGGTGAAAGGTGATAGTAACCCATATACCATCCCAGGCGTCGCTGGCTCCTCCAAGTCCCGAACTTCTGAAGGACCTGGAGAATGAATTGGCCAGACGAACTCATCTATATCAACGGCTTCTGAAGAAGATGGACCAGAAGTAGCGCTGCCCTGTTTCCCCGATCGAAGCGCTTGGCAAAGGGCGGCGGGAAATAGCCAACGGCAAATGGGGCTTGGACATAATATCACAGACCCTGGAATCCACGATTGGACAGTGTTTGCTTTCTAGCAGCAAACATGTTTTCGGGAATGCCATGTCTTGTCCAATGCCGAAAGCCATGAGAGCCAGAGATATTGTCCAACAAAGTCATTGGTTCTTTATTCTTATGCTCCCCTGAAATCTGAGAACCCCAACAAATCATGTTATGAATTTCCTAGCAGACATGGCTGGTTTGGAGTTCCGTGTCAAAATTGTCTCTTGTTCACTCATCTTCTGCTTTTTGATGATGACACCGCAGTGGGTGATATTCAGATGTCAAGTGGGACATGGATCATCACCTCGACAGTTTCCGCAGGGACGTTTTCAGTTTCAGCGACTACAGTGACTACAGCTTGAAAACCAAGACTGCCACCGGCAGGTTGAAATCCGAGGCTGCTCAAAAAGAGCGCGCGGCCTCGGAGGTTCCGGCAGCCGTGATTTCTGCCCGAGAATCCCCAGAAGATCAATGCAGTACCCCAAATCCAGCCATGATGATCGCCATCCTCACATTGAAATTCAACACCTTCACCTCGTTTGCCAAAGCATTCCCCTCCAAATTGGCATCGTTCAGCAGTTTGCAAAATGGGGGGGTTCATTTCGATGATCAAATCCGGCAGTTGGGATTTGAGGCCAGTTCGTGCTATTCATCATTAATTATTTGTTGAGGAAGTCGTTTTCTTTGTTGGTTATATATCCATTATCCCTGTATCTAAATGATTGAATGCTTCTACAACAGTTTCGAGGATGCTTACACTAATAAGTCACCAGCATGCACTACTCGTACTAGTAGCACCTTTATCATTTGCAAGTGGTTTATTTCCCCATGCCGCTATTGTAGATTGACCTACTTGGATGTGTATGCCGCAGTTGGTGCTGCATGTGGTTTGTAAGATGGTTGGAAATTTTGCATTATTCCCCAAGCTAAGCTGGGATGCACATCCATGTGTATATATATATATATACATACACACGTAATTATATATAGATATACATACATACATATCAGTTATAGTCATGCAGTACATTTACATACATATATCATATGTATTCAGATACGTATTTATACAAAGGGGATACTTTGTTTATAATAGATATAATGTGATATACTGTAATATGATATATACATATATATATATATATATGTATTATTAAATATTTCTAAATCACATGATATGATAAAACCACCCCATGTCCCTGGTAGTTTACCTTCCCCATGAACGTTCACGGACGCGACGTCGCTGAGGTCCAAGGATTTGAGCGCCGGGAAGTCCATGGAATCGGCCTTGGAGCAGGACGACTTGGGGCGGATCGAGTGGGGATGCGCGGCTGGGCGCCATCGCGGCCTTCATGGATACCCTGTGGTTAGTTGACGGTTCGCCATGTCCCCGAACTAAAATGAAGGTTTCTAGCCGGGAAAATCATCTATAAATCATCTTTAAATCATCTATAAATCATCTATAAATCATCTATAAATAGGTAAATCACTATGTTTATCATCTAATAATTGGCTCATTTTCCATGGCTATGTCAAATAACCACAGGGTAATAGATGGATAATCATGGTAGTCACAGATGGATAATAATGATTAATCATAATGAATTATGATGAATAGATTAGTGATGGACAAATTAGATTGATGCTAGATATAGTGAAATGTCTGCAATTATCATAGTGATATTTCAAAAGATATGATGTGTTTCTACAATAGTGAGTTTTCTGTTTATAGATTTGTAAATCTATAGATGTTCTCATCCCATAATCCATAATTAATGATTAATCCAATAATCCACAGCCACAATTATAATGATTATTGGATTGATAGATTGATTATTGTTGATAGATGTTCATAGATCTATTTTGAATACAGCCTGTACATATACGTATATGTATATATATATATATGTATCATCTATATGTTATGTAGATGAATGATGATGAATAATTTGTAATTAGCATATTGCACAAATATGCCGTGGCATTGCCCCGCCCGAAAGGTTGCACTTACTGCGACATGGGCAGGAGAGCTTCTCCATTGGCAACTCCCAGGAGATCTCAGGAAGTCACAACCCGAGCCCGGAACTCCCAGTGGCAGATGGCGGATTGTGGATGGTGTTACCCAAGTACTCCATGTATGGAACATGTGCTAACATTTTCCCCAAGAATCTAAGAATGAGCAAGTCATGTAGCTAGACATCCAAGGCATATGGTTTCCTTCTACACTTTCTGCAGAAACCAAGATACCTTTGAAAGGTTTGGAAAGACCTGGGTCCCCAGCAGTGCCCCTAGCATTAATCACCAGCCCGCCACAGCCAGGTACCAACATCTCCTTTGAGGAGTTCAATCGAATCCAGAGACAGATGGAGGATCATCAGAGTACCCTTCAGATGGTTTGGATCTGAGACTCTCCAGGAATCCATGGGAATCAGAGGCCCCAAACCTTGACTGTTTATGGCTATAGCAACAAAATGTTCTTTCTTGGTAGTAACCTTCAAAAAGAGGGGTCTCTGTTGTACATATGTATATGATATATATGTACATATATATATATATATACATAAGTATGTGTATACATACACATCTATGCATGTAATGTCATGTCATGTCATGTCATGTCATGTCATGTCATGTCATGTCATGTCATGTCATGTCATGTCATGTCATGTCATGTCATGTCATGTCATGTTCTGCTTTGTTGTGCTATGTCCTTATGTGTTGTTGTGTTATGTATTGTTGTGTAGTTGTGTTATGTATGTATGTATGTATGTATGTATGTATGTATGTATGTATGTATGTATGTATGTATGTATGTATGTATGTATGTATGTATCTATGTATGTATGTATTACCTATTTCTTTATTTGTCTATTTGTCCATTTGTCCATTTGTCTATTTGTCTGTCTATTTGTCTATCTATCTATCTATCTATCTAGCAAGCTATCTATCCATCCATCCATCCATCCATCTATCTTTATATGTGTATATACACGGATGTATAGCATCAAGTAATTCAAGTAATTCGGTGAGAATTAAAGCAGTGAAGCGGTCCGCGAGTTATTTGACGATGTGTGTTTCCTCTCATACAAACACATGAAAATTGGATGACGATTCGATGATTCGCAAGTGACCAGAAAAGTGAAGGGAGTGTTTGAAGGGGTTACAGTCACCTCCAACCAGGAAGAAGTGATGAAATCCAACCAATTTGAGGTTGTTTTTGTATGTTGGGAACAAGGAACCCCAACGATCCTCAACTTGGTGGTTGATGTTTTTGTTCGCGAATGGTTGCGGCATCTCCACGTTGATTGGATACCCATGCTATCCCATGTTGACATTCGATCTGCAAGATATACACTCCCCAAAATGGTTTTGTCCTTTGCCGGGCTGGTACATGTCCGTGTGTGACGACCCGATATGATTAGCTAATGATGCTCACCAGACATTAAGAATGGATTTGGCAACTGTGCGTTGCGTTGTTTGCACCAAATCTGGAGAAGGTTATGGCAAACCTCAAACCATGCTAGATCAAATCGACTCTGGTTGACCAATTCCCTATTCTATACTCCACATATTGCTATCATAACCCCCCCTGTCTTTGTGCTGGTCAATTCCCTATTTTTCTGGGATGAGATACATAGTCAGTTCTACATTTTCTTGATTCCCAAATCCGACTTTTGCAGAACCTGACATATTAACTTCCGTATTTTCCTTTGATCCTGAGCCTTCTGGATATGTTTGGATTCCCCACCTTTTGTTCTTTAGTTTCCCTGTTGACTTGTGGCTGCGGGTCAAAAAAGACCTGGGGTGCCAAAGATGTTATTTAATGTATGTGTGGTACCAAGAATCATATATTTAATGTGGTTTACCCATGTTTACCCAATAATAAACAATCCCCAAAATCACAATTGTTTATTGGTGCTACCAGTATAAACCATCCCCAAAATAGTAGATTTATTCTTGGGTTTCCGGCAAAAAAAACATATCATATACATCCAAATATTGGGGTTACCTTATATACGCATACAAAAAAGATGTGGAAAATCCATGAAAATCCATGGTTTCCTTAGGAAAACAATCTAGAAATAGTGGATGTTCCAGATGTTTTTCGATGTTTACCCCAGGGGTACCGAAGGTTGACCGGCATCGCCATGTCGGCGCTCAGGTGCGCCATGAGTTTGCGCAGTACCGCCGAGACCATGCGACCTTGGCGCAGCTGCAGGTGCAGCTGAGGTGATCATGGATGATGGAAAAATATGGATCTAACCAACAAGAATTGAGGAAATTATGCATGTTATATATGATATATATATATGTGTAACTACATATGGGATATTGTGGGTACATATATATATATATAATGGAAATGCAAGCTTTATATTGGAGACATATGATACTGGATCATATATATATATATATGATATAAGGGATGTATATATGTACATGGGATATACATATATATATATACATTGGATGTATAAGCAGGAATATAATGTGTTGGTGCGTCTGAAATCGGACTATATATACTCTCCAGATGATTGATAACCAGAAATGATCAAATTTGGGTGTACCCTGTTTTCAGACAAACCGAAACAGCAACATCACCGTTATCGTTGGCCAGCAAACATTGGAACCTCAACATCCTTTAAACAAAAACTGGATCATGTGTGGGTTCTTAAATTCCACATGTCTAGATGGTGTTGTTGCAATCACTTCGGCACCAAACCAGATGCAAAATACATCTATACATTTGTTTTTTTTGCGACAAGCTCCTATTCCACAAATGCAAATGATGAGCACAAACCATCAGCACAAAAAATATATAGTAGTTGATCCTGGAGTAAAGCCCATTATTGCCATATATTACAGTCGGTTGCACCAACTTGGTCGCTCTGATACAGAAATGTCCATCCGCGGAAGACCAGAAAGACTTGGTCAGCTGCTGTGGGATCAGGTATGTTTTGAGATTGTCAAAACTTGGAGAACCAAATCCAAGAAAACCAGATGGGCGTGACTGAAAATGAGGTATACCATATGCCCCAAAGTAACCATCTTACAATGTACAATGAAAAAAAATATGAAACCCATGCGAATTTGGGGTATACCCAATTCTCAGCCAAACCCATATGGAGCTTGCTGCCGCCTGTCAGCCTTCCAGGATCAAAGCACTCGGCTCATCATTTCGGCTCTCTACGAGTTGAAACAGCAGAAGGACGCTCCACGACGCTTAGCGGTCGGTGCGGACATCAACTGGCGATGCTGAAGAACCCTGGAACTGGTACCCTTTGGTAAGCTAGAACAACTATGGAAAATCAGCATGTTTAGTAGGTAAATCAACCATAAATGGAATATCAATGGCCATTTTTCATAGCTATGTCAGAGGGTAGGTTGAAAACATGGAAGCCCCGCGAGGTCCAGTCCTTTGTGCGAGGTCACCCATCTCCATATCTGGGGGCCAAGGTGACTGGGGGATCTCCCAATTTTAGCAAACCTCCAATTCTTGATGCATTGTAGCCATATACTTACCCTCTGGTAATTTAACATAGCTATTGACGAAAATGGCCATTTATAGCTGATTTTCCCATAAAAATTGTGATTTTCCATAGCTAATTATGTTAGTTTACCAGAGGGTAATCACTTAGATCACTTCGATTTTCAGTGAAGCTGGAGGTTCGATGGGGTTACCATCTATCCTTTTCCAGTATTCCTATACCCCGCAAGTTGAAAGGACCAAGCTCCATTTCCTCCCACGTCGCGACGAGCTCAGTCTGGCAAGTTGGGCACGGATTGCATGGTGTGATCACTCGATTAGCAATCACATCCCTCTAAGATCAAACACTCCCCAGAGTCACCATGGTTTAGAGTCTGGGGAATTTACACATGTTTGGGACCATCCACTGGGGCTGATTTTCATCTTCGATGGGATGAATAGCAACTCGTGTCACCACGAATGTGGCATGATTGGTACAACAATGACTGCCCTTGGGGTAATTCTAACACGGGAATAGGAAACCTTTGGTTCAGAATTGTGAGGAATCAAATTCTTGACCAGAATTCATCACTTTTGGATACTTTTGCCCCCAAAAGAAGATCAACCAAGACTGGTTTTGTCCAGGACTGAGACATTCAGGTATGACCCTGATGCCGAATGGCAGTTCACCAACATGACACCGAAGCAGAAGGAGTGCCCCAAGGGCCTCAAGCAGTCTGCGCTGATCTCATTCTGGTGGAGAAATGGGGTCCAAACTTCCATTCACCAAGGACAAAGAAGGTCAATTCGACTCCAACATTTTGTCGCCTACAAGTAGATGATTCTGACAATTTGGTTTTTTGAGAGTCCATTTTTTAGTGTGTTTCTTAGAATTGGGCTACCTCAAACCCCAAATGGTTTCCCTACAAGAAACATATTGGTTTCCCTATAACAGAAGCGTTTGTTTCTATTGGTTTCCCTCGAGAATTGGATGATTTGGGCGTCCCTGCATGGCTTGGAAAGGTACTTCTTCCGGGTTCTGCTCGAAAAGCTGAACAGCAGCATGTGTGCCATGTGCTTCCCTGTAGGTCTTTGCCCTCAGATCGCAGGGTGGCATGGCTTGGGCGTTCTAGTCAGGGTGACATGTCTATATGGCACAACTATGTGATTTTGTATATATACATAGATATGTCATATTATATATACACACATATCATGACATGAAACTTGATGAAGGCAGCAAGACTGGGAAACGGTGTCTTGATTTGCTCAATGCCAATCAAAAAAGTTTGCCCCGGTGGTTCAGATTCGCTGCAGGCCCAGACGCTGCGTCAACGGCGAGTTTGCCGCCCATCGGAAAGGAGAAGGAGGCGGTCTGGGTCAGAACACATTGGTCTGGGGTCTGGATATGTAAAGATACCGTCAAAATAGGATGTTTCAATATCCGTCAACAATGTTCATGACTGTATAGTTCAATATAGCAGTCGTTCAATATAGTTCAGCATAGTTCATGATGTATTTTTGATACAACGAATAAAACCTATATAACTGGCCAGTCAATCTGTAAGTTCTTTGTCCCAACTTCTCGCCTCTCACCATGCGCAGGGCACGACCCGCTTTTCGCAATTCCTTTGGTCAGTGGCCGACAGCGGCTCTGTTCAAGGCCCATAGAGTTGATGGGGAAGTCGTGGGAACCTCTGGGGATCCAAAAATGGGGAAGAACCCCAAATCCACGGATTCATCGTTTTCCAGGTTGAATTTGTGTTGTGTAGGTTGTTTTGGTCCCATATTCAGAGCCAAATACCGTATTTTGGAATGCCGAGGACGCTGTTTTCTTTGAATATGCGATTCGAAGTTATTCCACGGGATGCTTCCCTGTGAGTTTCCTGTCTTCCAAGTGCTTGGGTTTTCGTGACTTTTATGTTCTGCCGTGGGTTCACCCTCATTCTGTAGATGTTCATCTTCGAAGCAGAAAGTCATGATGTCCGCTGTGGTTCTGGTGCATTCCCAGAGTTGGGCACCGCAAAATGTATTGATTTGGAAATCATGTTCCGTTGCTTTCTTGGGTTTTCAATGGCCGCAACTGGGGGATTTGTTTTTAAATCCCTCCACAGGCCTGCGGCAAGAGACGTGCAACAAGGGGTGTCAGACTGAGACAAGCACTGCTGATCCATGCCTCAAGGACAACGTGCGGGGCGTGTGTGAAAATGGTCGTTGATATCATGACTATGAATCATCTTGACTTGATCATTGGATTGGTTGATGGGAAAATTTAGAGGAAACCATGGATTTTCCCATCAAATATAGAGGTTTCCGGTTAAAATTGTCCCATCAACCAATCCAATGACTTGAGTCTCCCAAGACTGGATTTGCTGTTTCGGTGATGGTTGAATGCAAGCAAATCCAAGAAAATGGGACCTTATGATATCTACGTACATTTCATCAGGTTTTTTTGGGAGGTGTTCAATATGAGGTGGAAGGCATTCGGGATTTGGTGGAATCTGAAAACAGGGGTCCATACATCGATAGATGTCGCTACCAGAAACAAGTTGTTTCTTTCAGTATTGGCATAGGTCAAACATGTTGGCCCACTAACTACACATTTGCGATTCTGTAAAAATCAAGAGTCAATCATGACATACCCTGTATAATAGGCTCTATAGCAATTGTGGCTCTGATCTATCACATCAGCTAGCCAGTTGCTTCTGACTCGGGGTCTTGGGTCAAAATAGGGGCATATGGGTTTGTCTGAAGAACCATGTTCCTTACAAGTTGCCATTTTGAGGTTATACGTTATACACTGACTTAGACATTTTTCAGACACACACATATAGTTAATTATATACATAGTATATCTATATCCATTCATATCCAAATACAAAATTATCCAAAATGATCCAAAATGATCCAAAGTACTTATACGACGTGGTTCAAAGAAGCATTTCCTAAATAGATCTAAATAGTCTTTCTGAAAGGAAGCAGGATTTCAACATATTCCAATTGTGCCAGGAGGGCATATGGAACCCCAGGGGCAAGACATCGCACCTCAACTCCGCGGGCATGTTGACGGCCGGAATTGTGCCTCGGTTCCTCAAGAAAGACCTAGGACGAATAGGATAGCTTCAGGAGTCTATCAGTAACCATTGGATTGACAAATCAGGATTCTATGGTTCATGTATATATATATATATACATATTTAATCATATATACATATTTAATCACAGAGATAAGGTTCTTTTATCCCATATACGATATATACAGTAAGTAATCGATAGGGTCTATAGTATCCTATATGATGTATAATTAACTTGAAATCATCAATGTATCAGAGTGTATCCTATCAAAAACTCCTGGAATATGTTGGAATACCTTCCTTATGAAATCCCATGCCCTCAGGCATGGGCGGTGGAGCAGCCACCATGTCAAATGTTTCCACCTAGAATCCCATGAAAAACTCATGACAGCTGACATCTAGTGGTTGAGTGATTTCAAATGTTCTCGGGTTTTTGATGGGAGAAATGGTGGGAAAAACCAATAAGAAGCCTCACATTTCAGATTCAGACCAGCAATTGCTGGTAAAATTTAAGGGATGGTTCATCGGTTAACCACAATGTTGTACCAGCTGGATGCAACAGAGCTCCCCCTGGACCATCTAAGCTGAGGTGGCGGGCAATGTGCGTAACTGGGGGCCGAAGGCCGTGTCTCATCGGCACCGGGGCATGTAGGAGAGAGGATCGCACCTGTTGCAATCGACCAAAGAGGTAGATTTGAGGACCTGTTTGGCTGGTGGTTCTTGAAACGATACAGTTCGCCCCAAAAAAATGAGATGCGTGAAGCCCCAATTTACAAAAAAATACAATCTTATTTGCAGTGGTGCCAAGATGATTGAACACTAACCAACCATGTCTGATGTGCTTCAGAAGATTGTCTCCAGACGAAATATGCCTAGATCATCTTTTTGGTCCTTGGAACACTGATCGTTTGTGTCGACCTGGAAGTGCTGCAGATGTGTGGGTCGTTTATTGGTAAACGTTCGACAATGTTGCCCCCGGTTTGCTCTTAATGAAATAGCTGGTGGATTCATACAGTGTTTGCATACATTTCTATATATTAGTACAGTTATTAATATATATATATGTATATCATATCATATCTATAGTGTATTATATATAATTACACATCATTATATATCATATTCACATAATAATTAACCACTCAGAATTAATCAACCCCCATACAGGAAGTCCCATGTTTTTTGATGTTGTCAATATTAATGCTTCTAAAAGTAGTTATGCTGGCTGGAATTGCTGTCTTCAACTCAGGAGGTCGATTGTTTAGGGGTAAAACCTCAGCAGAACCTCGTCCCTAGGTACCTACCTTCTGGGGGTGTATTAATACGACGTTGACATTATACATACACATGTATATATATATATATATATATATGTATATATATATACATGCACATTATATATATATATATATTATATGCATACATACATATGTATATATATATATTCTCTATGTATGGACTTGTGACCACAAAGCAGAATGCCTTCAAAGGTTTTCTTGGACAATCCCATCATGTGCAACAAGGAGAATCCAGCATGATCTCACGAAGCCCAAGTGCTTTCATGTCACGTTTTCCATGGGATTACATCATGGAGGAAATGGTTGTTCTTTGTTGTCATTGGTAAACTGTGTGATGCTCCAGTCACCAGTCCCCTGAACAAACATGGTGCTCAACATGAATCTCTGTCAACCCCAACGGCTGACCATAGATCTGGCGTCACGTTACCCCCAGCCCCGGCACAGCGACTTCCATGGCGACAGCGAACGGTCGAATGGTCGTTGTTTCACCAGCTCCAAAGCGGCTCCGCACCACTGAAGGTGGGACGGAGGCGCAGCGATTTCGCCAGTGTCTTCACTGAAAGTCACCACATTCCAAGGTCAAACCAAAGGTGGCAAATCAATAGTGTTACAATCTGATGTACATAATTTTATATGGCATACATACAGTACATATGATCCGAATGGACCTTATCATTTAGGATCGGTTTGGAGTTTCAGCATGTTAAACCCATGCATTTGCCACAGAAAGAGACAACTTCCTAACAATGTTGAGGTTTTGATTGAGCTTTGTGTTTGGGTATTGTTTTCTTGCGAGTGATGAACATCATTGTTGAGTTATATACACGCCCTGGGATAGCTCCACTGCCCCATCTACAGTGTAAAGAACTCCCAAGAGACGCACGATCCAACAGCAGCCGTGTGTTGTGCACAGCCGCAACTCATTTACGAAACTAGCAGCACAAGATTTGGAAGAAGCTGGCAATGTGCATTCCCTGCATCGCTCTTTTTCTGCCAGCTCAGACTGCCAACCGCACGCGCGGCTGCGGCAGGCAAGTCGTCATCGTTGCGCGCTGGTGGAAGCTTGTCGCGCGCAGATGAAAAGAATGGGCAAGGGGCCTCCAAGAGAATCCAAAGCAACCAGTTTTACACATGTTTCCTGAGCTTTTAAATTCTTCCAAACCCTCAAGAAGGTGAATTGGGCTGGTTTGGTTGGCCCGTTAGAATACTTTGTCAGGCTCCAGATCTGGGCGCGCAGTGCTCCAGTGCTCCCATTCTCAGATTTGCAGACAAATGCGTCAAATGGAAGCCTATCAGGAACGTATTTTCAGCCGTCAATATGCAAATGGCTCAAAAATGCAAAACTACTTGGGTATTCAATTGAGCACCCAGCATCAAACGATTTAATGGCAAAACGGACCCACAAATTTCACCTAGCGCCAGTTGAAGCCTCCGGATCTCTAGGAGCCCAGTTACAATATGTTACAATGCATGTGATACGTGGTTTATGGAGTTCTCCAAAAAGGAAGAACGCTGAATGATTGTGACATAGTAGGGAATCATGTTTTTTAATATATTTTGAGAATCCATGGAACAATGATAACCCACTTTGTACTAGACAATTTGCCAAACGCCATGGCCACTCCTTGAGAAGTGGGAGGGAATCGACCTCCTATGGAGTGATGCAGCCGCTCGAAGTTGAAAGAACATCGGTATCTGCAGCTGCATGCAATCCGGTTGCCTGGGTTGGATGATGGGCGAAACTCGCACCATTCTTTTTTGATTCAAGAAACAAAAATGGGCATTGGTGTAAAAGGTCAAGAAAGGAGTTGTTGATACATTCTAGGAATATCCGACCATGACCACAGTCTGTGGGTTGACATATCTTGATTTTGGACAGTATCAAGTCATATCAAGTCCAAAGGTTGGGGAGAAAACACATGGCCACAGCGCCACACCATGGCCTTGCTACTTCAGTACGAAAAACGACCTTGGGGATTGGTGGACTTTGGAGATGAGTCAAAACTGGAAAGGAATGGCCACTGATTTTCCAGGGTTTTCTTCCACAGCCCGTGTCGCCGTGTCGAAACCCCAGGCAGACGCGGCTGTCCACCATGAAGCAGCGGCTCCATCGAGACGGAGGAGCAAAGCCTTGGAGTCACGGCAGGGTTGGACGACCGCTTTTGGGACCTGTAGAGTGGCCCAGATCCCATGCCAAGATTCGGGGGGTGTTGCTACAAGGGAAAGAGATTCTTATTGGGGTACACTGGGACTGCAAGGAACAACATAATTTCATATCATGTCCATGAACTGAATTTCCGAAATGAATTTTCGATGTGTGACCTCGTGGCAGAATCTCGCCTTCGTTTGGATGTGGCAGGCAAGAACATCCAAGGTTGCAACATGTACTCTCTGGTGATCTGAAACTGCCATTAAGCCAGCATGGTCAACACGTATATACGTATAATTAGTATATGTAATAGTATTGTAATAGTACTTTTTTCGATATTATGACCTACCTTCACCCTCCAAAGTTCAAAAATTTCTGCACGTTTGGGATTTCTGGATTATTGGGTCGAATGGAACGGTCAACACCAAAACTGAACGTGTTCAAACCCAATTCAACGGCCACCAGCACTGAGAGCTCCCGCGCACTTGTGATTTCTTTTTTCCCTTAGAGATGAGCTCCAATCTGCCAACACCAACCTTCGAGTTCAGAAATTTAGTAACGCGAACTGCTGGCAATACTGTCCCAAACATTTTTCGATCGTTCGAGTCGTCTGGGTCAATGGGTGTGTGGATCTGCTTGTCCTGCTGACTCTTCCTATATAGTCCTCGTCGGACCAGGTAGCTTTACCTTACTTATGGCAAATCACAGATACACCATCAACATATTGTTGAGTGTAACTTTGGAGGAGAAAAAAGCTGAGCGGGCCAGAACCCTTAGGTAGACCTAGGCACATGTCGGGTTCATGCTGATAGGCGGAGAGATCTCCAGAGCCATGTGCACTCCAAGATGGTACTTGGGTCTGTACTTATACAGGCGATATCCTCTATGGAAACAGGCCGTAGCTAATGAAGCATAGGCAACCTGATCCGGGGTTTTGTTTTGGTGTTGACCGTTCCATTCGTCCCAAAAATCCAGAAATCCCGAAATTATTGAACTTTGGAGGGTTAAGGACCAAACATATTAAGCTTTGATGGATATACCAACTTTAGAGGACAATTCCTGGCCCAATGGGGAGGCAGCGAAGTAAACCACCAGGCAACATTCATCTCATCACCAGCTGTGCGAGTGGTTGTGCACACGCTGCCCCGCAGCCAGATCCCATGCTCACGCACCGTGCGAAAGAAGACATTTGTGCACTTGATCATATACTTGCAAAGTTGATAAAGTTCATCATCTGGATTCGGTACCTTACAACAAGGCTGCACTCAAATGCATTTGCCCTTACAGGATTTGACATGTATGGATGAGTAATGTAATTGCCAACAACTTTTGTCAACTGGCCTTTGTCTCACCGGCCAGCTCGGATTCCAGCCATGACATGACCAACCCGGTATCGAAGGCCTTTCCGGGCAAAGAAGTCGGAAATGTTTTTCCCTTCCTGGGCTGCCAAGATTCCATGGTTAAAAGGGTTGCATAAGGGGTCCCAATTTATTCCTCCCAGGATCTATTGTTAAGTTCAGGGCTACCCCACTTTCATGCATGCTTTGGGTCAAACATCATTGGAAAAAATGATAGCAAATCAAATTGGGCCCCAGGCACCCTGACATACCAAAGGACTGCTTGGTGAACTCATCAATTGATGTTGGACGACTGTTTTCGTGACACCACAGGTCAAAAGACTCATAAGCCTCCGCAAGCTTGTGGTCTAGTTTGCGGACAGACGGCCCAAAATGGCCCAAGTAGCATAGGAGGATGATACTGGAAGCGGCAGCGTCAACCCCGTAGCCAAGGTGGTATATATGGCAGTAGTCTAAAAGAATATATCTTGGCTCATGGCACCCTGGAACTTGACGCAATGGAGCAAAATGATTTTTGTAGGGAGGTGGCCCTGGACCATCAGCTCTCCATTTAGCACTTTGGGTTGGGTTCTCCCACTCCTGCAGGGGTATAAACATGTAATATACATATATATATATATATATACTGGATATATATATATATATATGTGTGTGTGTGTGTGTGTAACTGAATGTATTGTAAGGACATGAAAACCATTTTGGACCCATTCAGTCCTCTGCCGTGCAAAGATGGCAAATCCGCTTTGACGTGAACCCAGTTACCAAGTGAAAGGCCTGAGATGCATGGAGTTGGTCAAGGATCCTGATAAGGTCATTTGTGGTAATCTTATCCGATATGTATTTAAACAATAATATACATATATATTATATATATATATATATTAGATAATTAGATATTATATTGACTAGCCCCACATAGTTCCATGAAAAGATTTCATAAATGAAACCCAGTGACCTTCCTCAGGAAAACCCAGTCTCCTTTGGTACCGATGCACACCAGGCGCAGCTTGATTCCATTTACATCCTCGGAGGCCGGGGAAGACAGGTTTGTGTGGAATGGGTTCCGCTGTTTCCCTTGCAAGTTGCGGGGGCCACGAAAAAAAACTTCGTATGGTTTAAAAGATCTTAGGAACACATATGCCTTGTTCAAAAGCTTGAATTGCTTGCTTTGCAATTTCTCCAAGCAGGTCATCGATCGTCCAGTCTTGATAGTACAGGTGGCTGGATATGCCAGAGAACAGCCATCTGGTTGTGAAGGTATGCCTAGGAGAGACAAAGCCATATGGGAAAGTATAACCACACCGGCATGTAGCAAAAAGCAAGGCATGCCTAAGGCATGGTTTGGAAAAAGATTTCAAAGGTGCTATAGCACAAACAAGAATCGATGTGTCATTGCATGATCCCACACCCATGTGTCCTATTGCCGATTGCCAACTCAGCACAAGGTAGGGTCTTTTGTTTTGTCCACGGCCTTCATCTCCATGGAAAAAGTACGGGATACAACCCCCAAGGTCATAGCCGGCACAATACACTGGATGGTTCGGGTCAGTGACCCGATAGTCAGCCCAAAATGTTCGAAAAATCTCCATCCAATTCTGGTCCACTGTGCAACCGGCCAGAAGCAACTGTGGTTTGGACGAAAGAAAGAAGTGGCACCAGTCACTCATACTGATATGGGGCCACCACACCTCCATACATCTAAGTGGTTTTCTGAGTTGTATGTGGACTTTGCAAACTCGTATTGGCACTTTCAGGGTTGCACCAGGGGTTCTCTTGATGAGGCGAGTCAGGTCCCTACAGGCATTCTTTCGGCTGCGATAAGACCCAGCCACTTTCACCAATAGGCTTGGTTTCCGTTTACCTTAGGTGAGGGATCGTGCATGACACAAATGGATACAATTAGACATTCAGCCTCAAGACCCCCAAAAAGTACCATATCATAAGTGGGTTTTGTCCCCAGTAACGCAAACAGCCCAAACATAAGCGAGTGGCTAACACCCCAGGAAAAAAATAATTTTGCGACAGGATTCATGCTTTGGATACCCGGCACATCATGGATGCAAGCTTCCCAACTCTGTAGGCTGTTTCTGCCTGGTTTTTTTCAAACAAACCCTATGACAAGATAGATCAGTTGATAAAATACATGGGCGAATAAAAATATATAGCCACATGCCATCCGAGACTCCCCTGACATGTACTCTCCCATGAGTTCACGTGCCAGGTCATCAGTCACCTGGTCAACATCCTCCAGATCGGGCCCCGGCTGCGGCTGCTGGTCGACATTGCCTATGGGAGTGGCAAGGGCGTGTGAATCTCTAGCATTAATGCATAACCAGCTGAGTCCCTTTGAACAGCTAGGGCAGAGTAACCTGATGGCAATGAAGGGAGAAAAAGATAGAGTGAGAGAGAGATAGAGATAGACAACTCGCCAAGTAAATCAAAATCAATCCATGCAAAGCCAACAACAAACTGATGGTGTGAGAGTCGCTGGCTATGGTTCCAAACATGATTGATGCAATCATGCACGTATACTTCCCTTTGGTTGTTTGAAGATGGTCACTGTTTTCCAATTCCACCTCCCAACAGTGAGAGCAGCAAGCCTCGCCAAGGTTGAAACCTTCCGGGTGAACTACCTGGCACGTTGCAAGGACAGCTGCACGGCGGGAAAGATTTGTCAACAAGGGAATGGGGGATTGCAACCACAAACACCTATAAGATCAAAAACAGGTGTGTCAGATGAAGTGGAAGAGTCAAGCCTGGACAGCACACCTTTTAATGTTCCCCCATCTCGCGCGCGCGCGAGCGTACCATTTCAAAATTCTGGATCTTTGGAAATCTCTGAAGCTTCCAGCACGCTGTGGCCACATCATGGCTGTAGGACCCAGTTGCCTCTTGCTGCAAATATCTGCAAATGTATTATATACATAAAACAGATCGAGTAAGTATCATTATTTTATCAAAAAAGGTTTCTTGTCGCTTCATGATGACTTGGCCATTCTATGCGTGCAAAGCGCTGCCAAAACAGTGATCCAGTCACTTTGGTCGAAAGAGCTACGACTGCACTACTTCTTTGACTTCTTACTCTTCTTTTTCCTAGGACGCTTCGGTACTGCAGCACTAGCTTCTTCGTCTGACTCTTGCTTCGGCTCAACTGAAGCCGCTGAAGCCTTTCTTTTTCTGGGTTTGTTGCTCTCACTCTTCGGCTTGGCTGCAGCCTTTGGTTTCACTGCCCTGGCAAGCATGCCAGCATAGGAGCGATGCTGGGAGATGGTTGTGAAGGAGGAAACAGATTGGAACCTAGCCTGCATCGGGTGACAACTTGGTTGAGCTGTACGTCCTCCTTTGACAAATCCACCAGAAGCGTTCGCAAGGTGGTCTTGTCTTGCCTCAACAAGAACCGATTGCAACTTAATTGATCATATGTCTAACCAGTAGCAATAAAGATCGATCCACATATATTATACAAACATGATCAAACATGCATATATAAACATTCTTCTTCCATGGGTTCCTTGGCTGGGTTTCGGACTGGCACGGTTCATGCTCAAGCTGCAAGGAATTGGCCTGGATGGCCAGGAGATCATCAAACTTCTTCTGGAAGGCCACAAGCTTGGTTGAGAGCTCTTTCGCCAACCTGTGCTGGAGGTCAGTTTTCAATATTGCCACCAACAAAAGGGTAACCAAGGGTATGCGGCATCCCTCTCAACTTTACCCCGCTATAGGTCACTTTCAAAAATAAATGCTAGCAAGTAGCTGGCTGGATCTGTCGGTATCCACACTCGCTAGCTTTTCCTGTGGCAGGTAAAAGTTTCTGGGACTATACAAAGTGAAAATGTAAAAAGGGTTGCATATGATTTGTAATGCATGGTTTGAAACCAAATTCATTGAAGTAGAAAGCCTTTAGGTCTTCAGCTTGGTCGATCTTCTTTCCCGCAATCTCTACAAAGTCAGTCAGGAGACCTCAAGTGTAGGGAATCTTTTGGATTGAACCAAAGGGGTTGCTAAATGGTCCCATGTTAATCTCAGCCCATCGCTGTATGGATCTGCACCAACTTGAAGAACGGGAAAGTTGGCCAAGTTCTTCTTGCCTTTCCCTTTCCCCTTATCAGGCACTGGGGCTCCGAGTCCAGTGTTTTCGCAGTTGGCCCCTTTCCTTCGGCATTCAAAATGTGTATGAGCCATGCGCTTTGATATTGTTAGAATGCCAACAATAAAGTACTACGTGCAAGTGACATGGTTTATTATTGGCTATACCCAGGGTGATATGATTTATTATGAGCTAGCATTCCAACATTATATATGATATATATCTTTGAAATCGCAAACAGTTCAATGCTAGTGATAGTGTCCTGATCATTCTGTCAGCGGTGAGATCTGCTTCTTCTCCCACAAGCAGGCCCCTTCCACCCTGTCGGCACGCTCAGCCCGTAAAGCTGCATGTGTCCATGAGGTGAGAAGATGCATTTCCAACACTCATCAAGCAGGAGACTGGCCTCAACCTCGACACTTCCAGAGGCTCGGGTTGAAGTTCGGTCAAGACCCCGGTTCATGAATTTGAAATCCGTTGGAACCCGGTATTCAATTTTGCCATGCACCGGGTTTTTTCTGGCCAGCCCTTGGGATTCAGCCCAGTTCTTGGCGTGAGTCACCATTGACCTCAAACAAGAAGCAGTTATATCATTTTGCGAAATGACCTGAGGAAAGGTCCCCAACAAGGGTATTCAGGTCATTTAAAAAGGGATAAACATGGGATAGGACATACAAGCAAAGAAGCTAGCAGACTGGCTGAGTGCTATACTCATCCCATCCAGGTTGAAGTTGCAGCATTGACTCTGTCATCCATCCTCCAAGCACATCCTCGCTATTCTCCTGCAAGGAAATGATGTGTTACCCGGAGATCCCAGAATGTGTGAATAAGCTAGCATATATGGTTACACATGTTTGCACTCCTGAATATGCTCCCTCTCCACTTGGAGGTTGACCAGCTCCATTGACATGTCATTCTTGTACAGCAAAGAACGGAGGTGTTTACCTAGATGCAGTAAGTGGATATGGCTTAGGCCTTTGAAATCAAACATGCAAAAATATGAAAGTACATGAAAGTACCCAATGCTAGGCACACAAGAATCTTTGACGCTGCCATGACACGCCCAGCTTCTGTTCCCCACAACTTGATGAGTTCAGGACTCGCTTGAATCTTGCCCTTCTTGGCGGCGGCGGCATAGCGCTGCATCCTCAGAGAATCAAAGGTTTGAAACGTGGACATCCAACGACCCAACATTCACATACATTACCATCCTACTGGAACGTGTCAACCAGAAACAATTCCTAAAAGTTGTTTGAAGTAACTTCACCCTAGATACAACTGAAAATTACATATGTATATATATATAGTATACATATAGAATCATATAATATACATATATTCACATTAAATATATATATATATGTATATATATATATACAAATATACTATATAGTTATATCTGTATATACATATACTGTATATACAGATACACTTCTGTGTATAACCAGGATATGTGTATCTTGTTCAGTGGGTTTCCTTCCCCCAAAACCCTCTTTCCTTGGGTTCCCATAATGTTTATTTTTGGGTACTTTGAGGGGCACCCGGGCGCACACGAACCCATTGGAAAAAAGCAGTACCCATCCCCAATATGTTAGAAAATTCATTGTGCAATCTAGTGTCTTCCAGTACGTCCCATCAGTATACATAGTCCCTTCAAGTGGTGGACCCAGTTCAGCACCAGAGCTCGCAGCGGCTTGGGAGGTCGGCGGAGTTGGGTTGGAGGGCGCAGGGCTTGTCAAAGTCTCTGGCGGTGTTGCTTGTGGAGTTGCAGCAGGGGGGGTTGTCAAAGTCTGCGGGGGTGTTGCTTGTGGAGTTGCAGCAGGGGGTGTTGCTTGCGCCGCTGCGGAATGGAGCGGAGAGCGTGTCAAAGTCTGTGAGGGTGTTGCTTGTGGAGTCGATGTTTGTGACAGTGGTGCCTGAGGATGTACCAAAGCAGGGGGCGGAGGGCTTGTGTTCAAGGGTGGAGTCGGTGGGTTCAGTTGTGTGTCACCAATTGTTCCTTGTTCAGTTGCAGCAGGGGGAAGAGAGCTTGTCAAAGTCTGTGGCGGTTGTGGAGTCAATGTTTGTGACAGTGGTGCCTGAAGCTCTAGCGAAGCAGGTGGAGTGGGTGGGTTCAGTTGCGTGTCACCAAGCTGATTGTCCGGGGGAATGGGGGTGAGCTGGGATGAAACTGAGAGCGGGCCAGGTTGATAGTCAAGAGTGGTGGGTGCAGGTGAGGCGCATGCTTTGGGCGGAGGTGTGGCCGGTGGTGTGGCCGGTGGTGGCTGGACTGGACTGGCCATCTTGCCACCCAAAGACCCAGTACTGCTGCAAGGTGTGAAGGTCATCCGACGAGGTGTCACTTCACTATCTAAACATTCCATTGAGTCCGTCTGACCCAATGTCAAAGTTTTCTGACGCATCAGGTTTGGTAGGTCTGGGTCTGCTAGCTGTGACTGAGCCAAGCCTGGGACAAACACACCAGCTGCCCGGGGTTCATGGTGAACAGGACCTCCTGGAACAGAATCATCATTGAATGGCGGCTGTTGCCATACAACATGCATACAAGAAGGGCCCCCTGGTATCAAGTTGCATGATTTAAAAATATAAATTTATTGACGCCAGATAACCCAAACCAACTTCGCCAACTAGGGACCCCTTCCTATAGGACTTGACTTGACTGCCCCCAACAAAGCCAATGACCATCCAAGGCCTGGAGATCGTTCATCTACGCCAGCATTGGCGCCGATCTGAGCTTGTAGTGCAGCAATTTGGGCACGGGTGGCCTTGGCCACAGGCATTGGTGAGTGTTGAAAATATACCTCGATAGGAAGGATCCCTATGCTTTGTAACATGGGTATGTCTCAAAATGAGGCGACCTTTTTGATACAAAAGTACCCTAACTTTGTATCAAAAAGGGCGCCTCATTTTGAGACATACCCACATGGGAGTTAACATTATTAGACCTGGATTTGGAAATTGCTGATCAGATCGGTTTATGGCAAAACTGGTTTATAATTGTTATACCCACACTATGCAAATATCATTCACGATGGTGAAATCAGATCAGGGCCCTGGCGGTCAGAGCAGCTTGAATCGCAGCTGGATCATGGTCACCCATTTGTAACCCCTGCTGCTTTTGCACTGCCGACACCCCAAGCTCAAACGTTTTTCCTGGGTGCATGTTCCAAGGAAAGCACGAGTGGTTCCTATGAGCCATCACACATATGTAAACTGATCAATTATATGAACAACTTGTTGCACTCACAAAGATTCACAGCTGTCCACACTTGGCAGAAGTAGGTGATACTTTTTTCTGTCGCCAAAAGTGCACGGATTTTGTTCATGGTAGTCCACGAAAGGCAAGGAATTAGCCAAAAATCCAAAATGCCCACAGTAAAGAAATTCCCATTTGCGTATTCTTGCGGAAATTTGCGTATTTTTGACGGATATTTGCGGATTTTTGCGGGTATATTTTCCCATGGTTTTTTTCTATTTTGGGATATTTTAGGGCAGTTTGGATCAAGTTGGCTTAAGTTTCTCTAGGACATGCTGCATCTAGCTCCCGATCCAGCTTCTCTAACACAGGCTGCCACGAAATTGGCACAGTACCTGGTTTGTAGGCACGTAAATATCTGTAAGCTTCAGGAAGCTTGGCATCCCCCCAAATATCTCCCAAGTCCATAGCTTCAAAAAGTTCCTTGTCGCTCAGGCTGAGATCAATCATCTTCTTCTGACGAAGATGAGGCTGGGGTTTCCAAGTCCTCATAATCTTGGCTAGACCCACGCCAAGTCCGGCAGGGTATGTCCTGGCCAGGGGTCAAGAGCGGTGAAGGGTTTGAGGATGAAGGGAACCTGTAATCATCTAGGACCCAGACTGACTGTCACGAAGTGATGGCAATCCTTTAAATCTTTTTCTCCCTTGGCGATCTTCATAGGAGCCTAGGAGGACATTATTATATGAGCTGCATGGGGGTCCCCATATATTTTTTGAGGGCCCAACAGGTGGTCTCCAGAGTGCGTTTCTCTTTCACATCTTTGGTAAGCGGACCCAAATCCTAGGTAGAGCTGAATACAAAACGAACTGATCCGTTAGTAACGATAGCATTTCCAGCTACAGGCAACAAAATATCACAAATGAGGCCAGTGCAAGTTGTTGTATGATGTCACTGTCAGATGACCAGCATGTAGTTCTTTTTGGGCATGCCGCACCCCACAACTGCATCCAGAAATCTTTGCGGAATACCTCAAGGGGATCTGGTGGGGCCAACATGGGCTAATGCTTATGTAACCCGCATGAACAGTCAGGTATGTATAAAAAAATATATATATCATAAGCATGGATGTTATTTTGACTTAGGTACATAGAGGACCTGGTTGCATACCCAATCCATTCTCGGGTGAAATGGTAGGGTGTCCGTCGATCCACTTGGCTGCTCCAGGATCCAGCAGGCATGCAGCGACTCTGCCAGTAGCAGTATCAAGGACAGCCTGGGAACGGCTGGCGTGACAGGGTTTGAACAAATTAAAACATAACAGGGCTCTGATCAAACCAGCACTTGGTGTTCAAGATCTACAAAGCAACAGCTAACGAGTATGATTGGCTGATTTCAAATTTCCCATCCCCAATATTTGAACACCGGCCAACACCCATAAGTGGTAACTTAGCAGCCTTGCTATGGTCAAGTTGGCGTCATGTTCGCATCGACGTTCCACGCGACACACGCGTCCAAGATGAACACGGTGGTGCACATAGAATCATGCATCCTGGTCCTGGTGAGAGATGAGATAAATTGCGATATTTCTCAAAATAGGGAATCAACGCTCAACTATACAGTGGGGGGCAGCCCTATTCTGAGACATTTCAAGTATATACCACTCCACTGATGGCATACCATGGCCTGCACCCAGCACAAGCCATATAGCAAGCCTCAATTTCCCACGGTTCTGATACATTGGAATGTCTCAAAATAAGTGATCCCGAATTTTTGCATCAAAAAATCGAGATACCCTATTTTGAGACATTCCCATATGCCTTGAAAAAGACCGTCAATGATCCACCCACCACCTATCGCTTACACTTTTGGAATTTCTGTGCATGATATAAAGTCGATCTTTTCATCATTTGAAATTGTTGATAAGGAAACTGGGCCCCTGGCAACCACCCAGCAGATGTTGTGAAGTCCATGGCTTTGCCAGCAAGCTCTTTGTCGAAGCTTGCGGTCTGCCTGCCAATTTGCCTGAATGCGGCACTGACATTGCCCTGCCCACTAAAGAGCTCCACACATTGCCAAAACTCGGCAGGAGGCATCGACCATAGCAACATCAACACCTCAGGCCGGGGCAAAGGTTTTAGAAGCATTTCAAACCCATTACATGGTGGGATTTGTTTAAAAAATATATATAATCAAAAACTGGGGTGCACCACCTGTTGATATATCAAACCCATTTGATATGGAATTGCTGACATATTTGGATCTCAGTTTGGCGCCACTGCGACAAAGACCTAAGTGCCAAGAAACCAGAACCATAAGTAATGAATTGGGATTGGCATGGCTGACTTATTTTTTGAGGCCATGGCTTTTGGGGCTCCCATTTGGATCAATGGGATGACTTTGCTCATTGGCATGTTCGCAGCGTAGCTACTGGTTGCCACCCGTGACTGATTTGCCCAGCTGTATCAAGCCCTCAAACATTGCGGAAGGAAACATATATCATCATGAAATAGCTTGATCATATATATATATATATATATTTATATGTATATATCTTATATATATATATACATCATGATATATATATATATATGTGTATATTATAGATAATATTTATATCCTTGGATTGTGTGCATCGCCATGCATCAATCATGAGCGATCACCAGCCCTTCCCAATCCGGTGCAGGCGATTGAGACGTTGCAAAAAAAATGCCAGCCGGACGTTTGGAAGCCAAGCGGGCCAAGTATCCCATCGCACACCTGCGGGGGCTGGAGACATGTTAGCAAATCCTATGTAGTCTGAAAATGATGGCAGGGGTGATTTTTGGACAGTTGGAGAGTGAAGGTCATACCAAGAATGGTTGCATTCTCCACAAACATATGGTGGTAAATCCAATGACATACCATCCCCAAAATCTTAACAAATGGGTCCTAAAAACCAACACCACATGGTATATTATCACTGGGTTCCCGAAAGATTTTTTTTTCACCGGTAGCTTGAGTCCGAACACATGATCAAGCTGCATTTCACAGCGCACGTGTTTACCTGGACTGGTCATGAACTGATGCACTAAAGGCATATAGATCTACCCCATCGCAATCCATAAGAATTTCAGAACTGTCGTTTTGTTGACATGTTCCCTCAAAAGGCTGATGATCACACCAGCAACCCCAAATAAATCACGCCAACACAGGCGTGCGGCTCACACTTCACTCAGTGGCATGGTAAGCCTTACACATCCACATGCGTTCAATGCATATATATGTTCAAAAATGCAATACATCACAGATACGCTAATTACATGCGCATATGCTTTGCAAAAAAAATTAAACCAAGAAACAGCCTTGCCAGCTTCTTTCTGTTCCTTTTCCGGTAGTCCCCTTTTCTTTGCATCTGCCCTTGCTTTATGGTAGGCGCTACTCTTGCGACTGGCCTTTGCCTTGGCTGCGGCTCTGCTAGCCTCATTGTTGTTGTCTGCCTCTGCTGGTGCGGGCGTTGGTGCCGCTGACATGTCTGTGGTGTTTGCTGCATTCTCTGCTGCATCTACGTTAAGGCTGGCAGTTGCAGTATTCCCCATGTCCCCTGCCTGCATGTCAACTGCAATGTTCTCTGCGGGTGCATTGCTTCCACTGGCACTTGCATTGCCAGCGGTGTCAGTCTTGGCAACCTTGGACCTTGTCTTCCTACGCTTGGCGGGCTTGCTGGTGGGCTGCTCTGGCTCTGCTGCTGCAACATCCTGCTTAGATGTCACCTCTGCCTCAGAACCCTTGGTCTTCCTACGCCTGGTGGGCTTGCTGGTGGGCTGCTCTGGCTCTGCTGCTGGAACATCCTGCTTAGATGTCACCTCTGCCTCAGAACCCTTGGTCTTCCTACGCTTGGTGGGCTTGCTTGCGGGCTGCTCTGGCTCTGCTGCTGCAACATCCTGCTTAGATGTCACCTCTGCCTCAGAACCCTTGGTCTTCCTACGCCTGGTGGGCTTGCTTGTGGGCTGCTCTGGCTCTGCTGTTTTACCAGGTGTGGGATCGGCCATCTTGTTGCGTTTGCTGGGCTTGGTGTCCTCTGACTGTTCGTTTGTGTTCTCACCCTTCTGCTTTCTGCTTCGTTTGCTAGATGCCTTTGCCTCAGAAACCTCCCCTTTTTTCATTGCATCCAACCTCTCATGGACTTCTGCGTCTGTCATGTGTGCTGTTGAGAACCCACACGCGGCGGCAGAAGGGCGGCCCTTATCTGCAGCTGTACTTGTTGCAACTTGTGCGTTCTTGCTATCATTGGCTGTGTGGTCAGCGTCAGCGGGTGTGGGGCTCTTCTTCTTCCTACCTCGTGGTTTCTTGGGGCATTGCTTATCAGGGTTGACAAATTGGGTGTCCATCATACCCTCAGGGCGCTGAAGCTCAGTCTTTAACTTTGCTGCCACGTCCTGAAACAATTTGCTATTGCGGGTTATGATATATATATATATATATTTGTCGACATGCATACATGCACATGCATCTGCGCTTGTGGACACACTGGCGCAGAAGAACTATACTCCTGCTCCTCTTTGCCAACGTCGCTGGCAATCACATGGTCTGTAGACGCAGAAGGTGTCTCCTGAAGTTGGGCTGCAGCAAGTAGAGCCGTTTGTACTTTACATGGGTGTAGGTCAGAAATAGGGACACCAAATACTGAGTATGCACACACATATTGAAATCATGCACTTGTCCCCTGTAGGGCTCTCCTTCAACGGTGTTGAAGCGCCAGGATAGCGTCCAAAAAACTCACGGATACGTTGTGAATATGGGACAAAGGCAGTATCCTGTCGACAGTCATGAGTATGGGTCAAGTAAAGCAATCATAAAAGCAACCGTGGAACTTCCCACAAATTAACAAAAATATCTTTGACCCTTACCCATACGCAGAGCATGGTTCCCACTGCAGTTGACATGCAAGAGAATGGTTGTTGTCCTGTTGCCGGGCACTTGGCGGCACCGCTTTTTCAACCTGCAAACACATGGAAGGAGCTGGAATGATTTTTATACATATAAGGGGAAAGCATTATCTGATAAATATGATATATCCCATCTAAGGGGGATGCATTATCTGATAAATATGATATATCCCATCTAAGGGGGATGCATTATCTGATAAAGATGATAACGTCTAAGGGGGATGCATTATCTATACATGATACTATCTAAGGGGGATGCATTATCTATACATGATACCATCTAAGGGGGATGCATTATCTATCTATACATGATACCATCTAAGGGGTATGCACTATCTATATGATGCAACTTCCCATCCCACCTTCTCCGCGTAGGGCACAGCTTGATCATCTCCCCCATTTGGACCATCATCCTAGCCATATTTTTTGTTGATTATCAAGACAGGGCATGGGACCCACGGAGTATGATACATTGGCATATGATGCCTAAGCATGTATTGGCATGGCTCTGTCCTTGTCGACACGGCCAAGGTCAGGTTCTCCAGCTTGGGGATCTTCAGAAATGCAAGTCGGCGGCCCCTGCGACATGTTGGGGGCGTGTATCATATGCAAGTGTGAAGAACAAAAGATTTGGGAGGGATGGAGAAAATTTTGCAACATTTTGTGAATCCCGAGGCAATTCCAAAATGAAAAGGCCACCACCCAAAGTACCAACACTGGCTCTGCCCTTGCCTTGTCAACATGCCCGTGACCAAGGTCAGGTTCTCCGGCTGGATGATCTTCAGCAGCAGAAGCCAATCCCTGAGATGTGGGGTCGGTATGAAATGGTGTATGTGAATCCAAAAGAACACATAGATTCATCCATACATGTGTTTAAGTGTCAAGAGTGGGGCTTATCCACCAATTAACTTCATTGGCTCCAACAGGATTGCACACAAAGGAGCACACAAACACATTGTGCAAACACACATGCATACATGTTGATATTATAATATATCAAATGCCAACTATAAGCTCTGGAAACAAATCGAGTCGGGCTGGCCTGTTTCTTGTCCAGCTTCGCGTTTGCACCATGGGCCTGCAAGAGTCCGGGCAGCTGTACTTATAATTTACTTGGAATTCACAGCATATGGCAAATTGTGATAAACCATGGACAGCCTGGTAGGGTTCACAGATGCTGGGCTCCAAATTAGGTTCCTGGACACCAAGTAGAGTAGCAAGTGGTTTGCAAAGGTAAGTAAATTGGTGGAAATTGCAACTTGCGCCCATGCAGGGTCGTGCATTTACAAGTTAGGCATCTATGACAAGTGTCCTTCGCATCCACAACTGGCTCACCAATCTTGAATTTCAAGTTCGTCTCCTGGAATAGGAGGGAAACTTACTATCCTGGACCTGCCACCGTAAAGATTACAATTGCACATTGCACTGAAAATCTTCGCAAAGATGCACATATAAAGGATCGAATGCATATACAACATTCTACAACTATAAGTCTCCTGGGCGAGAAGGGAATCAACAGCGTCCACATCCATGGGGAGTGTATCCAGGACATCCATGTTGCATCCTGCGGGATGCGGTTTCCTACTGAAACTATATATTGAAAAAAGAAAGGACCAGTGAAACAGTTCCAATCTAATCGCTCATACTGTTGTTGTCCTGGACTGGGTGTTGCCATTGGCTTTGAAACTCGTTTTGCCATGTCTTCCAACCGGGCAAGGGCAAGAAGTTGTTTTTCCAACTCCATGTACATTTCCAGCTGCTGCTTCACCCTTCGATGGTCAACCTACGCCCACTGACAGTGAGAGATGCATTGTTAAAATGGGGGATTCCATGTAAATATGATCCAACAGATGACTTGGGGGTACCCATGATAAATAAATCTATGCCTATTGCATCTATATGGGTCACTGGTTGTACGCATATACATATACTTGAAATTGTATATTAATATTTCAGTGCTTATTATATATATATATATGACAAAACATGTATTTTGCATATGCACATATGTCTCAACTAGTACATAAAGGTTAAACCAAGAAACTGGCCGGTCCACCGGGGTTGGTGACAGTCTTGGCACAACCGGTGCTTTGGGCGGTGGAGTCACTATCGGGCTTCCGGGCACCCCAGGGCTTGGCAATCCGACTGTAGCATCAGGTGTGTGACTCTCAGCTGGCTCACCTGAAGATGCATTGCGCGTGGTGAGAGGCCAGGAAGATGAAACAGAAAGCACCAAAGAATCGAAGATAACATGTGTGGTTGCATGCACACTTTAGTGGGGTCATGGCATTTGGGATCAAGAATGGAAACAAGCAACTGTTGGATGAAAGACATATGTACAATGTAGCCAGTGTGCCTCCCAAAGGTTTGGTCATCTTAGCGGGCCCTGTGCTTGCACTTGGTGGAGATGTGGAAACTTCATCTTCAGAGTCAGAACTGTCTGAGTACTCATAGGATGAATCATCACTGTTGTCCCCCCCCTCTGGATCTTCCGATCGCTCCGGCTCTGGCCAGTCAAAGCCAAGCGATGACAAGTACTCTCTGAGTGCCGGGTCCCGAGGTCGATGCGGACGGTTGGCAAGTCGGTTCTTGGTAAAACTCAGCAACCTTTTCAAATGCCAGGCCTGTGTCTCCACAGTGAGTCCTTAGGGAAGAGACAGGGAAAGCGACTGTGGAAAATAAATTCTAAATCCATATCATAGTTTTGGGTCACCCTTATTTTAGGAAACCCCCAAACGAAAATGATCTTCTTGATTGCAACCCCCATACCCTATCCAAGCACACACAAGCGCATGCAAGTATTCATGCATGCATATGGCATGTTCTAGCAAAGCTGCGTGGGCATGGAACATTCATGTAGTCGTACAGTGCTTGAACATGCACTGTGCATGCTCGAACTCCAACCCGTAGGCCAAGTAGGCTTGCAGCCATCTTCAGCACAGGTATGTTCTGTTTGACAGCATCTCGATCCATGTTGTCACCCAAAATTTCGACCTCAAAACAAAATCAAGAACCTATCTTACATGCTGCATATGTTTTTTTGTACACTTGCGCACATCAATCCATTTGATAGGTATGACTCTGAATTTCAAGCTGAGAGAGTAACTAACTGCAAGTTGCGAGCTTTGTCTCTTATGGAGCCATCGCTTTCCCATTGCACAGCAAGCGCGGAATGGGACATGACTGTATGAAAAATGGAAAAATGACACATGTGTCCCATGCTATACTGCATGCATGGATATAATATGCATATATGCATATGATATGCATGTGCAATATATTTCCTACCACGAGCAGTGTTGAGCCCCTCAAAGCCACGGAAATCAACCGCGGCATCCACATCTGCACATGCCAAGGTCTGGCAGGAAAAGATGACCAATTGTACCCAGCGCTGCAAATGAAAGAAAAGATGCAGGGAAATGGGCGGGGATGTGCCTGCCACACCGCCGCCAAGCACGGTGGTGCCATCCAATGGATAGGCAGATAGGGTGCAAACAAAGAACCATGGGCACCTAATCCTTATTTCGGATTATTTTGATCTGATACATGATCAACATCACCTGATTGAAGCTCAGTCATGATCAAACATATGATTCATGAACATTCTGCTATGGTTTCAGTCAATAACTGAACGTTTGATCCAAATGGTACGTTTGGGCCGGTCTGATGAGTTTCTGCATCTTTGCAAGCATTTCTAGGTCAACAGACCAACAGTTCAGAAATTTCTATACGTTGGAAGGTCGAGGTATATATATAATCGTCTAATATATTATCATCTATATATGAGCAATTTTCCATAGCTATGTTAAATATCCCGAGGGTAAAGTCCGTAAAGACAGAAACGCACAAAACAAGCGGAGATGACGGCTGTCAAAGGAAAAGCAAGATTCCTTCTTTGCATCGCAGGCCTAAAAGTGGAAAGTGCATGGTGGTGGGCAGGAGGAATTCATGTTGGAATCGGATGGAATCGGTTTCACAACGTCCTGAGAACCCTGAGCTGATCTTGGGTTTGGTGTCAATGTTTCAGTTCAACCAGATCCTCCAGTTCTTCAAGCGGTTGACAAAAACCAAAAGCACAAAGTGTTCAATACGAAGATGTAGCTGCAGACCATGGTGTGATTTTTGATTGTCACCCAATCGAAGCTCAGCTTTTCGATGCTTTCCATTCGTGGTACTCCTGCAAAAATCCGTACGAAACCTAGAAGATATTGCCACACAAGACAGCCTGGCCTGACTATGTTTGACCCGTTTGGATCCTTGTGGCCCCCTTTGAGCTTCCACCTGCATAGTTGTTTGCACAATATGCTTTCGTAATATTGCGCAATATGCAACAAGTGAATCATCATCCCCACCAAGAAACTGGCAAGTCCCAACCTATGATGCTCATTTGCCACCGGATTTCCACCAGCAGCGTCAGGTTTTCGACGAATCGACCAGCGATGGAGGGCCTTTGAGTGCTTATGTGAACACCAGCAACACCATCTTGGGTGCCGGTACACTGGCAGTTCCAATCGCCATGAGTAGTGCAGGCTTGCTGTCCTATCTCTTGATGACTGCTGGGGTGATTTCGGTTCACTCTATGACTGCCACTGGGTGATGTTTTTTGGGGGGTGGATGGTGGTGCCTATTGATGTAGTGTTGACGTAGTGTTGAGCGGCACAAACCGCCAAGCGGTGATTCGCTGCTAGGAGAGAACATCACCCATTTGCGAGTTCGTGTAGGACGTCATTAGGAGCTGCATAATCAAATCCCTAGCAATTTCCATCAGCCGCCCTCCGAGGTCAACTGGTTGGTGATGGTGGCAGATTACTTACCCAAAGATGTTGCAAGGAATTACGAAGGCATTGCTCAAGAATACCTTGGCACCTTTGCTGCCCACGTGAAACTTGGTTACGTTTCAGTGTTCCAGGGCTGCTAGTGGTATGATCATCTGTCATCGATTTCAGCACCCCCAAAATAATGTGGTGAAGGAATTAAGGCCAATGATGAATCATATACCTGCATTTGCCTAGTTTTGCCATCTTGGGGTCCCAAGAACCATACCCCCCAAAACAGGGTTTTGTATTTGGTTGGAGATGATTCCTCGATTTTGTTTATCAACAGTTGGCGTCCCACTGGTGTTGTTAGTTCCCTTTCTTCAAAGGCCATTCGATGCAAGCAGTATCCCATGCGTCCCATGATTTCCTCTAGAGCAGTAAAGCTGCGCAACTGTAACTTGTTAAAACCTAAATTTACGGGAAAGAACAAGTTCATCACAAAGCCTTGAGGGCTCAATCATGGTCTATCATCCATGCCCCCACCATTTTTACCTAACAAAAAAAAACTTTCTGCTCCGTGTACCTTTCCCAATCGAGATGAATCGTGATAAACCATCCCACCCCAAAAAAAAACAGAACCCCAAAACATACAACCTATTTTCTCTCAATTATATTTCAAAAAACGGAACACCTTCCGAATCTCCAAAGATATCCTTCTATAACATATATATATATATATATTTCCCAGGATTTCCCTGGTCTTCATCTTTGGTGGCCTTTCCCTTGGCATGTCCCGCATGCTCTTCACCTCCCGGTCTCTGGCCCCGCTCCTGGCCTCGCTCTTCGATGACGATGGCGTGGTGCGACCGCATGAGCTGCGCCTCTGGGAGCTGCGGATGCTGTGGAGCTGCGGACTGATGGTGGCACCATGGAGAAAGATAGGGATGGGTTGAAAATCCCTTGGTTGGATTCATTGGTTTAAGGGAAAATCTACAGGAAACCATGGATTTTCCCATGAAATATAGTGGTGTCCTGTAAATTTTCCCATTAACCAATCCAATGATTGGTTGGTTGATGATTATAGGATATTATAGGTATATTATTATTGGTACTCGTATAGTTTATGGTGATTTAAATCAACATCTCATTGATGATATTGATATGGGTTTATAGATATAGTTAATTGTCAAAGGTTCTAACTGATAAATGACGATGAATGATGATTGGTTGATGCTTTATTGGGTTTAGTTTAACCACCATCTAAGGAATGTTCAAGCAGTAAATCTTGGGATATGAATGATAGATGATGATTGGTTGATGAATAGGATGGGTCGAAGCTGTCAAGAGGGAGGTTCAACGGTTTCATCACCGACTCCCTCGCAAAAAGGTGAGTAAATGATTTTTTTTCAACCAGGTGAACTTACTGAAGTTGATGATGAAGTTGGGTGCTATTGATAGTTCCTCATTCATCTAAGCTGCACACCAGGGCATCTTCGAAACGAGGTCCTACCCTTGGGTATGCTCCGTGACATCTCCAAGCTGCGGCCACCCGTCGACACTGACCAGTTGAGGTCCCTTAAGATTCGCCCCACGCTAGTGCTATTGCTGGAAACAGGACACTGTTTCGAAGATTTTTTGCGCTTTTTTATACTTTTCATGACATAATCAGAGTTAAATCCCAATTTCAGCAATAAATTGATAAGTTCCCAAAATTCTCGCAGGGAAAGAGCACTTGTCCTTTGTTGTGAGAAGATGCAATGGGCAGAGTTTCCTGAACCTGTCTGAATGCTCCCTACCAAGAGCCCTCCCCATTCATGTGTAATTAGGGAGACACCCGTGGCTGTTTGAAAATTACCCATATCAGCATGGCTGAAGGGGAGCATTCGAACATGTTTGCTTGGAGTGTGTATTTCCTTGGCGTACTTGGTGAATACAGCTGATCTGATTGGTTGACGCAAATTGATAATACATATATTGTGTATAAATATGATAATGTATATATATATATATATGTATACACATAGTGTGATTGAGTGATTCTTGTTTTCATATTGGGTTGCTTTTCTCTGCACCACATCCCCGTACTGAATTTGCAACAAGTGACATATAGACGGCAACGGTGTTTGTATTTGTCAGACAGGCAAGGGATATCGGATAAGGACATACAAGTGTCATGTCGTACTTGATCCCGCAATCCACACCATCCGCACTGGGGACTACCCGAGGTTCGCGTCGGGCTTGGCCATTTGCACTTTGACTTTCGCGGCTGCGTTCATTGTTTTCTGCGCCTTGCCATGCATTGCTCCTAGTGACAGTGCCCTTTCACCCCAGTGGCTGTGTTTCTGTGAAAATACTGACAGCAGTTGATAAATAATTCGTGGTGGATGCAACATATTTAAACATATTTCAAAGATCAGTCTCACACCAAGGACGGTTTGAGTGCAAGGCATCTTTGATATTTTTGTGAAGGTTTTTGCCTGCTTCAATCTATTTGATGTATTTGTGCCTGGATGCAAGTGATGAGAAGTCTATGGAAATCCAAAAAAAGGAAGAGTCTCACATGAAATGGTTGTGTTTCGGTACCCCATGTGTGGTCGCCATAGCCCGTCGCGGCACTGCGATCCCAATCGATCCCAGGCAACAGCTCAGCTTTGGTGAAACAGCCGCAGCTGGGTTCGGGCTTTGAGTTCATCATGAACTTTGATTCCTCATTTTTCTTGAGTCTCCTGGCAAGAGATTTGTTGCTTTTTTTTGTTCTGGAGGGATAATGCGGATATGGATATATATGAATGATATGATTCCATGATTGATGATTGATGATATGACCCTGCAAATAATGAGCCTGGAAATGAGATGGAACGATAAGACAGAGTCGTGATGTTGTTGTTCAATTTCGCAAAATTCTGCCAATGCGCTTCTTGTCTTAACCACGTTTGCAAATAGTGCATGCACATTAAACGTGATTCTCAAAATCTGAAAGGATACCGATACTGCACCTCACACGTCAAGCTTGTCTTGTGACACTCCCAGCATGACAGGCTGCCGGATCCGGGACGTTAGATCATGTTAGATCTATATATACATACATATATATATATACCTATGTATAAACAGGTTTACACTTGACACTGGTTCCATTCAATGGACATGCAAGAGGAATGGCAAACGTGTTCCACTTTTCCAACCTGCAATGCAACGCCCGGGTTTGCAAGTTTAGCAATCTCCGCTCTTGATTGGCTGAAAATTCGGAGCAAGAGCCTGATCATCAGTGATCTGATATTTGGATATCTCCCTTTATCGCCCTTTCTTTTATCCAATAGATAATGGTTTTATATGGTCTAATATTAACATATAAATAAATATATATATATATATGTATTCACCACAATTAACGATTAACCATTCTTAACTATAGATATGCTTAACCATCATTGACCCGTCACCCAATCTGTGGTTCTGTCAGTAGCTGTTGGCTCGCCCGAATCAGGCTTAGCCATGACCACCTCGAATTTCTCGTGTCGGGGCACCCGTTGCGATCACCCAAGGAGGTCACCTTATTATGTTGGTTTCCTAAAATGGGGATATCCCAAAAATGGATGGTTTGTATATACATAATGGAAAATCCTATTGAAATCGATGATTTGGGGGTACCCCCATTTATGGAAATCTCCATAGGTTTTTTGGATGTTCGGCAGCTTGCCTATTGAAAACGATGATTTTCTCAGAACAAACTGTTAATTTACCAGACGATAGGTTGAACTATCCCTCTTAAATATACTTAAGTGATCCTCTATCACAAGTGGTTTATGTCATTATGTCTATTTTTTCCTGACTTATAGCAATTTCCCAGATGGTATGATATACCAACTATAGTTGCAAGGTAGTCTTCTCCCTTTCGATTAGTGGTCACTGGTTCATAGATTGTTTATGTCCATGGAATGATGATCACGCAATGACCAACAAAACCTCCATGGAGGTTGAAACCATCTCGATTTGGGACGATCGACGTAAAAACTGGGAACGGCCAAGCCAAACTTATTTGGGTCTTTTTGATGTAAACATAAATGTAAACAACCATGAACTAGTTTAACCGTTATTTGAAATTTGTATCATATATATATATACATACATATATATTGTAATAGTATGATAGCGCAGTATCATCCCATTCTTGTTACTTATAATATGTTATCACATCTATCAACCCTATCAACTCTACGAGGTCATATCGCGGCCATCCCTATTTATGGGTCTCTTGGAGCGCAGAAGACTTCCAGGACCATGAGATGCCTGGCACACGACGAAATGACGATTTGGATGGAAGAAATCCTGCACCAGTGGGGAACTATTGGTAACTAGTTAACACTAAATAATGGGACTATCATGGGATATACGATCTACCAACTGGTGCAGGATTTCTTTCATTCACAGTATGATTTTTTGGGATGTAACTACCTCTTGCAACCTATGATTCGCAGGGTATTTTTTCTTTAGTTTAATTACCTATCATTATATCCCCAGGTATTCTAAACATTTGTCAAAAACATATTTACTATCTTGAAGGATTACTGTAAAAAGCATAAGTCTGGGCTCAGGAAAAGTGGTGCTGGCTGCAATGATCACAGCGGCAGTGGTGCAACTGCGCTGCACAAGCATGGGTCCGTTGCAAAATGACAGTATCAAGATGTCCGGTCTGTATTAGAACATTCACCCATGTCTCAGGTTTCTACGCAGTTTGCTGCACGATTTCAAGAGGATCTACGCGTTGTGTCTACATTCGTGCATCATGTTACCATACATGACTACCATTGCAGCAAACCTCGGATGAGTATATATGATTGTCATGGTTTGGGTGGGTAGTTGCGGGACATCAGCACCTTTGTGAGATAACGTGTTTGTGTACCTGTCCAAAAAAGTGTGTATTTGAGGGCCAATTTCAAGCTTTAACATGTTGTTGCTCTGCTTGTCTTTTGATTCTCCAGGTGAACTTTTGAATCCCATCCCCGAAGTATTACCCTAATGCGGGTATGTGCAAATCTCCTAGAAAAGCCACGGTGTTTAATTGTTTAATGTGAACGGGGGATTGGATACAAGACATCTGCCAAGTTTGGCCCAAAACAGAATCCAGGTATCAGCTGGTGGGGCTCACCAGCTATGCTCGTTTCGGTCACCTGGATTCGTCTGGCGGAAGCAACATCTTGGAAGTTGTGACCGAGCACATCAACCGCAAGCGCCAGCCGCTGCAGTTCCCCGGTACGGAAGTTTCGATGGCGGAGAGTTGTGTTGTTTGTTTTTCTTGGCCCTGGTGATGGGTTTAATTGGAGAAACATTGGGATATAGTCAATGAGTACATAATATTGATATTTTTTCAAAATAATGTAGATATATATAATATATATAAATATATATATAGATAGATAGATATATCTATTTGGATGAATTATGATACTGTAACATATTACAACCTCGCCGCATTAGGTCACTGGAATGACGGTGAGGATTTGGGAATCATCCCCACAGATGGTTCGCTGGACGGCTTGGTCATTGCAGCTTTCAGCCCTACATTTCAAATAATGATTTCCCAGGGCTGTAGCATCAAGGAAAGTTGAATGTAGATGGTAAAGCTATGTCGCCATGTCAAGTGGTGTTAAAATGTAGATCTTTTGAGATCCTTTCTATTCTTTTTGTTCCATGTTTTATAATTGTTCCTATGTTTTTGTTGAAAAGAACCCCCCAACAGATCCCACCAGATCCCACCCCATGGGTCCAGGTTCGCCTTCGTGTCAGTGGCCGGTGCCGGAGTGGCGCTGAGTCTGGTCTTTGGGATGCCGGTGGTGTGGGCCTCAGTGGTATGCCCCTGACGTACTCCACATGGAGGTTTCCATAAATGGATCCCCAAAATGAACTGTTTATTTCATGGGAAATCCATCTAGAAATGACTGATTTAGGGGTACCCACCATTTTAGGAAACCCCCAAAATGGCCATTTAACAAGGAAAATGATCATAAACTGATATAAACTGAGGGGGTACCTGCCTTTGTTGAGACAATCCCTGATGGTGATTGATCCCATGGTCCCATGCAACATTGATGCTGCTTGTGGATAAGTGTGCCATGCCCCAATTCATCAGATGGTTCCTTTCTATTGAGATCTTTGAACAGCTTTGTGTAACCTCTGTTGATAAGAAAATGGCAACGCAAATGGGAAAAAAACAATGAAAACTAAACAGATGATTTCAGATGATGTTCCCATTTAAATGCCCATTTATGGAGGATTTCCCAGCTAGCCATGTTTGATTACCGGAACCTGGTCTTTTTCCCATTTCAGATCGTTTGAAAAGATCCACTCCGACTTGGCAGAGGTGCTTTGGGCCCTGCGATCGGTGCTGTTGAGCTACTACAGGGCTGCTTGCGCTGTACGTGCAAAGTGGGCGGGATGCACCGCAAGACAAGCTGAAGCGATACAAAATGCTGATCCCTCGTTTGTGGAATGGACTACAGCGTCCTGGCAGATTCTGAAAGTTTCTGCCGGCACTCACCATTTTTGCAGGACTATAGCCCATCCGCCCAAGAGTAAATAGCCCCCGGGTCTCTGAAGTGAATACAATATTAGGGGGAAGGGCCGGGATTGTAGTCAATATTTGTCCAACAATTTTTACAGTATTCCTTTGAACTTGGTTGCTCATACTTGCCTGTTCGAACTGACCCTCTTTCGAGTTTCCACTATGCACATATTTGTGACCGTCGCACTTGTTCCCCTAACTTCACTAGCAGAGACAGACAGTGGTCACAATGTCCGCCAGAAGCACAACTGGATCATCGGTTCATCCAATTTCCTGATGTATGTCCATCTTCAGGTCACCATGGTCATTGTGTTTGCTCTCCTTATCCTGGCAACAGCGGTGCCAGACATTCAAGTGGTGATGTCTTTTGGAGGATCACTGGGTGGAACCTTTATCGCCTTCATGCCCTTGGGCAGTTTGCAGCTGTTTCATCCTCGAAGATTGGGATGTGTTGGTGATTTGTTCAGCCCTTATGATTGGGATGATGGTCCCCAAATGACCAGCAATCTTGGGAAATAACTAGTTGAATAATGTTGTATACATTTGTTATTTCGTTTCCCAATCCCGTCATGGATTAATAATATGCGATCTATGTCCAGTCTATTTGTTTACAAGACCGGCTGATGATTGGGTGCAAAATTCATTGTGCCCTGCCGTCTATCAAAGTTGGAGGGCAGATACCACCTACCGGACCTACCCTCTGGTAATCAAACATCATGGCTTGCTGGAAAATCCCCAAAGTGTTTATGGGAAAATTATCCACACATCGCAAATTGTTTTAGTGCAGATTGTAATGGCTTAGTTCAATAATGTTCCCATTCAAACCTCCATTTTGTCCAGGGATTTTCAACTCAGCCATGGAGCTGATGACACCGGAGGGTATCGCTTCCCTCCCATGGCGCCAAGGTATCCCGCGCTATTCCATTTGAAGGTGGTCAAGGGCCATGACTCGTTGAGAGATGCCATCAGACGCCAAAATGCCGCAGAACTGGCTGTTATCGCCATGAGTGTCGTGTATGGTGTGGTATGTCTTTCCATTTCACTGCAGAAGATCGTGCGGACGCTGGGAGAGAGTCAGAGTTCGGAAGCTGTCCAAAGTGACAGCAATGCCAGCAGCCTGGTGCTGTGGAATTGACTGGCTGATTGTTGGTTTCACATCTTCTGTTGATATATGAATGTCCTTATTTTGGATATTGATCCCAGCTGGGATATTGATTAAGTCTTGATCAGCTTTGCAGCCAATGAACCAAATGAGGAGGGAGCTATTGACCGATGCGGTGACAGGGTCCATGGAGACCTGGGGATCATCGTGGATCATCAACCTTCCAAAGGCCCCAGGAAATCACGAGCATCTCATGTCCCCAAATGGATACAAGATGATACATGTCATTTTGTAGTCGGACCCCTAAGAATGGCTGGTTTGGGCAGGTTTCAGCTTCAAACATATCCAAAAACGACGGTTGTTTTTGTGGGTTCAATTGGACCCAAAGGCTTGACCTTGGGACCCATACCGTTTGAGCCGTGTACCCAAGGCCATTTAAATGGGAGAAATCATGAGAATTGGACTTGGATTTTCGTTGATTGATGAATTATGAATGTTTTCCTTGGTGGATTGATGACTTTCATTGATTTCCCACTATGTTTTCTTCCTTGAAATTCAGGAGTTTCCAACAGTCAGAGCCATGTTTTTCGGTCAGAAACTCCGCCCATCTGCTGCCACATGTTCCAAAGGGAGGGCTGTGGTAACCTCCGTCGCAAAGCGACTCCGTGCGCGGGGGTCCCAGGGGTTTTCAGTGCGCTGGGGATGCTGGGAGGTTTCCCGGGGATGTCAATATATTCATACCAAAACAATTGAATTGAACAATGTTTGTTTTGATGGGAATATGGTGTCCTAGCCACCTATTCTTGTTGTGAGTTATTCAAAGGTTGGAATCAATTATAAGTGAGAAACTAAACACCGTTCAACACCTTGCATGCACTAGATGGTATTAGATGGACAAATATCCTGAAGATGGATAGAGGACGTACATCACATATAGATCACAACCATGGTTTGTGTTTGTTCAGCATTCTTTGTTGTTGAATCTATTCTGGCAGCATCCTTTAAAGTGCTGAGCAGTTTACCAGAGATTTGTCCTGCCCGCATGTACCATGTCAGTGAGATAGGACTTGCCAATGTTGACGGAAATGATGTTGGATACATTTGGTTACTTCCAACATGTTGGTAGTTGGGCTCATGATGCTGCCGGTGGGGGGTCCAATTGCTTGTAAGTGCTGGTGGTGACAATCATTCCAACAGCACTGAGGGTGTCAAGACGGTCCCCTTGAATTACTCAGGTGATGACAGGTGGGGTATCCCAGTTCTTGCCGGCAGTCGTTGGAGGCCATGGATTGGTGCCAAACCCATGGCCGCTTCCTTTCCCATTCCTACAGGTGTACGTTTGTTGGGTAAGTCATAGAATCTTCAAGAACCTTTCATTCCCGGAGGAACCCCCAACCCAGATTGACTCTGGCCTCATGCGACACCCTTAAGGCCACTCTGCACAGTGGGTGGTCCAAGTCGGACATTGGTCCCGGTGGTGGTTGGTGGTGGTGGTACGGAATGCAGAAGAAATGGAGGGTTTGGCCGGGATACAGTACATAGATTGATACGGTCATTGAACCAGGAAATGAGCCCCCCAAGAGGTGGACAATCATGGACAATCTGCATTTTTGAAGATGTGGGGAATGTTCCAGCGAAGTGTTGGAATACAACAGGGCAACATTTGTGTGGATGTGGGCAAGGTTTTGTGTCGGTCGGATGCTGAAGTCTTGAAATAGCCGTCTTTGTATGTCTTTGTTGATTGGGCAGGTTCACCAATTCTGTCCAGCAGACTCTGATTGGCCCAAATCCCTCCGCTTTCTCCACCAACCGCATGGCTGCTGCTTTGGTTCCTTTTGCAAATTGTTTCAAAGCAACTCAAAAAATACAGGTATGGGTCAAAATTTATGACCCAGAAAAATCACAGATGTTGGTCATCCTTCGTATCAACATGTATCCCATCATATCCCATCCTTTTTTTTCCAGATTTCGACCCGTGCTGAAAAATCCGCAGCTCAGGCTGGGTCCAGTAGCACTGGTGGGTGCCGGCCCAGGGGATCCCGAACTCTTGACCTTGCTGCCTGGCTTCAGCGGGGAAGATTCGGCAACGGGTCATGAGTCGATTGAAGGGATAGAAACAGGAGTTGTTTTTTTCCTTACGATGGGGATCAAAGCTGCCACAAGTTCAGTGAATTTCAAGAGGAATTAATTGTGCAACTTCCTTTAAGCAAACGACATGACCGGTTCAAGTGCATGCTTGGAATGTCAGAAAGCGGCCCATTGATATTGCGAAGTTGGTGCCAAATAAAGGCTCTTGAAACGTTCCATCCATTTACGTGTATCAAGATAAACAAGAAATAACAAGAACCACTATTTCCCTTCGAAGTCGTTGTATGCCTATCAGGGAGGAACCAGACCTTGAACATATCAGCTGCGCAGTCATGTTCGTTGTTGTTTCACCTTCAGTGGCCAAGCAGTGTTGAGTCGCAGGCGAGCCCTTCGAAAGCTTGAAGCCCCTCGGCCGAGAAATTGTCAAACAGAGATGTGAAAGAGCACCTTTGTCGTGTTCAAAGAGAATTCTTCTTGTTTCTTGTTGCTGCTTCTGTTTGTTGGTTGGTGGTGATGTCTTTGTAGCATGTTGAGTCAGAGGTATCTCACAGCATCCCCTCCAGCAGTCGCTTGACAGGCTGCAGATGTTGTACTGCACGACAGCTTGATTCCCGAAGAGGAGCGGGAAATTTGGGAAATCAAAGGTATGGCATTTGGCCATGCGTCACTTTTTTGTTGGCTTAAACTCCTAAACCGATCCAAGCCACATATGTTGCAGAAATGTTGCGCATGTTGAGTATCAAACATTATATAGTTCAGTCATGTTCAGTCCGAAATGCGTCAAACTTTTGAGTATTGACGCAGCATCGGTCAGAAACAGGGACACTGAGAACTAGATTGACCAGATTTGAAGATTTTGGGGATCCCGGATCAAATTGTTGTTTGATGTTGTTTGCAATTTAGGTCATTATATAGATGATCGGAAAAATGATCGTCAGCCACTCAATCAACAGAACATCCCATGTATGGAAACTCAACACCAAAAATGGAACACCACTAATAAAAAACTAAAATACATACAGCAGGTGATGAGATGATGATAGATGGTGATAGATATGTATGATATGAAAATATGGAACATTCTCCAAAAAATGTTCTTCAGATTTTAAGCATTCAATCGTTGGCAACAATCATTGGATTAAAGTTTAAGGGAAATCTTACAGAAAACCAGGGTTCCCCCAACCAAGATTTTTCAACAAACCATCAAAAAAGATCTTTGTATTTTGTAGATGTTCCCTTAAGAAGCCATGGCTTTCTTGATGCTTCTGGTAGGTTCTGAATTTCGTGCCAAAGACCGCGAAGTTGATCAACGTCGGTAAGCGCTGTGGCGATGTGAAGGCGATGTGCGGTTTCAACGGTGGAAAAATCACCATGGAAATCATGGGAACACCATGGAAAATCAGCATAGTTCATGGGAAACCATAGGAAAAATTATCTATAAATGGGTTATTTTTCTTCGACATGTTGTGGTTTATTGAAGGGTATCATCAAACTGGAGTTATATGTCTGGAGTTTACTGATTTCCCAAAAATGAAAGCAACAGTTTGCATTGGATAGTCGATGGAAAAACAACAACAAAACATTAAAAACAGCTGAGCTTGTCTATGTGAAACGGAGGAGAAGTGAGTGTGCCTCCCAGACTGAATGAATTCGAAGGGAACATTTGCAGGAAATCACCCGTATACTTGTAGTTGGGGGGTGGAACCATGCTTTCCGGCATTTTTTTCTCTTGACATCAGACGAAGATTTCCCACAAATACCAACGAACCAATGAACCAATTCAAAATCTTGAAAAGATATCAGATCAGAGAAACCAACCAGAAAATATATGACAATTAATGTATGATAATTGACAATTGATAATACTGCAAACTACTGCATCATGTTGCCATGTCGGAGACCTCCAAGTTGTGTCTCTGGCGTTCCGAGGACCGAGGTCTTCAGCAACAGGCGCAATGGGGCTGAGGAGATTGAGCCAATAACTATGGTTGATGTATAGATACATCTATATAGATATCTATAGTTAATGGGGTAAATAGCCAATAAATAGCCAATAAATAGTCAATATATAGCCAATACCTACTGTAAAGAGATTGCATGATCTTGCCGACTTGAAAATGTGTTCAACTTGCGGTAAAACGAGGAAACAACATGAAATGATAAGTGAATACTTCACTGCCAACCATTGATGTTTAGACCATTTCAGACCCAATACCACACCTTTCATTTCAGATACTTTAAAGAGGTGATTTGTCTTTGCCTTGATACGTCAGACCGTCCCAGCCAGGAGATCCACGAATTGATGTTGGTGAATAGCCGCCGCGGATGCAAGGTCGTCCGATTGAAATGTCGAGAACTCAGGGCGTGCTTTGGAGATGTTTGCTATGCGACAGCAAAGGTTCCAGGAGGTTCCAGCTTCAATCTCGTTCCAAACAGATGAAGCTGCAATGGATAGGTCGGATCGGTCACAGAAACAAGAACTACCCAGGTAGTTCTGGGAGCCCTACAATGGTCCTGAGGGGAACCCATGGTCAGATGAGGTGGCGATCCCTTCATTTTTGGCCGTGGCGGTGAGGACAGGGTCTCTTCTGAAAGTTGGATACCGGATACCCTCAATTTACATGGTACAATTAGGGGGCGAAGCCCCCATGCTCAGACACGCAAATGGTATATTCATTGTTGGTGATATAGCCCATCATATTCTATTTTTTCTTAAAAGTTTTGTTTTTGTACCCATTTTCGTTGGTAAAATACCACCTTCATCCCAAAGACCATGGCACCTGCGCAGTGGCCATCCCTGAGCAGAGCCCATAGGAGCTGGAATTTCTGGCAGAGCACCAGGCGGTTTGAGCGATTTTGATGTGAGCAGAAGGGGATTCCAGGGGTTTTGACACAAGAAAGGCAGATCTCCAAGAAAATATCGAAGAATATCGGGATCGAAATTGTTCCTGGAGTTTGGGAAGTTTGGTCTGTGAGTTATTTTGACAATATATGAAATATATACCTAGGATTTTAACTGATTTGAAAGGGACAGTTAATGATTCGTTTGCTTTACTGACGGGTTGATTAAGAAGATATCTGGGGTGAACTGGCAGATGGATGTGCCGGGATGATGACTGTACTCTCCGAGTAAAACTTCAACGTATTTGAACAATGTGATACATGACAACCTACATCCCACGTTGTTCTTGACTAATGCGCAACAGTCCCAATTTGTTCATGATGTTGTGACGCATGAGTCTAGATAATTTAAAGTAAGCTTTGTTACAATCATGGTCACTCATTAGTCTGTGAAGGCAACCACAACCTTAAGACGCCTCAAATCAGCTTAGGGATTCACTATGCATTGTCCAGATCATTCCAGATTATCATGGATTATCATGGATTATAATGATTAGATCATCGGCTCTCAGTGACTATCACAGATTCTCATTGATCATCATTGATTCTCCACATTTTCATAGCGATTTTTCTAGCGATTTCTATAGCCATTCATGGATCATCCACGGCATGGGATGGACCAACCATGGATGACCTCGTCAGGTCCCATGCGAGGTGGTTCCAGGCATCACCTCCGCTTTGGGAGCGGCGGCCAGCTGCCAGGCATCGGAAATTTGTTGGTTGGATGTGGGTTTGAAACTGGGGGATCTCCATGGATATCCGCTATTTTGAGCTATTTTTGGAAGGGGAAAATGAGGTTTTTGTTGTCCATTTCATGGAATATGGGGTAGACCGAGACCCTATTTTCAGACTAACCCAGGATGCTTCATGTTCCAGAATTTTGAGCTGCAACTGACTCACCTCGCAGCAAAAAACAACAGCCGAGCCAAGTGGCCCCAGCTGCTGTTGCTTCGCCATCGAGGTGCCTTTGACTCATCGGGGCTTCAGCACCAATCATTTGCATTTCTGCGTGGGGCAAAGCAAGGCTAAGGGCCTCCCAGCCGCTTGGCTGCGCTGGGCGTTCCAGTGCCGGGAAGCCTTTCTTATGCATGTATGAATAGATCAGATTTCCAGAATTCATGTGTTTTTCGCGCATGTTTCCCTGGTGCGGGGACCGTCAAAACATTCAAGGGTGAGAGACTACAGTTGAAGTACCAGTTTAGGTGATGCTAAACCAAGAAACATGAGGAAATGTGGAGACCCATGTTGCTTGGACATGGATGGCTGGGAAGCCCAAAAATAGGCAGTTAAAGAACAAAGTGATGGAGCAATGTTTCTGGAAACCATGAAGTTCAAACCCAAAGTGCCCCCAAACTGGATGATGGAAGACTGAAGAAGAACACACAATGGCACAATGTGATGGTCTAGAGAGCCGTGTGTTTTATTTTGTTGGTTCAAGCACCAGCCATGCATTTGATTGGTCCACGGGAAACTTGACAGGACAGGACATCTTTGTTTAACTCCACTAGGAAAATCATCAGTTCGCCGGTTGAATCATAGTTGAATCATCTTTTTTTGAGGGGCTCCTCAATTTTTTGGATCCCAATTCCATTAAATGCATTTAAACTCATTTAAATACCATTCATATTTTTGCAATGTTCATTTGGAAATTGTGGGCCATTCATTCACATTTTCTTCTGGGAGTCACCCATCGACACAGGAGGCCAGGAAAACCCGCCACTCAGGATCTGGAATGGTGTGAAATGGCCAAGCGAGCGATGAAACAGACAGCAGCGGGGCAGCCCAGCATTGGCGCTTCGGAGCCAGAAAATTCAAGGGCAATCATCAACTAGTAGGGTGAACCATCCCCAAAAAGTTGCCGAACTTTGTTTAGGTGAGTGAATTCTAATACTTCAGATCAATGCTGGGGCACATCAGGTCTCGAGTGTGGGAGGTTTGCAATGATTTCAACAGATATGGGGCTGTTGTTCCTCTGTTTTTCTTATCATGCTGTAAACATATTCCCATAAAACCATGGATTGTATATGGTAGGTTTATGGAATTGTCATTCTAGCACATTACCCTCTGGTAAACTAACATAGCTATGGAAAATCACCATTTTTCATGGGAAAATCCACTATTTCTATGGCCATTTTCAATAGCAAACTGTTAGTTTACCGGCATTCAGGTCTTCTACATGGGTTTGAAGCTGCTGGACCAGATCTGCGCCAAATTGAGGCGAATCTGCGTTCCCAAAAAAATTGAACCCCAAAGATGGGCGTAAGATGATGCATTTACTGTGAGGTGGAGTTCTTGATGTGTGTGAGATACCATGTGAGGGGTACACTCTGCACCAGGAGCAGTGACCAGTTTTGAAATGGGCCTGTATATTGGTGTATATTGTACCTATAGTGATTTTGTCTAGAGACCTTTCAGGAAAAGTTTCACGCGTGAATATCGCCAGATCTCAAAGATGGTCATGGTCAGATGCGTGCCCTCGTGAGAATACCCCCACTGTAGTTTTGACTGAGACAAAGGTATACAAACGTATTACCGGGGAGACCTATGGTTTCAAGTACTAGTACTGTAAATCATTATCCCAAGATATCCCAAGAGCAATGGATTAGCGATGATTGATTGCATGAAATCCGAACGCCACGAGCTCTCAGGAGATCTCAGGAGAACATGTGTGGCGTTGTGTGCTATTCCAAACAGAAGCATAATTGTCGAACTGTATCGTGTTTGATGGTATTTGCATGCACTGACACCATGTACAGCGATGTACCATGTATGTGCATATATATATATATAATTAGATATGTAAAATTAGATATGTAATTACATGTATATAATTCTATGTATATATGTACTATACATATATATATATAATTATATATATATATATATATATGAACACGTTCATATATATATATACATATGATGTGTGAATTTTAATTTATGTGTCCACATTTCTAAAGATATGTACCTCTGATGTAGTTCATGACCGTTGGCGCCGAAGCCATGCCGCTTCCCACGCCCGACCAGCCCTGCGCGGGCCCGGGACTGTGTCCAGTGGGTTCCAGTGAGGAGAAATGTATCTGGATCGATATTATTTGTGCAGTGAAAGCCCTCTACCAGTTCTATATGGGGATGGGTTTTGCATAAATGAGGTTACCACTGACTTGTAACAAAGGAACACGTCTGTGCCATAGTCCAAAGTTGGAACTTTTTGGGAACATCAACAAGCGTTGTTGAATGCCTTTAAATTAATAGGATTTTAGTCGGGAAATAGTGGGAGGGTCAGCTACATAAATTAAGCAGGTGTTTGGATTGTATACCCAGATTCGGGAAGGGGTAGGGAAACCATTCTAAACTACAGGGGGTTGGTAAATGCCGTTTTGGGGGGAATTTTGAACTGAAAAAATATGTGTTTGAGGTTATATCCCCTTATTTGATCTTATTTGTGGTTGGGGCAGTTTTAATTAGGAGATTTGCCCCTGAACTATTTGGTGACCACTATAGTTCATAGTCGAGAAAAGGGATCAGTATGACTTCCATACAGGTCAGTTGGTCATGACATATACATAGTGTTATTTGCACCCATGGTTGCTACACCTACCCAAACTTGTACTTGGTTGGCCAACGTTTGTTCAGCCATTCCGTCATTTGCGTCCACCACCAACGAGGTATTTTTTGCCTAAGTGCTGACGGCTGGCAATATGTTCCTCTCCACTTTGATGCTGGGTGTTGATTTTGGGACGCAGGCGGCGACCGGAGGATCTGAAGGGTCTGAGATCGGTCAGGCAAAATTCGGCCTGTTGACCTATCTATACTTTGTGCATACTTCTACTTTGTCTCCTGGTTTCGGGGTGAGTATCACAACGTGTTGAGATCAGACATCGGAATTCTTTGGCCTGCCTCGTGACTCCCCAATCTTGGCACCGAGGAGAGGACAACAAAGGGAGATCGAGCAGAAGTGCGCTACAGCGAGACCTGGCTTGCAACTATGCTATGCCACCCCATGCAACAGGTAGACCATCCATGACCATCACAAGGATTCCGGTATTGCCAATCCAATGATCATCACAGTTAAGCATTGACTTGAATCATTTAGTATCATATAATCATACAATCGCATCACTTTGTGCACTTGACATGTTTGAACCCCATTTCGCAACACCTCATGATACTGTGGATGGAAGAAATCCACCTGTTAGTAGATGGTTCATCCCATTGTAATCTACAGGGTTTAGTAGTTACCGATACTTCCCAAACTACTGCAACATGTCTTCCAGTACCTCCACAGATCTCCACAGATTTGGGTTTCTCTGAAAATATGGTACCATATGTACCTCATTCCATCATATTCCATCCATTGGTGAGTCATCATTTTCCCCATTTTTTATGGCCATTTAGAGGAGAGGATATACCCCATTTTCAGACAGACCCATTTATAGCTGCTAGCTAGCGTCCATCAGGAGATCTTAGCCTCGCACACGGCCTGCGGTCCCTGCTGGGCTCAATGGGAGCAGCGGAGTTTCGCGACGACGGCGAACACGGAGGCGCTGCGGTGTCCCATGTGCCAACGCGACATCGATGTGCGCCAGGGATGCCTGGATTTTTGCTGAAGGTGATTGAAGGTAAAATCCATTAAAATGCACCATTTGGAGATTTTTCGGGGAATTATAAGTGGTCCTTTTTTGGGGGGGCTAGTATAGAACGGTATATAGTATACAGTATTTTTTTGGTGGTAGGTATATACATATAGGGAATATGTCTATTTGTATGTTATGAGTACTGTTTCATATTTTTGTTCGGGGCCCGAGCAAATCCAAGGATATGAGGATGCAAACTGCAAGGATTGCCTGACAGCGACTTGGCAACAGCCAATAGTCGAGCTCCTTGGGAAAACCTTGCTGATGTGGGTTTTCAATGCTTATCAGTAGCATGTCTCCATTCATCATTCAATATCGTTGATATCACATGATATCACCATTATTGTTGGTTATAGAATGTTATAGATTATTTTCAAATATACCCAAGTTTGGTTCTTTGTATCATCCAAGTTCTTGTTGGTGATTTGAAAGTCCCACATGACGACTTTGCTGGTCAGATCCACAGTTTGATTCAGTTTGATTGGGGGGATCCGAAACTGGGCCAAATTCGTCTAAGATCGGTTATGTTGAATCAACAAATGATGCAACAATGGCTATATAAACAAAGCAACCATTGCGGTCAATCAATGTCAATCATTCAATGTTTAAAATGGGGGACCAATCTTGAGAACCAACTATTGATGAAAGCATCCATGGTCATGTTTTCCAATGCTATTCCCCGATTGGCTCAGGTGCTGCTAAAAGCTACACGCTCGAGACCCCGTCCGGCGGTTCGGAGTCCGATCTGCAGTTCCCACATGAAGTGTTGCTACTGGGATGAATGTAGTGTTTCTGCTCTTGTATTCAAGAAGAATAAGGTAAAGCCACAACGATAGCCACCTATCACTTCTAAGTGGCCGTAAGAATCTAATTTCTGCGGGTAGTAGATAGTCCGAGTGCGAGTCAAGGGTATCTGTACAATCCTATGAGTATGTGGCTATGGGGAACCATCGGTAAACAGAGTTCTCGCCCCTTCAGGGGTGCCACGGTGCAGGTTTGTTCGGAGGCACGTCCCTGGGAAAACCCACTGGTTGACGTGTTGGAGTGGTCAACTGATTCCGAGGCTGTTCAGTGCTGATCATCTTCATATTGTGCGTTGCTTTTCATGTGGCGTGCGACATCATGTTGCTTGGCTGAATTATGCTGAATTGAGATGCACTGGTTGATTTACGGGCATCGAGGGTAACCTGCCACCATCATCCCCCATCCAGTGTTCATTACTCACCTCGGAGATGCCCCAGTTGTTGGAACTTCTAGAGCTCAGCCAGGTAGCACACGCGCCATTTTGGAGGCTTCCCTATGGGCCCGGATATAACAGTTGTAAATGGTGTGTACCCATCCAGTTTGCAGTATATGAAATAGTGACACCTACCCCGTGTAGAGGGGCTTTTATGACCTGTTTCTAGCAATGAAAGCAACAACCAACAAGAACCAACAAGAGCCAACAACAGCCAACAACGGCCAACAAAACCAAGCACAACCAACAATCAACAAGCAACAACCAACAACAAACAACCGCAAGAAGAACAAGAACAAGAATAAGAAAAAGAAGACAAATAACAACAAGAACAGCAAGAACAGCAAGAACAACAAAAACAACAAAAACAAGAGCAACAAGATACAAAAAGATACGACAAGAACAACAAGAACAACAAGAACCATAATAGTAATAGGCAATGACAACAATACTAGCTTATGAGATTCCTCATAGTCGCATGTCGCATATATAGACTTATATTCGATATACGCGCAACCCTCCCTTCTGCCCCAGCGCATCAACGTTGTTTGTATATAGATATATCATACAACTACATAGTGAGGGATCAAATCCCCCACCCCCTCTGAACAAATATGTTGAATTGTTGACTAACTTCCACTTATCTTCATAAGGGATCAAATTCCCCACTTTCTCTGAACAAATATATTGAATGGTTGATAAATTTCAACTCGATGATGATGATGATGATGATGATGATGATGATGATGATGATGATGATGATGATGATGATGATGATCACGCCGCCGTCATTGCGGGACCGAGGCAAAAGGCAAGGGTTTGCCGTACATATGTTTATATATAAAGAATTGTACAGAACATAATCATCATTGTCACCATCACAACATCTGCATAAACGCCATGGTCCGCCATAGGCTGCAGATCGGCGGTCAGAGGCTGGCCCAGGAACTGAGTCATCACAGCCTGGGCGCTGCCTTAAAGTTGCCACCTGGGCTCTATGCAGTGCCTTGAGCAGCAGTGGGGATGGGCGATTTACATGGTGTAAAGATCGAAGATAGGGATGATTTCATAGAGATGAACATGGGAATAATGAGCTAAGTCACTATGATTAACTATCAACAGCATGATTTCAGGGAATTTGACATAATGAGGATTCGAGGGAATATAAATTAGAATCCGTATTTTTAAGGTGATCAATGCAATTTTTGTCAAACATGGGGACTAGAAGGGGGCTTACATGGTGACAACGGGAATTGCAATGGAATTGCCTAATTTTCATATAGAAGGTCTAGAAATGATGTATGGTGATGGACGGTGATGGATGGTGAAGGATGGTGATGGATGGTGATTGACCAGGTGGTTGCTAGGAACCATTGCTACCAGATAGTAGATGTTGATCCTAGTCAGCAATCAATACCAAAAAAGATCAAACACCAAGCGAGCAAGCCATCAAGCAAGCAGCTGGAGCGCATGTTCTACTGTACTACTGTTCTACTGTACACCATGGGTTCTGCCCGCATGAGGCTTCGATGTGTATGTATATACATATATATATATACATATACATACAATTATATACATACATATGCCATCATATGCCTATACATACGTATACTGGATATACATTTGGTGCTTGTATCCGAAGGTATGATGATGGTCTTCCCAAATTCCCTTCCCTTAGACACAGTGCCCCGATGCCATGACGTCAGGTTTTATGCAATGATGAAGTGAAGGCAGCCCTGGATGCCTTCACTCAAGATTCCTGGATTTCAATGTCGGCTACTTTTTTTCGTTCTATTCAATTTACATAGGTAATCAGGCAATCCACCAATTTACAGGAGTTCTGTTGGCAATACCATGTTTTTTTTGCGGTACATTGGAGGTATTCCTCTTGACTCCCCCTCAATTGATGTCGTGGTATCCACTAATCAACATCCAATACCCTCTGGTTATTTAACATAGCCATGGAAACTGGCTAATGTTGGATGATTTTCCCATTAAAACCTCCATTCATAGGTGATTTTCTATGGCTATGTTAAATAACCAGATGGTATGTGTTCAATTCTTCCATTGGGGTCACCAGGCAAATCCAAGGATCCGATTCTGAGATTCACCACGTCTTTCCTCCAGGAGGTTGTTGCGGAGGGATGTCGGCGACAAGGACCCCATTTTTGGACATCCTTTAGCGATGATGCCTTGAAAGATGCTGAGGAAGTTTTTGATGATTTGAGAAGGGAAGAACTTTGATATCTGTCATATTCTTTGAGAATAACCTTGGGAAACTTTTGTATCTTTCGGAAGCCTTTGAGAAGGGAGGAAGTTTGAGAAGTCGAAGTCATTTGTCTTCAAGGCGACAACAAACGAAACGTGGCGGTCCGTTACCACCTGTGGCTTTCGACTTGACCACAGCACTGCTGGATTCACCTGGACAGTCTGGAGATGTCTAGAGACCGAAACGATGCGTGGAGGGCACTGGTGCTGAACAGCCCTTGTACGTCAGGGCGATTCAAGATGCATCCAGATGTCTTGGGCATTCCAAACGGCCACTTCGTTTGGCTTGTGTGCAAACATGGTTGAAACCGGTGTTTCACATCAGCAACTTACCAAGCACAACACCTAGTCAAAGTCTGCAGCGGTTGTGGGAAGTGGCGGCGGCGGCTGAATCCTGACAAGCACCGCTTTACGTGATGTTATTTCTACACAAGGTGATGCTGTGTGTCATTGCACAGTCGACTACCGCTGATATTGACTACCACAGAAATGGACAAGAAAGACTGCTAGGAGACATTATATATAGGCGACATCCGGATGCATTTCATTATATTATGACGATGTCTTGAATGCAGGTGAGGCGGTATTTAAAACCCGCAGGATTTTTCAGTACCACTGCCAACTTGAGCTTGGAGAAGCAATTATCATATCACTTTGGCAATTTTTGGCAAATCATGTGGGACCACCGTCCAAGTGTTCAAGTGCCATCAATATATCCAGGCATCAATAGGATGAATGACCCAACTGCATGCAGACCAAGACCTGTTTCTCTCGGAAATATGTCAGGTTGTGAAGTCTAGGTATATTACCATCTGGTATATTAACATAGACCCTGAGAATAGCTATTAACATAGAACCTGAGAATGTTAATTTACCAGAGGGTAAGTTTATTCGATATACCTCAGCATGCAAGTTTCAGTTCAACATGTTTGAACTCTGGAAACCTGCTGCTTGCGAGGGAACATGGAGCACCGGATGACACCCCGATGATGCTGGTGGAGTCTGACCCTCGTGGACCAGGATGATGCTGGCTACAGTACTACTAAAACATGGGAATGTTGGCCGGCAAGGACTGAGGCCTTCATTGGAAAATCTCTAAAAATCGAGGTTTGAAAGGGAAAATCATTGAACTAAATGATGGATTTTTGACTGCCATGATTGATTGCAATAGACTGAGAAATTCTTGTTTGTAATTAGATAGCCATCCTGAAGATAAAACAATATCCTACTAGAGCATTGGCAAATTACTGTTCGATTGTTTTAGATCCCTGACTGGTGGTCCTGACTGAAATCCATGGGCTATAGTTCCTTGCAACTTGGATAAATGCAAAAGCCAGGCAGCAAAAAAAATTGGGTAAGGCCTTTGAATCTGTTAATTTCATCAAAAACTTTAAAAGAATGGCTGGATTTTTGTCCCAGATCAATGCTGCCATGACATCCCAGGAGCCCAACCCCAAATGCAAGGGGCCCTTTTTTTCGCGGGTGGCATGCTTAGGGCCACACAAGCGTGTTTCGGGGCACCATCCGAATGCCAACCTCAGACCCCGTGGGCACTAGATTTGATCATTCAGATGTGCACCCTAGTGACCCTAGTGGGTTAGACCCCCCAAAACTTGATACTGGTGGCTAGCTGTTTTGAGGGTCAGACCCACTCCCCCCTGTCCAACGGGGGTGTTTTGGGGATTATTAAAGATATTGCTGTAGTTGATTTGCTTATACAACCACATGGAACTGGGAATCTTGCTCGTATCAAGATATGTAGACAATCTGAAGATATCTGAAGACTGCTTTCCTTTTATGGGGGTCAAACTGCCTGTGACCCCCCACGGCAACAGTTCACAAATAGTCTGACACTGGCTTCTCCCATTTGAATACATCAACTGGTAGGTGCCTCCGTGTTGTTTTGTTTTCCATTCCTATGTCCTTTGGGATGATAGATCCCACTCAGCATTCCTGGATTCGACTCACACGGACAAACAGTGAACAACTATTGCTGACGATGTGCATCTTTGTTCACTGTCTCCCACTTATACCCCACGACAACAAACACTTGGTTTTGGTCTTTGCTTGAATTTCTTCGTTTGAAACTCGTTGCTGTTGATTCAATCACCATGTTTGCTGCTTCAAACACCATGTGTTTTTAATGAGCAGCACTTGTTGCTCGACCTCCGATTCATGGCGCTGCCCAGGTCCGCGACTTCTTCGCGGGAACAGTCCATCCATGCAACGTTGGCGACCATGCTGGCTGCCCCAGCCTGGGGAAGGTACATGGCATATGGCCAAGGGGACTGAAGCCAATGCTGATGGGTGATTTCAACCACTTATCCTCAGCAAAAGTCGAATGCGGAGAGCTTCGAAGACTGGTGTTCTAGAGATATGGGATGATGATCCAAATTATACATTGCGGTATGTTATGGTCATTGTTTGAAGCCAAAAGCATCCAAAAGCAAGCAATGAGTTGATGAAGAAGCACAAGTTGATTCGATGGCCTTATCAGTTCAGGAGCAGAGAGTGATTGGGGTTGAGTTGGGTGGTTGAAATTGGGTTTGAACATGTTTGAACCCAACATGACATTGGAAACCAATCCAAAGATTTTTTACCAGCATGGTGGACACCCTCCGGTAACTTTACATGTCAATCAGAAAGCCCGAGTCTCAAAGATTGATTTAAAGAATAATATAACAATATAGAATAATATTATTCTCTAAATCAGAATCAATCTTTGTGACTCTATAATACTCCATAAGTTTTATCATCATGTTGTATCCAATAACCAATCAACCACTCAACCTGGAAATTTGCAATGGTAGCTTCCTATAGTTACTATAGTTAGAGAGACCAGTGGAGTCTATCTCTTTCCACAGAATCACCCAACCAGCTCCCGAGCCTACGAACCAACAGTCCAGGCCAAGCGAGATTGTGGAGCAACAGGCTGCTGAGATCTGCTGAGCTTTGATTGATATGAAATGAAATTACCCTCCAGTAAACTAACAGTTTGCTATTGAAAATGGCCATAGAAATAGTAGATGTTCCCATTAAAAATCGTGATTTTCCATAGTTATGTGAGTTTACCAGAGGGTAAATTGAAGAGTATCCTCTTGTCTTCCGAGCTGACCAAGATCCTGGCAGTCAACGTAGATATCACAATATATCACAGAACAGTGTCTAACTATGTGTTCATGGTTGATGGATTTTGATAAATTTTGTCACTACCATGTTGGATTGCCGCTCCGGGTAGTCAGTACATCAAAGATTTTTCCAGACATCTTCCAAGCACGTGCGAGTTTTCGAGTTGTTCACCCATATGAGTTCATGCTGGTTTTGCAGTTGCAGAATGTATAGATAATTGGTTTAATCAGATATACAGTACATGGTTATACGGACATATTCTCATAACATGATGATCTTAAAATGATGACATGCATGGCGTGAAACAGTCACCAAGAGTCGACAATTGTTTCATGTTTCACCACAATTTGCTTCCTTTCTCTGCCAGTTTGGCAGCGGTGGGCCTGTTTTGATCATCCTTGGTGCGGAAGCCAAGCAAACCCTGTCACAGAGACCATTGGTGCATGGATCGGCGGCTGCAAAACCACTCTTTGTTTTTGCTGCTGTTGGTGTTGTTGGTGTTGTTGGTGTTGTTGGTGTTGTTGGTGTTGTTGGTGTTGTTGGTGTTGTTGGTGTTGTTGGTGTTGTTGGTGTTGTTGGTGTTGTTGGTGTTGTTGTTGTTGTTGTTGTTGTTGTTGGTGGTGGTGGTGGTGGTGGTGGTGGTGGTGGTGTTGGTGTTGTTGTTGTTGTTGTTGTTGTTGTTCCTGGGGTCTTACTTCACTTCCAATACTTGGTATTATCATGAACCATGAACTGAGAATCCTCATTAATAAGCCAATACAGCAAAGGAATGATTCAATGGGGTCTGTAGATGAAAGTCTCCTATCCCATCCTCCCATCATTGAGACAGAATTCATTTGCTCAGTGGCTTCGACTGAGGCCCCACGGCCAGTTTCCCTGCGCATCTGGATCGCTTGCAGCGAAAGAGCGGAGAGGCTCAGAAGGACATTCCAGCACCTAAGCGCCGTCGCTTGACAGAGGCCGGATTGTTTTTTTTTCTTGGCAGGTTTCCGTGGTGGACGTTGGACATAGTTTCTATAGTCGGACAGTACATCCTACAGGTTTCAGTCACGCAGTATTTGTCCTATTCTTGACTTGCACCATTCCTCCCAGTTTGCTTTGTGTAGATGATGTACATCTTTAAATGCGGTCATTCCATTGCACAATTACACAAGGGTACTGATGTTGTAGAGGGATTTGAGCAAGATAAGGGAACATCAAAATTGTCGTGCTTGGAGTTTCGCTGTTTCGCAAAGAAATGCACAGGGGTGAACGCACGGGATTGAAACCCCCATTTAGCACTTGCAACCAGTATTGTAAACTTCACCACCGGCTCAACATACAACGACAAATTCGTGGATTATACTGTACAATTATGTACAATTAATATCAATTAATTATAGTATAGTATTATAGTTATATATAATGTTATATATATATATATAGACATGGAAGGGATGGGTTTTATATCTACTACGCTGAGCCCCACCAGCCATAGGTGGGATCATGACTAGCTGTCATATTTTTTTCACTTCTAGGAAGAATTCAGTGAGTACATGTTAATACACAATAGAACTCCAATTATTTCCATATTAAATATATCCATGAACATATATACCCCCAATATCACTCAAAGATGTTTAATCCCATGATATAATCCAATTTCTAGCTATAATTACTGTAGTGTTGCTTTTTGGAGGTACCCACAGGGAAAGCAGACCCCCCGATTTCCTGACCACAGGCAGATCAACTTTCTGCTGATGCTTGACAGGGCGCTGGGTCACGGCTACCGCTCGTCAGCCAAATCCTCTGCGAAGCTTCGCTGGATCAGGGTCTGAGATGTTATTCTCCAGATATGATGAGTGGCCCGAAGTGATTGAACCATATTGAACCCCCCAACAAATGGATACTTTCAGATCTTAAAAGAGAAATGTGGATCCCCTGGGACCTTGTTGACTGCATGACAGCTTTGGAACCACTTGCTCTTGGTGACAGCGGGCCGGACCATGGCGCTGACCATTGGTCGTGCGTGCAGCTGACTGGAGGTCGTTGTGCGAGGAGAATAGGAGAAATGTCAGAAAGGTTCATGATGGTTAATGGTAATGCAATGCATGTATGCAATGTGTATATCATATTTGTATATATTACAGATGTATGAAACGAATGTTGCACAATGCTGAGCATAGAAAATGGAGGCCATCAAGAAATTCGGATGTGTCATGTATCCGAGAAAAACATGTTGATTTAACCAAGTTGGAAAGGAAATCAAGCAATGAACAGCTTGGTGGTTTCAGCTATTTTTGTTCAACAGAACATGAGAAATCCCCTTGACCAATATTTTGTGGTTGGAAAGCCAACAACCAGATTGATCTAGGGTTACCTTCAACCCCTTCTTTGCGACAAGCTCTCCTTTTGCTGGGGCTAAAGGCCTTGAAGAAACACGGAGGATCCTTTGTGATGCAGAGGACAGAACACTTGAGTGAACCAAGGGGTTGCTTCCGCGACATGACATAATGAATTGTAGCCCCCAAACGATTGCCCAGTTGGTTTACAACAATAAGGATGGTTTATTTGGCATAAAGCTGCAGTTCATGGCTTTAAAAGCCAACTTAAAACTGGGGGATTTCACCTTGTACCAAATTCGCAAAGCTTTGCCCAGTCAATTGCAAGATACAATAAGTGAAACTCTGGATTTGGTCGATTTTGATACGTGCAACAAAAGAAAATGTTTGCACTGATTTATGTTTAATTTCTTGCGAAGGAGCAACCTCCTTGGATCAATGGACTAAAATGGTTGGAGACCGATTTTTCCCGCCAATGTCCCTATTGAAATTTTGGTGATAACATACATCAGAAACCAAATCTGCTTCTTCCTCAGGAAAGAGATTGACTCCTTAGGAATCCTTAGGAGACATTGGCGGCTAATCCACATCCCCCCACCCAAACCCGCTGAAATCTGGCTATTTGCCAACGCCAAAAAAAACATAAATTATACTATTTAAATAAAAATCAAATAATATCGAATATATTCAAATATATAGTGTATAAATTATATTAATATTATAAACATTGAATATCAATATATATATATATAACATTTTTATTATACAAATTTGAAATTTACTATATTGAAAATTTATAATAGAATTATGATAATGATATTACGAAAGGTAGCTCCAGCGGGGCTACCTTGAGTTTTACTTTACGAAGTAAAGGGGAGGGTGGCCAGCCCCGTTGCCTGATTATTCAGGAGGTTGCTGTTTATTTTAGGACCCCCTGTGGTCGATTTCCCTCCTTAGGTCACGTGTCTATGCAATGCATGTTAGTACTGTAAGTAGCTTCTGTTGTTACCACATAATTCATTTACTTTCCACTGCGCCACTCCGTGGCTCAAGACTGAGTAGCATAGCTCACAGAGAAAAAAGTCGCTGCGCTCACTCTCCGGCTGCCAGGTGTTGGTAGCGGAGCTTTGTGCTCTGATTGTTCCGTTGTCACGGAGGTAGTTTGTAGCTGCCCCGCGTTAGGACTTTCAGAGCAGCCTGGACAGCCTTGTACAGAGTGCCGCCATGGTCATAATCCGCAACATGGATTCTGACGAATAGCTTCTCCCTGCATCCCCTGCAGAAGAAGATGCCAACAAAGCCCCTCCTTAATTTGATGGACAATTGACAATCATCTTGGTTCGAATATGAAGATCTTATTGATGATTGCCTTGGAATCACAACACTAGATCCGGACAAGCATGGACTATCACTCAAGAATACATTGATAGGAGCCGCATCTTTTTACAAGGCAATGCTCGATAATGCCCTGCTCCGAGACCCGGACCGCGGCTTTGCACACTTTAAGGATACCTTGAGACCCTACTTTGTGAAGGGAGTGAAATATGTATTCCTATGGAGATTTCTGCAATTGTTTCGAACATTCCCGGGCCAGAATGAATTTACGTATTGGATAGGACCTTTCGAGATTGCGCAGAAGCGCCTCCTTGCATCTTGGAGTGACTTATTAGGATCTTTTAGAAAAGTAGGCATTGCCGATTTTTTGGCGGCCCTTACAAATGCGCAACAAGCCGAAATGGCAAATTTGCCTGACGATAATATACGTCGTACATATTAAGCGACATTAAGAGAAGCGACTACAGCAAACAGAAGACATGATTATATGGCTATATTCCCTTTGTTAGACAATTTGATGAATTTGATATTTTTAGTGTAAGCTGATTTGAATGAATAACAGCGGGAACGATTTATGAGCAATATGAAGATATGCTGAATATTAATGCCAAAATATTCGTATTTACAAGGAACAATTATATTTTTAGATATTTTTTGCATGTTTTGTATAGGAATAGACGACCTTAATATTATTCACCGCAAAAGATCTTTTTTCTATATTATCGATGAAGGAGAGATAGAAGATGGTAAGAAGGGATTTTGGATCGTTGATGAAGAAATAGGTAAAGAAGATTTTATAGGTCTTTATATAGAGATTAAATTCTGGGTATTAGGTGTTAAGGATTCTTATTTTGGGCGTTATTTATATGACCGAAATATTTAAGAAAGGTAGACTAAGAGGCTATGGGAAGAAATGAGGAAAATATTTTAGAATAGGCAAAAATTAAGGACTATGCCGTTACATGGGTTGATGATTAATAAAATATAGGCTTTTGACAGAAAAAAAAAGGAAAGAAAGGCAAGAAAAAATATATAAAAGGAAAGGATTTTTTTAAGGGAATATTTTGGAAAGGAGGTAAAGGAAAGGATGAAGATAAAGAATTTTTTTTTTTTCCCGCATAATAAAAACAAATAAATATTATATAACAACAACTTGTAATTCCATAAATAGACAAAGAAAATTTTGCCGAAGAAGATTGGGGTAACTACGAATATGATTGGAATAATTGGTTATGATATATATCAAATTATAAATTTAATTATATTATGGAGAAGATATATCTTGATGTAATTGGCTATATTTTGCATCCGATATAAATCTATCTGAAATAAAAATATTAACACCGAAAATAATGAAAGGATTGACGGACCAAAATAATCAAATCTATTTCTATTTGTATTATTTATTCCGATTACTAGGATACGAATTTTTATTATATATAATTAATATATTGATGTTTGTGATTCTGTTATTTCGCTTGTATATTCGTTTATATAGAAATTCATTGAAAAATATTTATGTATCCGATCTAAATGATATTATTTATACCGATATTTCGGATGAATATGTATTTCTGATTTATAATTATGGAATTTAATATTTTTTTTTTAATGAATATATTGATTTAGCTATATATCCGATTTATATAATCTTGGATTTAGGTTATATTATGTTATGGAATTACGATATACCATCGATTGATTTATTCAAGCTTGCCAAATACATCTATATCGTAATAATATATGGTTTAATAAATAATCATATTTAAACAAATATTTATTTACGAATGGAGAATAATTTTATTATTAAGGAATAATTTATTATTTATTTTAGGAATAATTTTGCTCTAAATGCATAAATTAAAATATATGATCATATTTTGGACAAAGGTCAGATCGTATACCATTTTTTTTCATTATTGAATAAATGAGAAATCTAAGAATGAATATTGAACATATTCCTACAGGAAAATATATGATATATCTATTTTTCGGTATGAATCGTACCGCTCTATCGGTTAGTATATCCATCCATCTTATTCTTGATATCATGGCTTTAGCGATGACAATCAGGAAACCGATATTCATTTTTTATTCAGAATAGTTTATATATCCTGCCTGTAACGAAAAATATCGGAAATAAATAATAAAAAATCAATAAAGATTTCAATTCATTTTAATTTATTTTCAATTATTTATGGGGTCTCGGGGGGGGGGGGCTATGGGGAGGACATAAATAAATCATGGCTAAATTATCAATAAAAATATATAGTTATTTTCTGAAAAATAAATATATTTCGATATATTCATTATAATTTCAGAGGTGAGATACCAAAATGATTTGAATTGGATTTTGAGCTGAGGGTTCTAAGGGTTACGGGATTAAGGCTTGGTTAGGATTCGAAATAAATTATAAATAAAATTTGGACAAATAAAATTTTGTTAATTATTCTCTATCATTGTCCCAATAAAATAGGCCTTAAATCTTCCAAATCCCCAAAATGTCCAAAAAAAAATAATAATCGTATATAAAAATCATTGCAAAAATTCCAATATCGTATCCTTTATGGATTCTAGCTTATATCATCCATCCATTTGGATATACATTTAATGAGGAAATTAAATTATATATGGTGAATATATCCTGAATAAAGCCTCAAGAGATAAATATTTATTAAATTTCTAATAAATTTTATTAAATTCTTGATAAGGTTTTATCCTTGTCCAATCTTATCAAGATCTTAAATAATAAATTCAACCCCCCCCCCCATAAGTCCTCCCCAAGACCCCCATAGATTATTATTCTAATCCAAAAGGAAATAAATAGAAAAATAAGAATATCATTTCATTTTAATTTATATTTAATTAATTTTCCCTATATTATAAATAAAATCTAAGGATGAATTACAAAATTCGATAAAAATTCCATAAATTTATAGAATTATCATAAATATCCCGTAGAAATATCTATAGAAAATTTCTACAAAGATTTCATAAAGAAATCGTGCCAAGAAATCTCCTATAGAAATCTTATATAAAGATCTTGTCGAAATATCTTTTTTGGAGATCTTGAAGAAATATCATTATAATTATTTCTTCAAGAAATATCTTGCATAGATCTTCCCAAGAAACCTCTTATAGAGATTTCATATAGAGATCTTGCCAAGAAACCTCTTAGAAAGAGCTTATATAAAGATCACATCAAGAGATCATACCAAGAAATTCCCTATAAATATCCTATATAGAGACCTTGCCAATATATTTATTTTAGAGATCTTATATAAATATTATATGATCTTGCCGAGAGATTTCTTCCATAAATCTTGCAAGAAATTTCTTCCAGAGATCCCGTACAAGGATCTTCTCAAAAAAAATCTTATTAAAATTTTGCCAATTATAAAAACCTTTTATATAGATCTTAATAAGATATTCCTTGCATAGATCTTGCCAAGAAAATTTCTAAATAATATTTACCGAGATTTCATAAATAATCGGTGACCAAAAATTTCCTATAAAAATATTATACGGAAATATCATATAAATTTTTATTATAAAAATTTTATTAAGAGGAATTCTGCATTATTTTTTTTTAAATATCTATAAAACAAATATAAAAATAATTGCCCCTTGCTGCTGCAGATTACATGCCCGCTTGATTTTCCTTCGGGGTACACCTGCAAAGATCAGATAAAATATGTATGACCCCTTAAGGTCAAAAGCACCAAGGTTAATATATTGCTTGATAATAGGCAATCTTTGGTAATCTTAGGCAATCTTTTGCTAATTTCGACATTAAATTATCTAATACAAAAAGATTCAAATTAGCAATACAATAAAATAGTAATTTAATAATGCAACCAAACGGTCATTCATTGGAATTAAATCTTGGTAAAAATTTCTTACCTAAAAAATATGGATAAAAAAAAATTAAAAATATATATCTAAAAAATCCCATATATATAATTTTTACCAAAATTCATCAACCATCCTCCTTCTCATTTTCCGTATTATCATCCTCATCCTCATCCTCCTCAATATTATTATCCTCAATATCATCGTCCAAAACAATATCATTTTCATCATTATCATCCTTATCATCATCTTCATATCATCCTCATCATCTTCATCATCACCTTCATCAATATATCATATATAATTTCATTTATATAATCCTCAAATCCCCACATTATTTAAGACCTCTTGCCGAATTTTTTTACAAAAAATAATTCAAATTAATTATAAATTATCTTTAAAAAAAAATATTAGATATTATATTTTTTAAACAAAATTTAATAAAAAAATATAATTTCTAAATTCCTATATTTTTAAAAATCAAATTTTAATATTATATTTTTAATATATTTAATATAAAATAAATATATTTAAAAAATAATATAATATTCTATTTTATTTTTCCTGTAGTTTTTTTTTTTATATATAATAAAATATCATTCAAAATAATAGATAAAAATAATTATATATTATCCTTTCAAAAATTATTTAGATATTATATTTTAAATAAACATATTATATTTGGTTTGTTAATATAAATAAAGTAATTTTATCCAAAAGAAATTTAAAAGAATTGGTTTTATTTTTATTTGACCAAAAATTCTTTTCTATAATGGGGTAGCACCCAACCAATTCTATTCTAAAATATCTGAGGCAGTCATGGGTTGTCTGTTTGGATACTATTTTAAATAAGGATTTAATAAAAATCAATAGGAATTCTTATTTTTTTTCGAATTTGGCCTTTTAACATAAATTAAGCAGTTTTATTCAAAGGAAGCTAAAAGAGAAGGGTTATGATTCTTTTCCCCCTAAAAATTCTGGATTTAAGTGTTCTTTCCAGAAAAAAATGGATTTGAGAAAGAAATTGCACAATAGAGCCCCCTAAGTCTTACAAAAATAAATATATCATCAAAAAAAAAATGCATAGAGAATACCTTAGTCCTGAAGGTATGGTTCAACCAGGCCTTTAGCAAAGGCCTAATTTAGCGAGAACTTGGACCGACAGGATTATATAATCAGAGGATCATTAATACTAAATATCATGCTACATTCGTTTAATTTGTAGTAGATGTAACGCATCATCAAATATAATATTCACGACAAACATTTCTAGTTTGAACTACTTTTCTTGACGTAATTTAATTCGATTGTGTTTGAAATATGTACAAAGGACTGTGCACGGCAATACATGCAAAGTCCACGGAACAGCAGAACAATTCGGGTTGCACTACGTTTTGGTCATGTCACTCGATGCACCCCTTCAACTGGTGAACGGCAATAGGGACCTCAGAACGCGGAATTCGCTGGTTGCATGTGATCGTTTGAGGGACACCTTCAGGTGGAAAAAGTATTGAAATGGTCACAAAGTATGCCGTCATAACTTATACATCACCAACTTGAGATAAGGCTCTTTCAGGATAGTTATCCCTGCTAACCATCATTTCAGTGGCGTCTCAGTGAGGTCGTTATGATTGATCCAGATATCATACACGACCCCATCATTGCAAACAAGTTGCACTCACGTACCTGAGCTCAGCGGAAATTTTGACCCAGATCCTTTTCGCTGTCCCAAGTTGTCCCTCTAAAGCACAGCAGGGGTGCCTTCTTGCTCCCTTGCCATCACCAGCACCATCATCACCGTCACAGCCACATTAATAGTCGGTGTCAAATAGCTTCCGGATGCATGTGTATATATATATATATACATATACATATTATATATATATATATACATGTTATATATATATACATACATCATCTATAGAATCGATACAGTATATTGGGGTTTCCATAAATGGAGGTACCCCAATAGCTGGATGGTTTATAGTGGAAAATCCAATTAAAATGGATGATTTGGAGGGTACCCCTATTCCACCATATATCTCTATATATATATACACACATATATATATATATATCATCTATCTTCTCATCGTCCATGGTGATCATGGCCATCACATTGTGTTCACCATCACCGCCTTCATCACCTCATCATCTCACAGCGTTGATCAGATCGGATCTCACCATGTTATGCATGGTTTAAGGCGATGATCGGAGCTCAAGCGATGATGGATTTTGGTCATCTTCAATTTAGAGGGCCACCCAATTTTGACCCATCCCCGAATCAAGGTGGATCTTCCACCAAGGTGCTGCAGTGGCGCAAGACTCGCAGGTGCCCTTAGGGGCGAAATGTTGAAAGATTCTTAGGATTCACAGGGTCATGGGCAAAATGGTAATATTACACATATATATATATATTACGGTCCCCATATCTACAACTTGTGTATGCCCGTGGGGTATGTATATAGTAAATTACAGTGTACATATGACACACATATATATATATATGTGTATATCATATGACTGTACTTGTATATGCAGACGAAGATAGAATCATCAACACATAAACATGTAGTATAAAGGATAGTATAATGATGCACATGTATAATGGATAATATATAATACAATACATACATATAGTTCTATATATATATATGCATAATGTTAGGATATATCATATGTCTAATATGCTAGATATGAAACTTAATATGTGAATATATGTGATATACGATCCGCGATATCGATCATATTCAGTATACAAGTACGTAAACTGGAAAACACACACATCATGTAATAAATACATATGTATAAATATATACAACATGGCTTCCCTGCAAAGCAAATCCGCATTGAACATCAATAGGCCAAGAAGCTTGAAGCTTGTATGTGACATGCGTCGAACTTTACACAAGGGATGTTGCAGGTGAATGAAACTCGTCTTGCATTTTCTTCAACTTAGGATGGTGTTTTTGGGTTCAACAACCCCCCAATAAGAATGATCAAACAGTGAAAAACCCTATTTCAAGTGGCAATCAATTCTCAACACAGCCACAGCATCGTCAGCATATGTCAGCATCCCTTTTTGAAACTAACTTCCAGCACTGAGTGCTATGCGCCATGGTTGCACGGCTTAAAGGCTTTCCCCATGCTTGCCTTGGTCCAATGGGTCAACTCAACAGATTGGGAGTCCACCTGAACAATCGTCAACATACTTCAGAAATCCATTTCTATTTATATAGTTTAAGGGCAGTATTGGAAAAAAAATGCCATTCATTTTTGCACCTGCAGTAGTAGTGCAATAAGGAAATCGTGGCGCCATGCTGCTGAGATGTGCCTCTTGGCCAAGTTGCCATATTTGGCACTTCTTTACAGACTTCGCACAGAGCTTCTCCTGCGCTCGTGGGTTTTTTAGCCCATGTATGCCATGAAAACAAGAATAAATACTTAGATACTCCTTTGTTACCTCGCCCAACCTAATCCAAAATCATTCTACATGTGTGCAAATCCTGTGACTTGTGCATCTATGCATCTACAGTCACCTATATACATCTTCTGATCAGACTTAGTTTCAATTTGCAAAAACAGTTGTCTCACTGTTGATTTCAACCTATCCTGCAAAACTCCGAGGCAATTTCGGCGAACCATCCCAAGTAAGAAATAACACGTAAGAAATACCCTTCAGTCATTCAACCTGGCATGGGAAAATCCATTGAACATCCCTGATTCTTGATCCATTTCTGGAGATGATGTTATATTGTTTTTTCGCTTTTTCCATGATTTTCCCATATCTTTCCCATCCAGGGTGAAGATTTCCTGCGCTTTTTCCAGCTTTGTCTCACCCCGCTCTCCTTCCATGGCATCTTCTGGCTGCAGACCTGCCAGTGTCGGCTCATCCTCATCGCTGAAGCTGAAATGTCCGTGGCAAATGCAGCGTTCCTGGGCTGCTGGTTGAGCTAACCACCCCATTTTAAAGACTACAAACTCGGATGGGGATCATCCCAGTGGTTTGACATGAACACTTGTTGATTATACTGGGGATTGAAAATAAAGCTGTATGATTGAAAATTGAAATCACCAACTATATTAGTTAGATACACTTTAGGGATGTGTATATATATATATATAATTATACATATACATATATATATATATACATATATATATGGGGAAAAGCATGGAAAAACATCAACCAAACTAGGACAAGGAGTCATCAAGAAACTGCTTGCTGATTGAGCCACCTGAAAACTCGGACAGCGCTTGGGGAGACAAATTGTCTCAGCTTGGGGCGAAATGAAAGGGCAACATTTGTGCTAAGAAAACGCCACGAAGTGCCCTGGGACACCCAATTTTGCTTGTCCAGAAATGGGAGATTGTATCCAAATAAACATTTGAATGTGAAAAACATTGGAAAACGATGATCATTATAATTACTAGTATATATACAATTATTATCAACTGTGGGATGTGGTGGTGCCCCAATTTTCAGGCAAACCCAGATGCACTCCATTGCCGCTTTTTGGTCACCCTTCGCAGATCGTGCAATTTTTACACGGCTGCAGAGTGTGTGAAACACTCGGGCGGCAGGTTACGAGATTGTCTGCTCAAAAGCTCTTGTCGCCTCTGACAAAAAGGTCGTTTCATTTTGTTCGAAAATAAAATTGATACAATCAATAAGTCTAAGTACTCTCACCTTTCACCTTTCAATGCCTCAGTTTGAGCCCAGCCCGAAAATCTCACCCTGCCCCCTACTTCCCCGGGCGCGTTTTCGGCGGAGACTTCGGCGGAGACCGCGATCGGTTGGATCTGAGAGAAGGCGACGAGGCCATGCCCGGCAGGTGCGCGGTGCGACACTGCGAGCGACACTTCAGCCAGAGTTCCCAGATGATGGGCTGACAGTCCTGAGCTGCACCAAATTGAGGTCAAATGGGATTTTAAAGTGATGTAGTAGGACATATATTATGGGATATTGTGATAATATATAACATATAAATTATCTATAAGTATAGTAGAGTGTATAGTAGAATTTGTAATGGGATATGAACAAATATATGAGTAACTAAAGGATACAATCGGATATGATAGGAAGATAAGTGGGGGTATAAACCATGTTGTAACCAAGCGAAGTTTGGGAGACTGACAATACACAATACATAGCGACGGAAGTTGTTTAAACCGAGCCCCAAAACAACGCCATCCCAGAATGATAGGATTGAAAACCACCAGGCGTTTGAGTATTTGCGAACACGTATCAGGGCTTGCACCAAAAAACACTTGGATGGAAAGTTGAAAAGAACAAACACATAGAATCAAACAGTATCACGCAACCCAACATGATCAAACGACAATGATGGCCACCTTTGGTATCAAATCATCTAATTGAGATCCTACCTGCTGCTCACCTCAGGTCGCAGGGGATGAGACCTGGCGAGCAAATGCCTGGAACCACTAAGAGGCTTGCGCATGTTCGCAAGGTAGCCTGTCTTTCAGACAGGATGCAAATCCATGTGTATATATGTACATATGTACATGTATATGTACCTACAGAAATATACACATAATCATATATATATACAATTATATACATATATAAATAAAAATGATATACATATATACATATAAACCCCATTGCTTGATTGGCTCTACCCAACCACAAGCTCCCTGTGTGATATCATTTCAATATGATTGAACCCCATGTCAATTTCAACCATAAACTTCACATGAAGCCCGGCAGTGGCCATCAAACCTTGAGCTCTTGTTTTCCCTCACCCTCCAACAAACAGAGAATAATTAATGCCTTTTTCACCAACGAAGAAGTGTACCGCGTATAATATATATATATATATATGTATACATATACAATCCCCCTTGATTGAGGGGTAGCGACATTTTCACCACCATTCCATAAAAATATGGTTTATAAAATGGTTGGGACACCCTATTTTAATATATAATGGATTNATCCCCCTTGATTGAGGGGTAGCGACATTTTCACCACCATTCCATAAAAATATGGTTTATAAAATGGTTGGGACACCCTATTTTAATATATAATGGATTCTTTTTGGGGGTATACATTGTGGAAGGACGCCTTTGTATTAGATACCAGGCCAAATATGCAGAAAACCGCGTGCCCACTATATTATGGAAAGCACATAGAAAATAAGATGTTAAAATACCTAAAATCGGTTTATACACAATGGATAGGACGATCAATTTAAGTTTTTTTCCATCTCTTTCCATCTCTTTCCATCTCNAGAAAATAAGATGTTAAAATACCTAAAATCGGTTTATACACAATGGATAGGACGATCAATTTAAGTTTTTTTCCATCTCTTTCCATCTCTTTCCATCTCTTTCCATCTCATTCCAACTTTTTCCAACTCTTTACCATCTAGCCATCCAATTTTTACAAAATGGATCTTTACTTGACATCCTCATATTTAAGCCATGAACGCTCATAGATCATTTTTATAAAATGGAAGTGCATATCCTGAATCCATCAGCACTCACCAAATTTTGGGGGCCACCATCTAACCTTNTTTAAGCCATGAACGCTCATAGATCATTTTTATAAAATGGAAGTGCATATCCTGAATCCATCAGCACTCACCAAATTTTGGGGGCCACCATCTAACCTTCCAGCTCTTACATTATGCAAACCTTTTTGGGAGACGCCTTAAAAATGATCAATCTTAAGCGTTTACATTATGCATTTGTCGATTATTACCTGATGGGATCAAGGGAAAAATGTACCTTTACATTGTGGAATGGGCCCCCATTTTTTATAAAATGGAGTGAACGGGTCAGTTCTCTGATTTAAGGGTTTNTAATTTTCCACACTGGGGTTTTTATGGAATGGGTCTGATTCTTCCATTCTGTACGGTGAACAGGTCATTCCATTCCATAGGGCTTCAATCAAGGGGGATCATATACATACACATACAATCACATACACTATTGTTAATGATCCAATGCCAAGGGTCAACTAAACTACTGAACTCCCCTGAGAGCTCATTGAGTTGTTTCAGCAGCTCCTGACACTGCCGTTCCAGGTGATTCACTTCGCTGGGCGACAGATTCTCCCGTGCCAAGGCAGGTCGAGAGCCGAAGCAGCGCATCAAATCCTGCGATGGAAAATCTACCAGTTAGATGATTGTCCCAGCTATAAGCCTTTTAAAGGTTCGGGGATGTTCAATTGCCGTGCCATCTTTGATTACCAGAGGGTAATTGTTCTGATCCTCTATTCTCATTGATACTAACATTGCTAAGAAGTAATCGTCACAACAATAGCAATACTGATAGAAGTATGATATACTATTATCAAGAGGATTATTACCTTTCTGATTGTTGTAACTGTAGGAATAATATAACATAGTTGTCATTACTATGATTATTGTTTGGATTATATACTCATTGTTTAGACTATCATTAGTATTGATCAAGTATTATCGATATTATGCTATACAGTAGTAGATAATGCGGAAATGTCTGTGTTCAACATGAAATAAGACAGGAAAAGACGGGACAACTTGGTCAAAATGGGTTCTGTTGGGATAATTCCCACCCTCAAACTAATCCAATGATCAACACCAAACGGCCGGAAAAAAGTCGAGATGGGACAACAAAAGTCCAAGGGCACCCAAAGGATCTGCATGTATGCCCTATGGAGCTGAAGAAATCATAAATGAAGCTTGGGGTGGCGCAAATTCAAATCATCTGACAATAGCTCGAAGGATTCCAAAATCAATGGCAATGAGTTGAGTCGCGATGCTCAGGAATACTCAGTGCATCCTCTTGCTGCCAACAGAAACATCCAAAGCTACTCTTCCCAAAGGCTCCGTATATGGGAGATCTAGATATATTTACCAAAAACAATACTTGGTCATACGGTCATCTCTTGTGTAAATGTTGGTACATAATCGATACATGGAGCATGAACACATTCAAAACATTTCAAAACTCTTGATGCAAACAGGGATCATTCTCCATTTGCTCAGGAAGATGGGCGATCCCACCAAAATCGGCGGTATCTACAAAGCTCTTCAGTCGCCCAATACCTCGCTGCGCTCTGACCACACGGCTCTTGAATTCGTCCAGGTGACCTTTCAATCGATGCTGACGTTGTAAAGTCATCCGATGTTCCTGAACCACCTTGGCCTTCATGTTCCTTGGAATCTTGCTGATCTGGGGTATAAAAATGTGGGGTTTTTCAAATGGGGGATCCCCAAAACCATGGGGTTTCAATACTAAAATGGTCTAATTTGGATGATTTGGAGGTACATGGGGGTACCAAATCTCAGAATAAAACATACAACATATTCCAGCATCCCCAGTCTTGGTGGATTTCCCGTTGGGAAAATTACACATCACCATCTCAACCCAGGGTTCTCCAGGGCCACATTGTGGGAATGATGCAGGTCCGCCAACAGGTCTGTGAGATTCATGATGCCCTTCTCCAGGACGTCCACCTAGTGCGATGATCCCACTTGAGGGTTTCCATAAATGGGGAAACCCCAATAGCTGGATGGTTTACAATGTTTACAATGGAAAATCCCATTAACCATGGATGTTTTGGAGGTGTACCCCATTTTAAGAACTCCCCGCTTGAGTTTGACTGAAATAGGCTACCCGCAATCCCCTTGCTTAATCATCATTTTTCCTCATTAACATTGGATAATCTTGGTGGGAACAAAAACACAGGCACACCCATGTGTTGAGATGGAAATCAGCAAAAATCCAAACTACCCAGCGGTTCTTCAGATTAACCCTCATGACTCGTCATGAGCACCCATTTTTTGGTGGTAACCTCTCCCTATAGCGCATTTTCATATTTCTTCAACGAAACCAGCCACCGGATTGTCGGAGCTTGAGCTTTCTTCATGACTCGGGTTGTTCACCACATGCGCAGACCGGGGCGATTGCACCATTCCCACCGCATGGAAATCGTGATCCGGGCCAGACTGGGGGACAATCACAGATTGCTCCAAGATCTCTTCGTTTTTCTGCATGATGTTGAAACTATTCCCAATGATCTTCACAGCATCTGGCAAGTCTAGAACTGGTTGCTCCAGATTCGCTTTGATGTACTCCACACTCTTTCCTGGTGTCACTGACCCGATGGTGAACATCTCTGATCAAATCCATCTGACTTGGAAAAAACAACAATCCGTTGGCTTCGGTATGCAAGAGAAGATCTTTTTGGCTACCACTTCTTGAAATCATCACACAAATCCTCACAAAATCCAAGGCTGAAGCCATCAAATATTCATTGGGCCATAGGTTCTTCCTCAGACCTTATGATCATTGTGGAATAATTCGTCACCATCTAACATATTTGTACAAATTTGAACATATTGAACAATCAAAAGGGGGTGAAGCCTCTTCCAAATCAAGCCTGTACGGAATCAACAAATCATCCCTGGGGCCAAGAAGTCAGAAATCACCTCTACTCTGGAAGATTGTAGGGATCCAAATAGTCTGGGCCCTTTCACATCATTTCAGCCTTGCACCCGGGCTTTCAACACGCTAACCCCCATTCACCAGGCTTCGAACCAGGTATTCTGCGTTCTGCCGGGTCATTCTCTCCTTTTCAAAGGCTTTCTTCAACGACTTGGCCTCACTTCGAAGTGAGCCCAGTAAATACATTGGTTTAAATGAGGTGATTTGGACAGAATGTATGTATATCATGCATCCTCTGGGATTGCAAACACTTTTAGGCCTTGTATAGGAGTGGGTTGTGCCGTAGATGTATGACACAATGTGATCTAGAGTCACGGACAAGTTTTCCTCTACCCACACGCATCTTTAGATACTAAATCGTCCAGCAGAACTACCAACTTGGGTTGGCCCAAAGAGCATTTTATAATATATACATACATATACAAATACATAAATTGAATACATACATGTATATATATATATAATTAAATGTATATATCAACTTTATATACCTCGTATATGGTTTGGTGGTGGATGTGTGTCCAAGATTCACCAACCAGTTGTAGCTTCAAAACGTTACTTCTAAAATGTTTGCAGCCAGCGGCAGTCACCGTTTTCTGCGGGTGCGCAGGGTAGTCATCATCTTCCAATGCGACGATCAAGCTCCACAGGCTCATGTAGTTCCTTCTCAAAGGTGGAGTTGCAAAGGACTCTAAAGTTGGTCATGTTTGGATTTGGCTATGTCTGAAATTGGTTAGTATATCCAAGAATGGCCACTTTGATGCGGAACTTATGATTGGAGTTTATTTAGGGGTACCCCACTTTCAGATTGGGCTATCGGTTGAAACCCAGGCACCATGGTAAACATCAAAATAGTTTGTAAATGGATGTTCATTCCGCCAGTAAGGCAATAATGTATAGTAAGTTTTTATCCATAGCCATCCCCATTGAAGCATGGTCTAAAAACATTCTGAAAACCATATTTCCCAGAAACGGAACGAATTGCTTCACGGGACAATATGCAGGAACTCCCCCATTCTATCGTATTTTGATTGTGAGGACCATAGTTTCCTGTAGATGAAAGAAACCTATATAATATATATATATAGAAACCATGCAATTTAATTTGGTAGTATGGTCAAATATCTAAATAATCTCAAATGATTCTGAGCCACCCCCATTGTTTTTCTTGCAAGGAATGGTTCTTTTGCTGTCCTGGTTTCGGCTGCAGTCTGTACGGCCTTTCGGACCTGGGTCCACAGCGTCACAGGCTGACCCACCCGACTCTGAATGGCGTAGTAGCTTCCGAAAACAATGCCGATCAACATACCTTGGACCCACCGGTTGGGAACGAGATTCTGAGATGGGGGGAAAATGATCTAGTGCCCAGGGCTTTTTTAGCTGTTGCTGTTACCCCTGGATTGTCCATGATCCTCTACTTCTATATCTATCTATGTAATTAGATCATTCAACAGCAACCAACATATATATAATTATATATAATTATATATATAATTATATATAATTATATATATATAATTATATATATAATTATATATAATTATATATATATAATTATATATATACATAATTATTATATATATATAATTATATATATAGTTATATATATATATATAATTACAATATATATATAGTTATATATATAATTATATATATATAGTTATATATATAATTATATATATATAGTTATATATATAATTATATATATATATTTAGGGAATTTTAGGGAATCCATGTGGTGCCTGGATGCTTGATGTCTTTTTAGCAGCCAGGTTGTTGGAATTGCAAGATATTGTGAGTAGTCATCCCAAACAGGCTGGGCATTCGCACCCCAAGGCCAAGGCATGCCGAGGCGCTTAAGATCAAAGAAGGCATCAGCAGCTGGTAAGCCCAAACCCAGGTATAACCTAAAATCTGATGTCCCACCGGCATCTCATTCAGAACCTCAAAGGTCATGGACTTCCGATAGCGGGTAAAGAGAGAAGCTAAAGCTGTAGAATATCCTTCCAGAATGCTGCCAAACAGAAAATGTCCAGCAAATGCAAAGGAAACGAAGAGGGAGAAGTACACGATGAAGAAATGTGCCACATTGGGTGTGCAATCCACGATGGTTTGGATCACCACGTCTAGTCGCGGATTGGTGGTGAAGGACTTGAAGAACCGCAGAATCAGCGCCACGAAATTTAGGGCGAAAATGTTTCGCATGAACTCGTGATTGTCGCGGATGCTATTGCCCACAGTCATGATGTCATTCAGAACAGCTGCGATCTGTGGAATGCTCATGATCCGTTGCAGCTCAAAAAGGTCCAAATACATGCCTCTCAAACAGGGCGGCCGCGTCCGGTTGGAACGGCATGCCCTTAAAGTAAGTACACGAGGCCGATGGCGCCTATTCAACCTTGATCATCATGCCATATATGTCATATATCATCCCTTTTCCAGTTTTGACAAGTCAATTCAATGTCTGCTGGTTCTTGTTATCGCTTCTATATTTGCTGCGTCATTCTCCCGTTCTTTCTTGGGAATATACCCATGGAGAATCTTAGCTACCCTGCAACAAAGAATAGCTGGCGGGTTCGCCTCTACTATACCATTTATAGGAAACAATGAACATGCCAAGTTAGGTTTATCTGAAACTGGGGTATACCCCAAAAATTGTCAGTTTCATGGAAAATGATGCTAAACCTCAGCAACCACAGAATGTATTTTTTTGGGTACTATTTGTTTCAAACAAAGTCATTGATTCAGGGTCGCCAATTCTTCCAGTCGATCAAACCGGCCTTTCTCACGCACTGCTTCATCAAACTCTTGTTTGGGCAACTTTGCAATCTCCTCTGGAAGTTCCACCGTGATTTGCAAGTAGACTGTCTCCTGCAAGCACCGCTGACATAAACTGGGCATCTGATTGTGATGGAGTTTTTGGATTGGATTGCTTTGAGGAATATAAAAGAATATAAAAGATGGCAAACGAATGCAAACGATGCATAATGATCTGTCCAAACACCCACAAGATGAAGCAGCCGATGCCAAAGAGCAGTGAAATCCATTCCACGGCTTTCCAGAAGGTCAGGTAGTTGATTAGTCCATCCAGTCCCGCCATAAGAGCAGGAACCACCTCCTTGAGATTCACGTAAACGCTTCCTGGTTGCTGGTGAGCCGCCACCCATCAAAGGCAGATTTATCACGTTAGCTAAAACACATAAATGTGATGATTGTGATTATAACTAAACACGAGGAAAGATGCTTATTTCAAACTTAGCGGAGATTGGCGATACAATAAATCCGTGCTTCAGTTTAGCTTCTTTGGCATGGATCAAAAACAACAACTAAACAACACACACACACACACATGGTGCTTCAATCACTAACCAGCTTCGCAAGCTCAATAACAAGAAGGCCGCGTCCGGAATAAAGGCTAAGACCGACCTCGGTAAACGTGAAGCACCAGCGGTTCAGCAAAAAGAAGACTGGTTGGACATGCTGGGGACATGTCCGATCTGACCCATCTTTGGGATGCCCCACAAATAAGGTTCCGCGATGAAGGACTCGTGTTGAAATCTGTGAATCATACGGCCATCCAGTTCAAAGGTGAACTCTTGTCTCTCCAAGGTATATAAGTTCACCATGGCATTGTAGGTGAAGACCTCGCGGCAAAAAACTCTCAGAGTGCAGGACTCTGAGACTTCAAAGATCTTCAAAACGGACGAAGCTACCGTCACAAAGAGCATGGCCATTCCCATCGGACCAGTTTCTGAGAGCGATTGCCTATTGTTATATAACAGGCTGTATGCTGTTTGGCTATACCCAAAATGCTAGAACTTGTTGCACATCCTCTAAACTTTTCGGGGAAGCAGCCGGCCATTGGTGCCTGATATTCGAGTCTCTCGACTGCTTCATCTAGCCATGGCTGGCGAGTCATATTTTTGAAGGTCTCCAGCAGCACGGGTCTGTCCAGCTGGTATGGAAAGACCACAAAGTCAGACTTCACCTGAGCTCTTGGTCGAGCCAAGGCCCAAGTTGCTGAGAAGCTGAGGTGAAGGCAGTTGAACCGGAAGACATGATAATGATATTCATACCATGTGGATAAATGTGGATATCTATTATACATTCTTATCTTGCTGAAATCTAGGCATCCAAAGCAGTGCCTGGTCTTTTGGAATCATTTTGGTGAATGTTGGCATTTGGGGAAAGGATTACACGGTAAAGGATTACACTTGAAAGACTTCAGAACCAAAGCTGAAGAAATCCTGTACTTCTCTTTGTGAGAGCTGAGTCTGCTCATGAAATGGTTCCACAATGAAGTACTACTGGAGCTGAAACTTGATATTCCTGTTTGCACCCACTGATTCAATTTTTGGGTCAAGAGTTTTAATCACACTCCAATTGGATCAAGTCGGGATGATCCCTGAAGTTAGCAAATTAATCGTAGCTTATTTGCCATCAGTATCTGTATACTTAGGTCTACGTCTATATATATATATGATTCTGTAAGTGTATACATCTATACATATCTATACCCTATATATATACTATATGAAGGTAATTTCACCTTGTTACATTGATTCTTTACGCACTTCGTTCATCATCCATGTCTCCCCACGCCCTGATCCGTCATCCATGGCCTCGCCCTCGAAGTAGCAACTGCCTGAGATAGAGTTGTAGACCCGCGAGAGCACGTCGTTCAACGGGCACGGCTGTGGGTCCCGAAAGAACTTCGCAAAACGGACACCTGGAAAGGGAGGGCACACCGGAAGACCTGGCAATGATTCACTTGGGGATGGATCGAAACCATTCGAAACCTATGAATTGCATCGAAATATCATATTTTCGGGGGATAAACATGATAAACAACGATAAACATCCACCTATCAGCTATTTTGGTGTGAACAGAAGGGTACCTGCGTTTTGACCCATACTCTTAGCCACTTCTACATGCAAAAGGCTGGGGGTGCGAAGAGTCATGACCGCAGATTTCAAATCACATGGATGCTGTCCGGTACAACTTGATCCAGAGACTAAACTGCCCCGAACCACTCAATTATAGAATTTCACATCATACATCGCACTTGGGTGTCTCCAATTTGGGGACCCGCCAGTAAAAGTCATCACTTCATCAAGCAAATACACCTCAGAGTGAAAGGCCACTTGCGCGCATCTGGTCCACAATTTGCATCCTTATCTTCCGTGAAAAGCCATTTGCAACATTTGGGGGTTTCCTAGAATTGGGGTACCCCCAAATCCTCAAAGTCATAATTTGAGTATTGAAACATATTGAAGAACCTATGGTTCTGGGGATCCCCCGTTTCAAGAAATCACCATTTGGAAGCCTACCATTTCGATCCATTTTGGCTAAAGTCATAGAAATGGTGAGCAACTCGGACCCTGCCTGTGACCATCTGGTTGTGATGGGCGATCCTTCCAGGTATCGGGTCATAGACCGGATCCTGGCGAAAGACTGTGGGGATGTAGTAGTCCTCCGTCCATTTGTTCAAAGTGGGAATATCCACCACCTTGAACTTGTACGGCAGAGTCATGACCTCTGAACGAAAAACGGCAGGCTTGGTGGCGCACAAATCCGTTCAGAACGCACCATTAAACCGGGGGTGCAATCATCAAAAAACGCTGGTATATTTTCAAACGGAATAGAGGGAGTAGATTGGAGATAGATAGATAGATAGATAGATACATGGATGGATGGATTGATGGATAGATAGCTGGATAGATAGCTGGGTAAAGAGATGGATATATAATGACATATACATACATATCTATATATATATATATATGTATAGATAATAGGTAGGGTAGATAAAACCATAAAAAAGCTAGTGATTTGATGCTTGCGTGTGTGTCAACATTGATTAATGGAATATATTATACTAATTATACTATTAACTTGTCAAGTTCATTTGCCAACACGATGACCAAAAATTGGACTTGGGGGGACCCCTATAATCGGACAAACCAGCATGCTGGTCATTTGGGATAGTGCCCGTTGGGGCTGTTTGAGCACCCACAATAGATTCCCGGTTTTGAGTTTTGATAATTGCTCAAATTCATCCATACACTCAATAGGGTTTGAATCTGTAAATCTGAAAATTGGCTGCCAAAGTAGTAAAATCCCGACCTCGTGTGTTTTGGGAGTTCAATATTGATCCATACGCATTTCTAGTCACAGATGTGAATATCAGCCGGAGGGTTTGGAGCACCCTCTTGCCAACACTTCATCCATTGAAGTTTAGGAGAACCCCACCTTTGTACCACATCTATTAGGCAGCTTAGAGGTTTCGCTATGTTTCGCTCTCCACCGGGGCACTGGAAACTGCTCTTGCAAGGCGTTGTGGACCCTCCAAGCATTGAAGAGGTCGATGTGGGTATTTGCCACCAGCGCGAAGGTGATGAAGGACCCAATGGTCATAGGCAAGGACCACAATGCAGCTGTAGTCTCATACTCCTCACTGCACATGGGCTGTGTCTGAAAATAGGGGGGTTTAGCGCCCCAAATGGGAAACAGTTGGCAAAAATCCATTGGAAATGATGATCCACTGCAATTGCGGGAGTATCATGAGGTATCTCATTTTCAACCAAACCCCACACAGCGATGGATCAGTTCACTCTAGGGAACCCTGGTTTTCAGAGAGGAAAACAGCTGGGAATAGGTTGTCATGGGTGGCATTGCGGCCTGACCCATCCCCAAATCAGCATCCCAACAAATAAGGTACTCTTTGCTTCCGCAGCTACTTGCAGCTACAAGTACTTATGATACATTATGCTGTTCATGTTCAACAGATCATCCATCCCGGCAAGTCCTTTGTGGCAGTCTTTTTTGCAAACAATCAACAAACAAAGGAGTGGCACAAACGTATAGGATATGGGAGTTTCCTAAAATGGTGGATCCATGTGGATCCCCAAAACCATGGGTTCCAATACTAAAATGAGCTAATTCTGGATGGGGCACTCTAATTCTAGGAAATACCCATATGGGAGCCATGCAAATCCCATGACCAAAACGATCGTCTGTGGAGTCCCTCGACAGAAACCCAAGCGGTTGTTGCCAAATGAATTCGCTATGGATAGCGTTGGGGGACAGGAATCCTGGACCACTACTACATGTTCCAAACCCACGACCCTCTTGGAAACTAAACATGTCATCTTACGAAACAATAATCTTCTAGATGTAAATCATCCACAGTTTCAGGATTTGTTCAGCGACGGTTAAAAGGACCAGAGACTACTTGCTCGCTACTCCAAGGACGACATTCACTGCTCACTTTTTGTAAAATTCCTTCCATCAACAGCACGCATCAGATCCATCATATGAAAAGAGACATTGACCTATTCTCCCTGCTATCAAACTCCTGGAGGCCCTCCAGTTCAAATCAAAATATATACAGGTGCTGATTGTTATTGTTGTTCATGCCCACTTTTGCACAGGGATTTCATAGGTGGCATGACCTCTCCCCATACTTATGTATCTGTACACGTGCATCATTACACCATATTACACCTACATATATATGTCTAAACATACATGATGTAACGGGATGCAAACCACCAATCATGGAGATATACTTGAGAAACATTGATATCATCGTGAATAGATAGGTCTATTACAACAGGCATATTTTCATTCATCAACTCCACCCGCCTTACCGCAGAAATCATTAAGTGACTTCCCGCACATTGCATGACCCACTTTTGATTGATTATATCATGTTAAATCCCCTTGAAAAACGACTCGAGCGATCCAAGTCTCAGTCTTCATCCACTCCAGCATCTTCTCCCTGTCACAGTTGTAGGATCGCACCTCGATCTCCTTCTTCCGCAGGGATTCTTTGACGATGTTGAAGGCAATCGCGCCAGAGGTGATCGCATGATACAACCTGGGCATTCTGGTTCTCAACCCCTCCAGCAAAGCTGGCCGTTAAACGGTTCATTCTTAATGGTAAATAAATGGAAATAATGCTATGATATGTTTCATCTCAAATAAAGTCCCCAGTGTTTTTGAACGGTTTCTTGCCGCGTCAAGAGGACTAATGGCTACCCAGTCAGAGGATATTTCAGGGGTGGAAGAAGTGTCCCGACACCACCCTAAGCAGCCAGTATCTTAAAGTGGTGGATTTTTGAGCTCAAGTGCCGGTGGCTTCTAGTCTCGACACATACGTTTTGGTATTATCTTTTGGATATTTGTTGATCATAATATCCCCATGTTCATCACAAGATTTCCCCATGTTTATGGCAGGTCTGTAGCTTTGAAGCCCTCAGACATGCTGAGACAACTGGAAGACGGCTGGGTGGATGTTAATGTCTGTGTGCCGGGCTTCTCATGACTAACCTTGGATTTGTGTAAGCTGTTAGCTAGTACAACACTTACTGTAGTGAAGAACATGTCAACTTTGTCAAATTCATAGCAGTACGGCGATCCTCCCACTCCCCTGTGGCAATTTTACACCACATCAGGGCCCCAGTTCTTCATCAACCGCAGTTCCAGGCAGCTCCTCGGGTGAGCACTTGCTGTTGCCATCTTTATCCACCTCCTTGACCAACTCCTGCGGATGAGAAGATGCAGGTGGCGAACCCTTGGAGTGAAGCTACTGGAGGTCTCAATGGTCCAAACATCCGCGACAAACATCTGTTTAATAGGAAGGGAACTGCAAGATCATTATTTTGATGCATAGGCAAGTGGATGCGGTTCAAAAACAGATACCCCAAGAAACTCAAGAAATGGATATAGATAGTGAATCTAGCAAATTGCCAACGACAGCAGATTGGTGTCTACGATTTTTTGTCAATTCTGTCATGTCTGATATCGGAGAAAGTTGCCAAACGTCGAAAGCCACCCCAATGACTTGGCACCTCTGCTCAGTGAATACGGGGTTGGTCATACGTGTCATCAAGAATCAGTGAAGAGCTGAGATTTTCGGGTTCCTGCAAAAGTCAAGGAAGAAATGTATAGACATATACTGTAGACGTAAAGAAAATTAAGGGAATGTTTTTGCACTATGAAGACTTCCACCAGACTACCTCCAACTTTGATGATTTGGTTTATCATCATACTAAAATTGCCATGTGGAGTGTGGAGGGTACAACCCATGTTCAGACAGACCCAAATATGATGTTCCTGGGTTGTATCCCATATATCTGTACATTTTAACATGTACGTATATATATATATATGTATGAATATTCCATATATCTAAAAGTATTCCTGATACATTAATATATATATATACAATTATATACAAATTCCATATAAAATCAAGTAAACATGATGGAAAAGTGATGTAAAACTGGCCTTTTTCGGTTAAGCCCAGGCCGCCAGGCGCGCCCCTCCTGCAGGTCGTGCTCCGAGAGGTTGGCGGCATCCACGGCCTGCAGCGTCATCAAGTCCGAGCCCGAGACGTAGCCCTTGCGGCCATCGTCCATGACGTTGAAAAGCTGCTGGATGTCCTGGGGAAACAGCTGGATATATAGGCTATATATATACATATACATATATACATTTATATATATATATATATGCTATGTATATGTTATATATAACTATATGTGACAAATGTTTGAATTCTTTGAATGAGGTATATGAATAGTATATATTATATGTATATATGTACAGTATGTGACAAAATGATTCTTTATACAAGGCTTAAGATGTGTATCATGTATGTATGTATATATATATATATACACACTTTGATGTTACTTGTGTATATATATAATATTATATATCTTTTGAGATTGTCATGAGATAATATGAGTATGAGAGTTGTTATCTAATGATGTGGAGGAATCCGCACGAGGCAGGAAAGAAGACGGTCTCCATGGTTTCAATCAAGCCCAAAATATATGGGTTCTGGCAAGTTTGGGGTTGATAGTTTTGAGGAGGAATGAAAAATCACACACAAAATACATGTACCACCATTTAAACCACACCTGTTGGACACATAATTATATAACACAAGCAACCAACGATCTCCTTGCTTTCGTTCCGAGAAAGGGACGTCTTTCAACTTTCTTCAGGATGGTGGAAGTATGTGCAGACCCATATCAATCAGCCCTCGTTACCTCTTCTGAAGGCAACAACCCCTTCACGTTGACATGTCCACCCATCAAAGATCCATTAAACAGCCATTTTTCATAGCCATTTCAAAGTCATTTTCATCACCCATGTTTCATCGGTGGTCCTTCTGGGTCACTAAATGAATGTCGCCTTCAGCGATCTTCTGCCATACTGGCAGGTTGTTCAGCTGCTCAATCTTATCCTGAGCTCGGAAGGCAAGGCGAATCGGGCGAATGGTGGGTTTCTCAAATGTTGAGATGACTTCTGATTCTAATATTGCTGCTCTAAAAAGCTTTAAAAACGCAAAGAGGCAATGGAAGTCGGCCGATGGCTTCATAGGCCATGGCCACTCAGTGGATGATCCTTCTACTGCCAAGCATCGCAAGGTGATTTGCCTGACTCCAAAATGTTGTCGGACATCCACGGTGTTTTTTCAAATGGCAAACACCCTGAAATCCAAACTAGCCTACATTCGGATCTCCAAGGACAAGCGTCTCCTGTCTCAAAGTCCTCCATGATTGCCAGAAGCACCCGAAGAGCAAAGGCTCAATCAGCTGGAGCTTCAAAGTTTACCAAAGCTCGCCGGGAATGGCGACCATGGCCATTTTTCAAAGCTGCACCATTTGTACAGCTGTAAAGACACTTTGCTGACTTAGGGTTGGGCCAAGCTGATGCATATCGTGAGTAATCATCCTATCTCATGGTCCGTGCCGGTCTGACAAAGTTGTGTGATATTCTGATGAGCAGGATGCAGCCCTATGGAGCTGCTGACGCTCTTAGTGCTGTTGTCATGCAATCGGTGTAACGGTTTGATGATTTTGCTGGCGACTGCATCTTGGACAATTGTTACCGAGCCAACCTGAGAACATGGTCAGCTACCCAGAACGGCACGACAATGCCCATGGCCAAGGTTCTACCTACAATATTGGTCTGGCGACCACGTACCAATCCGCAAAGTGTTCCTTTGAATTCCATAGCCTATTGCATTCACCTCTGGTGGGGGTTGTAGATTTGAGGTGTAGGCCATAAGAAACGCTGCACTGCATTGCGCTCCACACAAACAGGCAGTCGTTGCTTCTGTTGCTAACGACCACAATGTTTCCTTCCATGAAGACCATGAAAATCTCATGTCTTTGAACTGTCTTGGGCACCACATTGATCTCCAATATTCACGAGCTACAATGGTCAGCCACTACTGTCTTCATAGAACCTCAATTTTCTCAATCAAAATCCAAGATTGATCTCAGATCCTGTCGGGGCAATGGTAAGCCAAAATCAACAAGGGAAGCAAAAATAACAATACCCAACAGGTTTCCAAGCTCCATTCCTTCGGAAAATGTAGGCAGCACTAAAAAACCAACCTTACGACTAACATGGTCACGAAGACTTAGCATAGAGTTGGAGTATCCGAACCTCGGCAGACCTCCATAGTTTGCCACAGAATGCCAGAGAATCAAAGGAACATCCATAGTCTACAGAGAAATCTGAAAAACTCAAAAAACACTCCTTGCAATTACTGTTGCTTTCTACAATCTCCGTTCTATACATAGCCAAGTCTCACAAATGTCCATCATTCTCATGGCCGAATTGCAGTATAATTATTGCCACATTTCAGGAATCAATGCACATATAACTATGATTGTATATATATATATACATATGTATATCTTTCTCTTCATACATACACATAAATAAAGTATGTACATATTTGTCTAGAAATAAATATGTATTTGCTTATATAGTATATGATAGTATTATCTTAAAAAAAAAACACAGTTCTGTCTAGTTGAACTCCTGCTACTCTCCAACCATCTGACAAATCTGCCAGGACTCATCGAAGACGAAACCATCCACAACTTTGCCTGCCTTCAGGCTTCCCTGCGACCGCCAGAATCAGAAATCATATGGGGGCCCGGGGTCCAAAAAGCATTGCCTTTACTCCATCCAGGCTCTTGAAGTAGATTTATCTGGTGCATTGATTTCAATGAATTTGGGGGTCAAAGTTCTAGCACTCACATTGTGTTCACATGAGCCATTGCTAGAACCATCCCCAATTTCACAATAAATATGTGGTATAAACATGTATAAATACAGTATACAGTATAAACCATTCCCCAAATGGGTGGTTTATTATGGTTTATTCTTATTGTTTTACCCACATTAAACCCAATAGCAAACCATCCGTAGATATCCCGCTTCAGGCATCCCATGCCTTGAACAGGGGCGCCCCGTTCGGCCAAAAGAATTGGCCCTTACCTGGGCCAAGTTTCTGGCAGTTTTTGTTGGTGGGTTGTGTTGGTGGGTTGGTGCCCAAAAATCAGATCGTGAATCTGTAGGTCAATCATTCTTCTGATCGTTTTTGGATGGGTACGAAACAAATATTCGACCCAACCAACATCAACCAACCCAGCTTGATTTTACGCTTCAAAGAACTATAAAAGTGCAACACCCAAAGTTGTCAAACCATTTTTGGGGCCAAACACGAAGATCAGCTTCTATACAGTGAACGCATCTCCTTTAAAGTCAATATTTTCCCATCTCTCCTGACACCATGGATATAGAACTGTGCCAAACACCGCGACCTCCACGGGTGAGGTGGGGAAGCGACCGACAGCTTCCCAGGCCTGACATCCGCATTTCCCTGAAGTGACCAATGTAAAAAGGCCTCATCAGCCAAGAGGTTGAGCCCGGTTGAGCCGGTAGCCCAACAGGAAGATACAAAAAGTAGGGGCAACTCTTTTTTTCAACCTTGTTTTAATTTTTTTCAACCTTGCCTCTTTTTTTCAACCTTGGATTACTCTTTTTCAACCTTGGCCTACTTTTTTTCAACCTTGGCCTACTTTTTTTCAACCTTGGCGGTCTACTTTTTTGGACCTTGCTACTACTACTACTACTGCTACTACTGCTACTGCTACTGCTACTGCTACTGCTACTGCTACTGCTACTGCTACTGCTACTGCTACTGCTGCTACGACTACTACTACTACTACTACTGCTACTACTACTACTATTACTACTGCTACTGCTACTACTACTGCTACTGCTACTACTACTATTACTACTGCTACTGCTACTATTACTACTGCTACTGCTACTACTACTGCTACTACTACTACTACTACCACTACTAGTGCTACTACTAGTGCTACTACTAGTACTACTACTACTACTACTACCACTACTACTACCACTACTACTACCACTACTACTACCACTACTACTACCACTACTACTACTACCTACTACCACTACTACTACTACTACTACTACTACTACTATTACTACTACTACTACTACTACTACTACTACTACTAATAGATATAGAAACAGATATGGGTATAGAAAGATATAGGTGTAGATAAATAGAGATAGATATAGAGATAGAGATAGAGATGGAGATACATAGAATTCAANAGATATAGAAACAGATATGGGTATAGAAAGATATAGGTGTAGATAAATAGAGATAGATATAGAGATAGAGATAGAGATGGAGATACATAGAATTCAATACATAGATAGAAGGTAACCCAATATACAGATAGATAGACAAATGGATATATAGATAGACAGAGCGAGATTGAGTGAAAGTTGGAGAGACAGAAAAATCGATGGATAGATAATTTGGGTTAGATAGATACATTAAAAAAAGAAATCAACACATGTAGATAAATGTGGATTGACAGATAGATAGGCATAGCTATAGATACAGATCTAGAAATAGATTTAAATCATATAGTTGTAGATAT